>JACXIP010000091.1:72211-102483 GCA_014737485.1 Bombus picipes
TAATATCACCTCAAGTATAAGAAATAAGTAAATATATTTTTGTTAATATTTCGAAATTTTTTTCTATTGTATCCTCTTATAATTATTGTATGAAAATCATAATTATCACAATGGAAATTTTCAAGTTAACCACGACCGAAAGCATGGCAGTGAGATCAAGCGTTCAAGTCCTTCTTTCAGCTTCTTTTTCGATTACCGTCGTATTTTGTTTCATAAATTTTTATCACAATATGTTACGATCCATAGAGAATACTATTTGAGCGTTTCACGCCGATTATACGAAGCAATTCGAAGGATTTGTGAAACGATCACTCATAGAAATTGTACTACTATAACACATCAGCTCATGCGTCACTACTGACTCGGGAGTTTCTCGCAAAAATAACATTTACAGTCACCATATTCACCTAATCGCTCCCTTGCGATCATTTGTTATTCTCCAGAATGACAAAATAAAACAAAAATCGTTATGCGAACTATGCACTACAGAAGAAAGTGCTTTCAGAAATGTGTTAATGACTGAAAGACACGCTAACAAAAATATATTGTATTCTGTTGAGGTTGACTGATAGAAGAACGAGTGGATGAATTTGTAATAGAAAAATATATTGAAATAAATAAAGGTATAAGTATAAGTATAATGTATAAGTTTATGCTGATTCAGATTCTTACTCTCTTAGTGTCACAATACAATAGAATCGATAGGGAGCACGTTTATTTATAGCAAAAGGACATTACCGAAAAAGTTAACCTTATAGCTTTACCGAAAGGCTACAAGGAACATAAATAGAAATCTATTTATTATTTCCTTTGTTCCTAGACCTTGTAACCCAAAACAAATGTACATTCAAGGGTGCAACAATATGGACCTCTCCTTATTTAGAATAATTTTTGTTGAAGTCGTCACCACTTCTAAGAAAACTCTACATCTGGTCTTTTTAGTTTTCTCAAGCACTGAAGCCATCGACAGCGTATAGACAAAAGACTGGGACTAAGGCAGACCATAAACAGCTGACAGGCGATGATGGCTTCGGGGTTTTCAGTTATAGGGTAACACTGCTAGCGTGCGGATCTGGACCAGCTCAAATTATATGCCCACTTGTACTTACACACTTCTGCATTAAAATATATTTTCTACCTTACAATTTATCCGCGCGTTTCTCTGTTTATACATCTAATAACCTCAAGAATTTTGTTTCAACATATTCGAAGGGAATAACTTAAATATAGATGAACAAATAAATATTTTCTCAAATAAGGAAACAATTCAACGATATTTTTGATCAGGCCTCGTATGGGGGGGGGGGGAGTAAAAAAATGATATGCAGCTTGGTAGAGATTCAGAAGAAAAGTCTGAGGAAATTGTGAAAGGAAAATGTCTTAAATAAAATGTGATGATTAAGAAAAATTTGGGACATGAAACATATAAAATATACTTTATATATTCTAATTTGGCTCATATATATTGTTACGTCGGACGACACTCTACCTAGACCAGGCCACACACTGCGGGCCAGACGGGAACCAGATGTCCGCTCATCCATACGGCGTGCCCTCAATATTCTTAAGGATCTGTCATAAATCCCAGTAATTCGCTAGCTAAGGTCCTTCAGACCCAACAAACATCTGTTTTAAATCACTTTCTAAAGACTGTTGTCTACTACGACTTGACAAGGGAAAGTTAGTTTTTCTCACGTACGATGCAACTTTCCTCCTACTAGCAACTTTCTATCGAGGGCGGCTAAGACCCTTCCTAGTCCACCAACCTACGTTTATCCAATCAGAAGCAATGTATACTACCCTCACTTTCCTGACCAAAAATGTCATGAACAAATCCGATTGTTCCGTGCGCTAGACACACCCATCACTAGCTTTCCTACGACACAGCATCGTCACTGTACCTTACTTCTCCTACGACTTCAGGAGAGTCAAGCCAACTATTTTCCATCTTTCAAACAGTCAACATCCTTCAACCAGGTTTATACCTGTAGATCAGTCATTTATTTATCTTATACATACGCACCAGCGTAACTATCTTCTATACAAGTTGTTGGAATAAACTGTGATGAATAACTAGTTATATCAGTGTCATATTTAATTGAACTACCCTTATTATCCTAACAGAAATAAGGGATCGTACGATTCGTGGCGTCGATTAATCAATCGTAACGGGGATTTTCGACTCCCGTTGGCGCGCTTCTTCGAGATCGCGTCTCCCCGCGAACGTGCGAAAGCAATATAATATAAAAAATGTATATTACAAACCATTTAGTGTAGAATATAAGTACTAACGTTTTATCTGAGTTTCTGTAATTTTGATAGTTTTGTATTTTTTTATTTTTATATTTTTATATTTTCTATAGTTTTGTACTTTTGTATTTTTAAACGTTTTCTATAATTCTATATTCAAGTAATAGTGTAAAAAGAAGAATACGAAGAGTATGGAATGGCAACGCATGTAACGGAACGTGAATGTTACGCGTGCGCAAATAACCAGGAGAGGATGTATAGGATTTGAGGGTTCGTTGGACAAAGAGAACGTTCTTTTAGGAATACGTTATGTTTATGTAAACTATATACCAAATAATTAAAGAAAAATAAATAAAATCGGACAACTAATTAGTTACCCAAAGAGGAAGAAGAAAACATTTGCTAAACGAAATGGCGCGATCAGTCTCCGAAAGCAAGATTGCGATGGTTGGCGTTAACAGTTGGGTTGCACGACACAAACAATTTCAAATTGGAGTCCAACCGTTAAGCGCGACAAGGCCATGGTGATCTTTACTCTTTTCTATGCGCAGGCGGCACATTAAAAATACAGGTCTCACTCCGCTAGTCCCATGTTTTTAATTATATTTTTAATACAGCGCTTATCGCATCGAGCAGCATCATGGCCATTTGTAAACATTCATTGGCAAAGGCACGCATTATATCATTTAAATCCGTCATAATAAAAAGAAAAACATATGATAACATGCATCTTGTAATAAAGATAATAAAAAAAAGACTCACCATACCAAGGTAAAAGAAGATTTATAATGATTTACTTTATAGGTGAATAGGTTTAGTCGAATGACATGAAATCCATGCAGAAGTTTCTGGAAATCCAAAGACTTTGAGCATCCTAAGAAATTAAGGGAAGTTAGATAAATGGAAAAATTAAAATTGTAACATGATTATTTAATAAGAGTACCATATTGAATTATATATTTAATGCATGCAATTAAGTTAAAATATTACAATATTTTGTCATTATTTGTTCGAATTTCATCAAATGCTTTTAAATAAGAAAACTTTGATAAAAACAAATAACGTACAGCATTAAAATAAAAAATTGTATTATCTTTATAGCGTAATTTGTTGATAAATTATAAATGTATTTATAGCTATAACATTTAGAATCTCGCAAAATATTTTCAGGATATATCTTGTTCCACTCACTAAAACTTTTTGACGGAATGTTATCTAACCTACATGATTAAAGCACACTCTTCTGTTAATCATTGATCAATTAAATTGGTTCTGTTCTTAAAATCTTAACGAATTCCATAATCAATGTTTCAGAATATACAGAAAAAAAAAATATTAAAACGATCTGATCTGCATAAAAAGAGAACATTCTCAAGTTTAACATTGCTATTTTGTATTATTTTTACATTTGTAAAAGAAATGTTGACATATTTAAACAAAATAATCTATCAGCGCTTCACATATTTTGGATTATTAAAATATAATTTCACTTGATACAATTTTTGGCGGATCAAAAATTGTTACGATTAATGAAGGTGTACATTATTGTACATTTGATAATAATAATAATTGTACATATAAATTATGACAATAAGTAGAAGAGCAAATAATGGTTTAATACTTCAATGCTTGCTTGTCATATATTAACGTTAATACAAATAAAGATAGGTTTTAACATATATTGAAGCATTGAAAAATTGTTTGTATATATAGGTTTGTATATATAAGCATACAGTTACTTAACTGTATGCTTTAAAATCTGTGCGCCAACATTAGTGGTTTCCTGCCTGTTATTTCATATCTAATACAATTGTATATCTATACTCACAATTTAATTTATGAAATATAACAGTGATATATGAGCAATATGGATATCATTAACTACTGCTGGAATACATTTGAAACAATCTTGGCAGTTCAATCTTCTGATTCCATAAGAATCTATATATACATCTATACATGGGTGCTACCTTTATTTATTCTGCAACATAAACAAATTGATATTGTAATGTTACTATGAAAATTTACAAGACTATGATATAAAGAGAGCATGTAAACATGTATATACAGGGTGGTTGGTAACTAGCGGTACAAGCGGAAAAGGGGTGATTCTACGCGAAAAAAGAAGTCGAAAATATAGAATAAAAATTTTTTCTTTTTTTTAATTTTTCCATCGAGACACCGATTTACAGTGAGATCCGTTATAACGAGACGTGATAAAGTGCACGCGTACCGAGTGAAAATTCAACAAGCCTCAAACGAAAAATTTTTGTTCTATATTTTCGACTTCTTTTTTCGCGTAGAATCACCCCCTTTCCGCTCGTACCACCAGTTACCAACCACCCTGTATATACATATTTGAAAATATATACAATTTTCATATACATCTGAAATCTAGCCCATACCGCTTTATGACTTTAAGCACTGTTTGAACGTATTTCCTGCTAATATAATATTTACATTGGGATGTCTTTTTATTTTTTTATAGACAAGAAATTTTGTTCTTGTTATATAATATGACGAAGTGTGGTAAGAAGGTACTACGATAATATGACAAATTTGCAACTTTTAATTAAAAAGATAGGAATAAGAAAATATTTTACAATTAAAAATGAACCTTTTAAACCTATTGTCTTGTCTCAATAAGGATAGAAATTAAATAAATTTCGTATATCACATCGCAAACTGAACTATGAAAATTACAAAGTTGATCATTATCGATCGTCACATAGGCCCATACCAATAATCACAAATAGGTATTTTATTGCTTAATTTTCTTCGGTTCTGTACATATTTCTAGGTAGTCGTGTATTAGTATTAGATAAAAAAGTGCGAACCTACCTAAACAGTTAATAAAGATATAATTGAATTAAGAACATAAATTCTGTATTTTTTAATACATATTACACGCTTATTTCTCTTATCTACGATCTTATCTATTTATCTATTATACATATGGTTCGATATATTTCGTATACAACAATAATATAGGTTAAATTACATAAAACATATCTGTTTCATATTAGAATAACTTAAGCAAAATCTTTGGTTATATAAGCATATATAAAATGTTTACCTTAAACAAATCAATGGTCGGTCAAGTGTTATATCTTTTGTATTTGTACATTCTCTTGTATCAAAATTTAACAGGTTAACCTTATAATTCTTTGTTTACTTTGTTTAGCATTCATTACTAACTGATATTATATGTCCACATTGTAGGCATCCTTCAACCTGACGCACATGTGACCATGTGCGAATCCACAGAACGACTGTGTGGTGCCTCGTGTCGGTCAACCGCTATTACTTAGAATTGCTTACAGTACTCCTCGTTGATTGGCTACAATTCAGCAGTACAACATGGTACCTGCGCACATCCTTGCGCGAATATTTAAGAATATAAAGAATATAATATTTAAGAATATATTTAAGAATATATATTTGTGCTTTAAGATTGATTAAATAATTATGTAAGTACATATTTTAACAAGCCGTCTTAACAAGATCTTTATGCACACATCATACATTAAATATGATACATGCAAAGTATGTATAACATTTAAGATACATGTATGTATGTATAGTGAAAACCAGAAGTGTTCGTGCAGTTGGAATGTCGAAATAACAGAAGCATTATTTCCTACATTATTTAAATATATGTAATTGTACAGCATAAGAAACATTTATATAAATAATGTAATTGTATAATAAATGTACACATACATTGATATTATTTATTGTTAGGGAAAAATCGACATAAATTTCCTCTATATTGTCACTTGTAATGATCAAGTGTATTTCCTGGATTCGTGATTCATCAGCTTATTCTGTTTTTACCGAGCACACACGTTTTTGTGGCTTGACGGTGAACTCGACCTAGGTAGTTTTTGCATAAAGGAATGTTGTGTGTGTGTGTGTGTGTGTGTGTGTGTGTGTGTGTGTGTGTGTGTTTGCAGAGAATGCCTACATGAAGACAAGAGAGCTTAATCAGCGAGTTCAAGCGGACGTCTCTCTTTACCTGACAGTTAAATAATATTTCAATCTCCCGTAAAACTCATCCGCTCTATCACACCTACTTATACTATGAACAAAATACTGTATCCGCTAACAACCTATGCATATGTTGCACGGACGCACAACTATAGGCAGAATTTATTCAAGCGATACGGCAGTTATTCGCGAATATCTCGGAAATTAAGCAAGTTCAGTCCTTGTATGGATAGAAAAAGATTGTTCAAAATATAGATTTGCACGACATACGCAAAAATCATCAAAATCGAAGTTTAGTCAGTCTTACTACAGTTTCAGTAAATAATGAACATAGACTAATATCTACGTAACATAGTATAATTAATATCGCAATCTCGTTATACAAACTTGAACGAACGTATAAAGTGCCAATTTTGAACGATCCTTTGGTTTTACGACTTATTTCTTTTTTCGCTAGCCGAACCGCGGACGTCTACCGACATGCCGCTGGAAGTATCACACGCTCAAGAAAGGCCATCCGCTCAGAAACAGTAATAAAGTAGACGAATATCCTGCATGCCATAGCTATCGAAATAATAACAAAACAGCAACTGAATAGCCGCCTCTGATATACATCCGACGATAACCCTTCCAAAGGGACTAAAACCTCCATATAAGAACTCATTAGCTCTCAACACATTATTCTGTTGTAACACTTTGAACCGACACTCTGTTGGATTTATACAATAAAATTTCCATCATCTTATACGAAGTTCAATTTCAATCAGAAGCAATGTCTCCTGTCCTCGCTCTCCTAACCAACATTATCATCAACAAATCCGATGGTTCCGTGCATTAGATACACCTATCACTAGCTTTCCTCCGACAGAGCATCGTCACAGAACTTTACTTATTCTTCATCGTTAGAATAGTCAACATACCTTTATCGGGTTTCTACCCTTAAATGAATCATTTACTTAACTTGTACATACGCACAAGCGTAACTATCTCTTTACGAAGTTGTTGGAATAAACATTAATTTATACCTGTTAATTTAGTCTAAATTCAATTGAACCACCCCTATTATCGTAACAGAAATCAGGGGATCGATCAGTTTGTAACGTCGCCCAGAAGCCAGGAATCCGCCGACCTCAGGATATGCATATAACACCTGGTCATGCGATAGCAGTAAGAATAGACAGTAGCCGGACTCCCACCCGTGAGATATGTGAATCATAGTGAGGAGGCAAAGATCCCAGTCCTTTAGTCAGTAAGTCAGTCTGTATTTTGCTATCGAAGTGTAACTTCGCCTTGTGAATAAAATATTCGCCTATCTTTTTTTATATATGTCGGAGATGAAAGGAAAACCAAAGCCTTTCCTTGGAAATTTTGGGAACATCCTCTAGTACTCTAGCCTTGATGATATCATAGCTGTAATTGTTCGAGATTTGCGATAGCGAGATTGGGATCGAGGTTACAATTGGTCGCCGAACGTAGTCACGGTCAAGGGATGGACGTTTTGTCTAACGGAGGTCTGGAGTGGTTGTATGGATTTTACGAGAGATGTGGTTGTGGCGGCATGCGGCCTTGGGAGCGGGCCTAGCCACGTGTGATGTTGCCTCGGAGGTGCCGATACTATGGGACATACATTGTATTAATTATCAAACTGCAGGCAGAAACTGCCTAGCAACGGCGTTTGGAACCTTCTCGATGCTTCCAACGGCTATAGAAAAGAAAATGCAATCGTACAGCGAGAAAAATCTCCACGAGGCTGGCATTCTTGCTATTGCCTTGGAGAGTGACACATCGAGCATTTTCAACAATCGTATTTTGCGCCTAAGATTAGTTTACGCTTAGTAAAGAGTCATCCCGTTGACCGTGGATTCGTTTGAATTCAAAATATAGTTAATAGTGTTCATTAAACTTCATTCGTCAAACTTATTATTCATTAAACTTATTAATTGTTAAGCTTTGTGATAGTCTTGTATATACGTGTAAATATAATCTCGGCTTTGTAAAACGATGGCTAGTCCACATGAAGAGTCGTTACAAAATTCTAACCTTATCCCGACATATATTATTTGTAAAATAATACTAACATTGACAATAAAATTCGATTGGGTTCGACATCTGCGCTTTAGTGATAAATAGTTGTTACGCAATACATTTGTTCAGTTGAGATGTGCTGTTGAATTTCACTATACAAATTGTATTATAATTTATAGCGTAACTATGGATAGATTTCAATGGTAAGATTATTTTAAACTCGTACAAGCATATGCCTGTACTCAAAGTAATGAATCTTTATGCTCTTGTTCAGCAACTGGCCAAATAACGCAAACTGCGTTCATTTATGCGACAAAAAACATATACATCTACAGAAATTGTATAATAAACAACTTTTATATTTGTCCACTTTATTGCTGGTCATCTTCGCTTTTTCCGCGTACGAGAACTGTTTTGGCTCGGCCTTCGTTGTTTTCTTAACGGCCGTTTTAAGTCGCTTGCTGGCTTCCAGCGACTTACTCACAGCGCTTAATATCGCAGTTTCCTTATTCTTAGCTTTTAGCTTGTTCTAGCCTTCCGGCTGGATAAGAGTTGTGGAGCAGGAGTTTCTCCACGAGTCCTCTCATATCCTTAAAGTAACGCATTATCGTTGCGGTTTGGCCTTGTTAACTTTGTTGCTCGGGTCGTGGCAGAATGGCAGGACCCTCTTTTCCATATTGCTGGCTTGTTCCCTTATGTCGGATATTGGCCGCGATTCTTCTTTAGTATCCTCCTTCTCTTCATCAGACCGTTTCTTGATTTCTGGGCTGTTTTGCTTTTTCGGTGTAGCGCTTATACTAGGATTTTTGGGGGTTGACCCCTCTGCCCCTTTTTCAGGCTTTTGCGTTTTCAAGGGTTGCAAAACCACGCTTCCATTCGTGGCGGGTGACGTCTGTCCACGTGAAGACATCTGGATTACTTTCGTGGCATACTGTTTGTACACACGGACAGTGTACGAAGCGACGCGAACACAACCTATCTGCATGCAGTCATCTTGGGTCAATGCATGCTGTCAGGAGATCTTTAAAATATGTCCAAGGATGTTGGCCGATGTAATTGTTAACAATGACTTGGCTTATTTAGAACCATGCAAGCAACCGCCAGAAGCAAGGGAGGTGAAGAGGCTCTACAAGGATTTCTGGGGTAGAACTGGACCTCCAAATCCCATAATCCCAGGAAGTAGAGCCTCGGAGTTGTCATTATGTGAATACTTTCTTGTTTCACGTGATCTAATAAACCAACACTTCTTTCAACTTTTTTTAAGAAACTGTTTTGAATCGTGCAACACTTTCGATCGATTGCGATATGTCTCACAATTGCATAGTTTTATTTGTGAATGTTACACAAGTAAATATTTCGGTTTTTCGTTCAGACAAACTGCAACGTGATATTATTTTATATCACTCTTGCTTAATCACATTGCACAATTTTTATGCCAAGAGAAACATGCTAAAATTCTACATGTAATTTCTTTAGAGACGGTTGTACATTCAAATCATACAAATATATTCTTCTATAAAATGATGAAAATTTCCACAATTAGGAGGTTGGTTTATGCTGCGTTTTATGTCGCGCAGGAATAATTAACTTCATTTCTTGCAATGACGTTATTACAGAAATTCATACTAACCACATGGTCACCTAATTTAAGTGCACGAACGAAAGAATCCATCCGTTATTATTTTTTTCCTTCTATATATCTGTAAGTATCATTTCTCCACTACCCAACATGCGCATATTCTAAACGCATCATGCACCTCTTCTTTCCGTTTCCGTCTCAAAGTTCGCAACGCAAGTATATCATTTCTAATCATTCCATTTTTCTTCTTTCCTTTTATCTCAATAATCGTTAAGTACTGCATGATTCTTAGGAACTTCGTGGATACTCTACAATGTCGCCCATTTAACGCATTGGAGTCAAATTATTTTCCATAACTAAATACATCCTTTCTTCAATACTTCCTACACTGCATACGTACTTTCGTAATTTCTATAGTTTTTCTCTACGGCGAGAGGCGAGTAATATCCAGTGTATCAGTGTTGGATGTTTCAAATGTTTACATCGTTGCAAAAACCGTTGATTGATTAATAAAAGGTCGTTTAATAAGACCTAACATTTTGGCATATCCTTTTTCGTTGATACCGGCGATTGCTCTCTGCTCACCCTTGTGTTATATTTTACAGACCTTTCTAAGGATTATGTTATCATGTTTCAATATCTATTAATGAATTTTGTAATTTTTAGGACGTTACAGTTATTTGTAATGTATATATAGTCTTACTTTGATTGACTAATTGGTTTACTTGCAAAATTTAGTGAGAATATTTTAAAATTTAGTTAATCAATAAAAAATATGACAAGATTCTATTTAGATTTCCTTCTATAACTTTCATATCTTTTCTGCATGTACCATATATAATTTATAAAATATAACATTTAAAAAATATAATCTCCAAAAAACATATAATATTGAGAATATTCTCATTTCTCCTTGTACCGTACATCAAACATAGTGTCAAATTGCACTACAATGAATAAAAATATAGCAGTAGAAATGGAAAATGTAAATAACCCATGGGAGAAAGCAGGGTATCTCTTGTGAAGACACCACAATTCCCATAATCTATTGTCGCAATCATAATTAACTAGAAGTGGTTAGAATGAAATAATTACATAACTGTAACGCTGACCGTATGTCATGCCGACAATGGGAGCCGAGGCAGTAAAACTCGTTAGCGACACATATACCCGAACGGCAACACGTGCTTGCGTAGCGATTACGAAAAACCGACGGCCAGTAGATGAAAGAAGGCCACATTCAGTCGAATGAAATCAAATATTAAAAACAGGGCCTAGGCTAATTAAGATTCTCTTAACATGTTCACTACCAGCGTCACACTGTTCTGACGCGTCAATTTTCATTCAGAGGTAAGAATCATAGATATGCGAAGACAGTCAATTTTTGTTATCTCTGCATAAACAAATGAATTCTGCCGTGAACTTGGCAAATATGGTTGAAAACGCTCAAATCTATAACCAGCGCGTGTGATCTGAGATTATATTATATCGTTAAAAAAATGTATTACGACGAAGTATTAACTTGTCTCCCTGTGTGTTCTCTAAAACTACCCAGTTTTGCAATTGCAAAAATACATAACAGATATGTAAGTAGTCTAGAATATATATTATTATAATATAATACAGAACCGTCATAAATTAGTTAAGTAAATTTTCATATCCAGGAGACCTCTAATGAAAAACAAACAAATATTATATGATAATTTGAGTGATGAAAGCAGGAAACATGATGGAGGTTCGTTTGAAATTAGTATTGGATTGCTCGGAAAATTCGTTCCGATTTACATTTCGATTCGATATATATTTGTTGAATTATATAAGTGCCATTTCGTTCCACGACCTTTCTTCATCTTACACGCAACTTAAATATTCCATCCGTCCAGAACTTCTAGGATTTCCGGCGAAAAACTTTTCAATATGAAATAAAAAAAGTGATGGTCCTCTTGATGAAGATTGTGATAATTCTCATAATAGTTATTTGGAGAAATATTCTCTATTATCGGCGATTTCCAATATTTCTATAAGACAAAAATGACCATGTTTTAAATATGTCTTTTTTTTCAGCGACAAGATGTGGCTCCATCTACATAGGCATATCAACTCGTAGAATAGCCGAATATATAACACTACCAATCTTGGAGAAATTTGGTAGATACCAATGCATACGATTAAGATTGTTGTATGGTGCGCTATATTGCGGAAACGAACAACTGAAGGTGCACGAAAGATGTTGCTAATGTTGCAGACTCGGAAAGTAGTAATAGGATAACCACGTCTGACAAACATCCTGCATACCACAGCCATCGGAGCAGTAACAAGATAATAACAGGATAGCCACGTCTAATAGGCGTCCAATGATAACTCCTCCAGAAAGACCCACCAACCTTACTATATAAACCTTCCCAAATCGGCGCATACAGCGTGGACAACGATGATGGAAGAATATTTTAGCGACAGAAACATTTTAAATGGTACTCTGGCCTATACGATTGATATACCGATTTAACATCTCCGAATTTCTTTCTCTGTGGGATGTTAGAGACTGATGTGTACAAATCGAAACCGCTGAGGAGAATATCGAAAGGCGAGTGTCACAAATAAGTGAAGAGATATTATTAGGCCACAGTCGACTGTAAACCTCTGAGCAGGTCGGAACTCTCGGGGTGCGCGCCGAAGTGGGCGCTACTTCACTAAAGTAGTAGGAAAAAGTGACGAAAGTGCCAAACAGTGACAAGAAGTGAAGAACATCGCATTGACATCACCTCTATAAATACAAACAAACAAAAATAAAAGAAGTCAAAATAAAACTCTATAAAAAAATAGAAGTTACCGATAATGAAGCCAAGAGCAATGAAACGGAACCCACCCTGAACGCAATAAAAGAAGCCAGCAAAAGAAAAATAATCTCACAAAAAACAGCCAAAGAAATCAACAATAGCTTAAGAGTTTCCGCGCAAAAGACGCGGAAACTCAACCCACAACCAAACCTGGTTGCCAGGACGAAAGTAAACATCTTAGAAAACACAATCGAAGATTATCACTCCAGCCAAAAAGAAAAAGCTGAAGAAACCAAAAACATGAAGCCACAAGAGCTACCCCACCTCCAGCCATTACAACAAAAAACAGGTTCAATATACTACAATCAGAACCAGAACCTCACCCACAACCGGGACCATCAAACTACACAAATTCAAGCTCAACGCTAGAGCAAATAAAAAAAAGAAACGAAATATTATGAGGCAAAATGGGAAAACACAATACCACCATATCACCAAAACAATCGACACCGCTGGGGCGACATGCATCATCGTACAACCCAGAATGTCCAGGGCCACCAGCATCGCCACGGGGGGACCGGGCACTGAACGGACAACCCACCAGATACACCGCTGAGGAACGTACGAACGCTTCTTCCACCACAAGGGAAAACAAACCGCCGCCTATCAACATAACATTACAAAATCCAAAGGACACGGTAACGCTCATCGAAAAAGTTGCCAACATTCAAGAATTCCATATTAAGAGAATACACTCAGGTAAACATGCCCTCTACCTCCGAAACCTACCCGATTTCCACAAGGCCAAAGAAACACTGCTCGCAGCCAATACAACCTTTTACACATATACACCGAAAAGAGAGAAACACCACACGTACTTACTAAAAGGCTTAGACAATAGTTACACTGAAACAGAAATACTCACAGATCTACAATCCCTACAAATAGACGATGTACAGTTTACAAAAGTCGCACGATTCACGACAAAACGCTCAAGGGAGAATAATATATTACTCCCTATTTACATAATCCAATTATCCCCCGACAGTAATATAAGTAACCTGCTAAAAATCAACCATTTTAACTACTTCAAGATAAAATGGGAAAAAATAATAAAAAAGAATGACGACATAACTCAATGCCGTAAACGCCAACGACTAGGCCACACAGTACATAACTGTAATCTAAACTACCGCTGTGTCAAATGCTCTGAGCCCCATGGTCCAGGCGACTGTAACATAAAAAAAGAAAACTCAGTAACCAAAGACAAAATGTTCTGCGTTAACTGCAAAAACTACGGTCACCCCGCGTCATACAAAGGTTGCCCCAAGCTCGTAGAGCTGCGTAAAAAGTTAGCCGATAAAATAAAAAAAGACAAAGAATCAAAGTTAAAACGAATTGTCCAAATAAGCCGTAAATACGTCCCAGAACTAAAGTTTTCTGACGTAGTGAAACAACAAACGAAGCTAAGTCAAATAATCGAAAACACACCACAAATAACAAACCTAGACCCGCACCCAAGCCAATCCTCAATAACGACCGAAAACACCCCCCAACTAAACATTATAAACGTTATCGAAGACTTTAAAAAAAGTATTCTTCAAGCGCTAAAAGAACAACAAATGCAATTAAATGAAATAAAAAAAACACTATCAACGCATGAAGAAAGGTTCGACGCCATCTTCAGCACTGTATCGTTTGTATGTCGATGACGTCATTAACAAATATTGGTGGGGGAGGGGAATTTCTTTGGGAGTGTTGGTTTGGTGGTGGGTCTGCGATTTCCATGAGGTCGTTAGTGGATTCCAATACGGCGAATCTGTTGTAAATGTTGACTTTGATCGTTGCCTGTTCGTTCCGGATGGCGTTTGTGTTAGTATTTGGTGCTTCTATTTTTCGCTTCTTAGAATTTTTGGCGTCATTGATACGGGGGGATCTGTTGCACTTTTGCCATGGAGGGGGTAGCGCGGAAGAATTGTAGATTTGTTCAGGAGAGCCTGGTCGTGAGTCGAGTGGCTAGAAGGCTAGAATTCGGGTAGTGGTTAGGAGCGTAGGAATTTTTCACTAAAAGATGGGAAACACTTGGCTGTGTTCACTTTCGACGGATAGGCGTCACGTGTTGTTTTACGAACTTCACAGAACACTAGACACACGTCTGCACGCTTCGGCACTCAACAGCGAACTGGCGGTCACGGGATGAACATTTTTACCTAATAGAGGTATAGAGTAATTTATTTTTTTAATTTTATTGATTTAAATTTAACAATTTGTCCATTAGGACATTTGGTAAAATATTATAACGGTAATATAACATGTGGATGGTTACCCCCAGTGGGGTACCATCATCGTGTTTGTTAGGTTGTGTCCTTTGTGAGATCTATTGGGTGTTTCCTTTTTAGTCTTCTTTCTATGTTTGAAGTGCTGACCGTTTCCGCTGCCAGCCGGTTCGGGTGCATTGCTATTCTTTCTCTGTAGCTTCTTGCATATCTGCTAATCTCCTCCTTGACCGTCGGTATTCCGAGGTCTATCCTAATGTCCTCGTTTCTAACGTACCATGGCGTGTTTACTATTGTTCTAAGAATTTTAGCTTGCATTGCCTCTATTTTGATTATATGGCTCATTGCTGCTGTTCCTCATAGTGGTATTCCGTACGTCCAGATTGGTTTTATGATCATTTTATATATTTGTCGGAGACGAAGGAACACTGAAGCCTCTGGAATTTCGGATAATCCCGCAACATTGTAATCTAGAGTCTACTATAGCTGTAATTAAATAATTGTAGTTATTCAATCCGATTGGAACTGTTCGGGATTAGTGATGGTGAGATTCGGCTCGAGGCGACAGTCCGTCGCCCAACGTAGCCGCGGTCAAGGGATGAACGCTTTGTCTAACGAAGGCATGAAGTGATTGTATAGCTCTCCTTAAAAAGGAAATAGCTGTAACATTCGACAGTAAACATTCCAACGGTCTCTGTCCCGTAGCTCGCCACACGCAGACCCTATTCTTCGAGTAAGATGATTGACAGATGTCGATGCGTCTCCGCAGTACATGTTCAGCTAGCCTGGGGGCCCGTTATAAATGTTAAGATTTAGTTGACTAAAGCTGTGCAAACAGACAAACAGTCTTTGTCCCAACTACGGGAAGATAGGTGTTTTCGCACGTTCGCGGGGAGACACGATCTCGAAGAAGCGCGTCAACGGGAGTCGTAAATTCCCGTTACGATTGACTAATCGACGCCACGAATCGTACGATCCCTTATTTCGGTTAGGATAATAAGGGTAGTTAAATTAAAGAGAACACTGTTATTAACAAGTTAGTATATTATATATGTGCCCAATTCAACAACTTCGGTATAATACAAATGAACATTTATATAATATAATTACGCGTGAGGGTGATCGGAGAATCTAATCGTATTGTCGCGTCAGATGAAGGATCTTGTCTACTCACGGTATTCGACTTATTAACTACTTGATTAGCTGCTTGATCGAGACTGATTGTTAGCTCTAATGTTTTTCCCGGAGGAAAGCTTGGTGTGGGTGTGCCCTTAGAACGGAGAACGCGGATTCGTTGTTCGCACTTTTCGTCAAGGAAGTGAGGGCAAACATACGCGATGCCGATTGGTTATGAACCATGCTAAAGAAGAAGGATATGAGCAAATCTCCCACCAGCGTCGATCGGGGGTTGCTGCATTCCTGAGGAAAACCAGTCGCTTTTGGTGGACACGTGTGCGGTTTTTCTATCCTGCGACTATCCGCTTTCTCCGTGATTTTTGAGAGCCTAATAAACTCAAGGACTTTTCCGAAACCTGGACATAAAGCGAAAATGCTTCTAGACAACTAGTTTGGCTGGCAAACATGTGGAAACAATNGAATCTAAAAGTCGACGTTTTATGGTAGGTCCTTGAGTTTATTGAGGATCGGGAAGACTGTAGGTGGGTCGCTGGCTGCTAGGTAGCGTCGGCTGGAGCGCAGATGTTCCATGCGACGCAACAATAGGGGAGACCTATTTTTTCAATGAACGGCGTCTTCCACTAGCAACTTTCCCTCGAGGGCGGCTAGCATCTTTTTCTAACCACCGATATGGAGATTGACCAATTAGCAGCAACGTCAATTTCCCTTACTTTCTGAACGAAAGCTATCCTCGACGAATCCGATGATCTCGTGTCCATGGACACACCCCATCATAGTTTTCCTTTGTGGCATCATCGGGACGGGAAATTTATTCTCTCTCGCGTGATCTCATCGACTAATGGTAGAGCCTTTGTGATCAATGATTTATTTCACGTTTTACCAAGAAGGAGTCAGACTTAGATTTTGTGAGCACGCTATTTTATCATCCCGTTGACCGCGGATTCGTTATCAAGCCTGAAAACATCGTCACTAGTGTCGTGAGTGCCTAATCATCGGGATCAATTGTCTAGACCGTAATAACTCTATTATTGTAATAAACTACACCGGTGAGTACCGCACCGATGGCCAACTCCCGAGGAGATTCATTCGACGCCCACCACCCTACTCCCATTGTTAATCCGACATATTTTTAGTTTATTTTCTATACTTAGTTTGGATTTTCGATTTGTTAACCAATACATTTGTCTCCTCGCTATCTGTATTTTTTCTATTACTGATTTAATATGCTGTTTCCATGTGAATCGTGTATATAAGTGGCGTCCTAGGTATTTGACTTGCCTTGTTTGGATTACGTGCGTGCCGTTTAGTATAATGTTTGGTGGTATCTGTTTTCGCAGTGTGAATGTAATGAGCTTGCATTTATCGGGATTTGCTTTAATTTGTTTCACTTGAAGCCACTTTTCTATTTTTGTGATATGTTCTTGTAGTAATGTAACTGCTGTTGCAGGGTTAGTATGCCTGACTAGTACAGCTGTGTCATCCGCAAATGTCAGTATTTTGCTATTGTTAGTTGTTGGTATGTTGGCCGTGTATAGTGTGTATAGTATTGGTCCTAAGACGCTTCCTCGCGGAGTCCCTGCCTTGATGTCCTTAACTTCAGAGTATGTGTCTTTAATTTTTACTACGAATGTTCTGCACCTTAAGTAGGATTTAATTAAATGGTATATCTGCTCCGGGAATTGTTTTCTGATTGTTTGAAGTAGGCTATTGTGGTTTATCTTGTCAAATGCCTTCTCGATGTCCATAAAGAGGGCTGTGCAGTATTGTTTGGTTTCTAGTGCTATTATTATTTCATTGACCAGTCTGTGCATTTTCTCTATAGTGGAATGTTTGTTTCTGAATCTGAATTGGTGGTCCGGTATTAATTTTTCCTTCTCTATTATTGGTTTTATGCGTTCGTAAATTATTTTCTCTAGTATTTTAGAGAACACAGGAAATAGTGAAATTGGTCTGTATGATTTAGTTTGGTGTGGGTCTTTGCCTGGTTTCAACAACATGATCTGTGCCAGTTTTCAAATTCTAGGAAAGTATTGTATTCTTAGTATTGCGTTAACTACTATTGTGATTTGTCTTATCGCTTTTGGCGGAAGATTTTTCAAGATTTTGCCGTTGATTAGGTCGATTCTTGGTGCTTTATTATTTTTTGTTTTCTCTATTATGTTTCTAATTTCTTATGCTGTTGTTTTGGGTATGGTGTAGTGTTTGTCAGTTGATGTACTAGTGGTTGACGCATCCTCGCCCGTATGACTATTGTGGCTGCTGTTGTTCATATTATGTGGTGTAAATGTGTTGCATAGGTGGTTGGAAAATTCTTCAGCTTGCTCTTCGTTGCTTCTTGCGCATGTGTTACCTGATCTTCTGATTGCTGGGCCATTTTTATTGCCTTCCTTCTTTTTTTGTGGCTTTCCATAGGGGGTAGTTGTAGTTCTCGTTTGCAGATAGTGACTCGATGAACTTTGTAAACTCGTTGTTGTTGTGCTCTTTAATTTTGTTTTTTATTTCCTTTGCGAGTTTGTTTAGGTGTGTTTTGTTTTCTTTTGTTCTACGTTTTTGCCATTTTGCTTTCGCTTTTCTTTTTTCTCTAATTTTTTCGAGAATGTCTAATGGAATAATTTTTGTTTGTCTGTTGGTTGATTCGGGTATAGCGGATGCCCCGGCTGCTTCTTGAATAGTTTCTGTAAGTGTTGTTACTGCTTGATCGATGTGTTCAGGTGTTTTCAATGGGATATTGCAATCGATTTTGCTCTCAATTATTTCTTTAAATGTTTGCCATTTAGTGGTTTTATTGCATTGCGTCTCTGAATTGTTGTAAAGTATTAGTTTGTTTCTGTATGTAATTATTATGGATGTATGATCGGAGGTAAACTCAAGGCTGGGTGCTATGTTTAGTTTATTTGCGCTTAGTCCCTTTGTAACTGCAAAATCGAGTAGGTCAGGTATTTTGCTCTGGTCTGTCGGCCAGTATGTCGGTCTTCCCCTGGTTAGTATATTGAGGTTATTGTTTCTAATGTAGTTTTTCAATGTTCTTCCTCGTGGTGTAGTGATTCTTGATCCTCATAGTGTGTGCTTTGACTTGTAGTCTCCAGCTGCGATATACTTGTCACCTAAGTGTTGAAAGTACTCTTCCCACATTTGTGATGTAATTTTGTGTCGCGGCGGTACATATACTGCTGACAACTGTAAATGGTTGCTGTTAGTTTGTACAGTAATGGTGGTTGCTTGTATATGTTCCTTACTAACTTGACTGTTTAAGTGGTGTTTAATGTCGTTTCTTATTACTACAGCGGTCCCTCCGTGTGATTTTCCTGAGGGTTGCTTGGTATCATATATGGTGTAGTAAGGTATTTTCATATAGCTTTTTGGAGTGAAGTGTGTTTCTGAAACAAGTAATATGTCTAATATTGCTGTATAACAGCAATATTGCTTTAATAGGGCCCTTTGTTGTAGGCCGTTAGAGTTCCAGGCTGCTATTTTAAGCATGTCCATTTTTATTTTTTGCTTAGCATATTTGTAAGTAGTTGTAGCGTGACTGTGGTTTGTTGCGTTTGCTGTCTGAGAACTTACTTGCGCATAGCTTCGGCTACCGATGGTGTTGGTATTACCGTGGTTGATATTCAGTACGTGCTGTATATTTCTTGACGTCTCAATTTCTGCGCTGTCTTGTAGTTTGTGATAGTTATTGTGTGTCCTGTTTCGAAGCAGCGGGAACAGTTTACGTTGCAGTTGCTTTCTGACTACACATCCTTTGTAGCTGGCTGAGTGGTTTCCACCGCAGTTGCAGCATTTTACATCGTTTGTTTTTCCCGTGTATGGGCAGTTCGCTGTTAGATGCATTTCTGCGCACTTGACACACGCCGGGATTCTGTTGCAGTAGTTCTTTGTGTGTCCGTATTGTTGACACCGCATACATTGCGGTATGTCTTTTTTGTGTCTGGGTGGCTCGACTGTGATTATTGTGTTTAATAGCTTTTTAACGTTACAAAATTTCCTTATTGTTGTTTTTGGGTTCTAGTTCTACTAGAAATAGCGGTAAAGGTTGTTTGGTATCATACCTGGTTATGTTGTTAATTGCTCTTGCTTAGTGCCCGATTTTAGCTAATTCTTCGCTTATGTATTTTGGACTCTTCAAAGGTGACGGTCCTTGATGTTACTGACTTTCGCTGGAGTGGTAACGCTCCCTCTGCTGGTTATGTTGGATTCACGTGGCACTGTATGGTGGTGGGTGTCACTGGTGTGCACTTTTCACTTGACACGTGATACGGCTTTGAAAACCGAATGATTCGACCGGTTACGTGTCCACACTTTTCACTTGCCACTGAATCCGGCTCGAAGGACCAAATGTTACGACCGTTCGCGGAGAGACGCGGTCGCTAGGAAAACGCGTCAGCGAGAGGCGTAAATTTTCGCTACGTTTCGGTTAATTGACGCCGCGAAATAATCGTTCCCCTGTTTCGGTTAAGATGATAGAGGTGGTTCATTGAATGTAACACTGTATAATATTTATAAATCACAGTTTATTCTAACACTTTGTAAAGAAGATATTTACGCTGGTGCGTATGTATAAGATGAGTGAGTGACTGCTCTACGGGAGCAAACCCGGTCGAAAGATGTTGACTCTTTGAAAGATGGAAAATCAGTGCCTTCGCTGCCAATGCTGTGGCGGAGGAAAGCTAAGAATGGGTGTGTCTAGCACACGGGACAATCGGATTTGTTAGTGACGATTTTGGCTAAGAGAGTGAGGGAAATAAGCTTCGTTGTTAATTGGTTAAACGAAGGTTGGTGAACTAGGAAGGGTCTTAGCCGCCCTCGATAGAAAGTGACTAGTAGGAGGAAAGTTGCATCGTACGTGAGAAGAACTAACTTTCCCTTGTCATGCCGTAGTAGATAATGGTCCTTAGAATGATTCGGAAAACAGATGTTTGTTGGGTCTGAAGGACCTTAGCTAGCAAATTACTGGGATTTATGACGGGTCCTTAAGAATCTTGAGGGCACGCAGCAAGGATGAGCGGACATCTGGTTCCCGTCTGGCCCGCGGTGTATGGCTTGGTCGCCCGACATAACATCTATCGCGAAGTGTCTTCTTGCCAGTAAAATTTCACTCATCCTTGTACGGGAAAAAATAAATTTTAAAATTATCAATCAAGTCGTATTTCTTAATTGATAGTGACCAAAGAAAAATATACAGAATAGACATAATTGAAGTATGATATGTAAAAATATTAAATGCTTGTCCATTGAGCCACTATTAGAACTCTCCTAAAGATGAAGAAGAAGTTGAAGCAGTGATATGTCTATAACGACTTAAGATATCATTGATATTGGTAATACATATTAACAAACGTGGAACTTTAGCAACTATAAAGACTAAACTCTAATAAAAAATATAATCTCTCTCTATATATAACTCTAACATAAAAGTTTGAGAACAAAACATTCAGTGATTTTTTATGCGTATCAGACAGTTTTATTGTACTTTAATGTTAAGATTTTAAGACTCTATTTCAATTAAGAAAGACATTTACAGCTTTCTGAATTATCAATCATTTTTATTGTATAATTAACAATAATTCAAACAAAATATAATAAACAGAACAAATTGAAATACAATATGTAAAACTACTTACATTCTTGAGCTCCTGCAGAAGCTTTGTCCTCTTGAGAGATGCACTGTCTCTAATACCGAAAAAGAATATTCAAAAGAATATAAAATAAGATCACATTACCGCGACCGCTAAAATTATAATCGGCGAACAATGTCGCGTAAAAAATTGTTTGATAAAATTTTATTACTTTCGCATGTGATTATTTAATTGGAATAAATTATTGGAGTAATAAAAGACTGACGCTACCAATACGTTACAATATGTTGCAAACCTGACGCAACGCAATCCATGTTATCGGTATGAAATGAAACAAAAAAATTACTCCTTGTACCTTAGTTTCACTTAGCAGTTTCCAAAGTGGCGGGGTAGGGGAGCACAACCACCTACGCAGTTAACGATTACACGCAGTTACAGATTAACGATCTAGACAAAGAAATGTGTACATCAACAAAAACATTCATCTTCTTCGCAGCACTTTCTTTCCAATTACGCAGCAAGAATCTTTTGAATTACGCAGCACGAATCTGTTGAATTACGCAGCACGAATCTGTTGAATTACGCAGCACGAATCTTTCCCTACATCGATATTTACAAACGTCGTACAATAATTGGTAGCCCTAGTGGCATCATCACAGATTTTTCATCATTTGTCTAACTTGAAACGAGAGAAAAAGACTCGTCTGGTAAACTCGCAGACTGGAAAATCGCAGTATACGTTTCTGAATACCACGGCCTTTCGAGGTTGCCGACGATCCAGCAATGTTTTTAATTGACCGCGCGTGATTGTCGCGGCCCGTCGAAAAGGGACGCTCGCGCCCACCAGCGAGGTGAAAGATCAAGGAAAGGGACCACGATCGAATGGCCGCAATAGTGGCTGCCTGGAACTGGGAGGCCTCGACGACGCCGACGGATACAAGCGTGGAGGAGGAGGCCGAGAACCTCCGCCGAGTCATGACGGCAATATGTGATACGTCCATGCCGCGAGCCACGCTGGACACCGGGCGAAGCAGAGTCATGTATTGGTCCCGAAATCACGGAGCTGAGGGCGAGATGTGTCCAGGCCGAAGACGGTACCTGAGCCCGCCGCTGGGGACGACGCGATGAGGAAAGTCTCCCTGCGCTACTGAGCGTACCATGTGTTATTGTGCTCGCTATAAAAGGAAATCAAGATCGCGATGGACTGAGCCTGGTCGGAACTGGTCGAAGCAGTCGAGTCCGACCGATGGAGAAGGCCATACAGGACGGTGACACGGAAACTTCGCCCGATGGGCCCTCTGGTAACGACGGAGATGGAACCGGCGCTGCTGCTGCAGATCATCGGGACGCTTTTCGGGAGAGTGCGGGAGAGCAGTCGCGGGAATCAACCTGGACGGTGGAATGGACAGATGACCAGGAAGTGACGGAAGAAGGGCTGTGGGAGGCGATCAGAAGAATGTTCTCCTGTGACGTGGCGCCGGGCCCGGACGGAATCCCGGTCCGGATCTGGGGGGAAGTGATGAAGGTCATGGCCTCCAAACTTCGGCGCCTCTACACGAGATGTCTGAAAGAGGGAGTCTACCCACGGCGAGGCTCGTCTTGCTTCATATAGAGGGTCGACCGATGACTTCGTTGTCGGAGTACCGGCCGATATGCCTGCTACACGAGGTCGGAAAGCTCCTCGAGAGAGTTGTTGCCGCCCGCCTAGAGCGACACATATCGAGGTGGGTGCCGGGTTGCCACAAAAGCCAGTACGGTTTCCAGAAGGGACGCTCGACGATTGACGCGGCCAGACGCGTGCGGGAACTCACAGAGGACATAGTTTCCCGGGACAGCGTGGCGCTGGCGGTCTCTCTGGACATCGTCAACGCGTTCAACTCCATGCCGTGGGACAGGATAGTGGTAGCCCTGGAGCACTTCGAGGTTCCCAGCTACCTCGTACGGCTAATCCGCGCCTACCTCCATGACAAGTGGGTATGCTACGCTAGCAGAGAGGGGGAGGGAAGACGGTCGTCGAGCGCAGTGTTGGGACCGATCTTGTGCGCGGCCATAAACAAATTTCATCGAATATGCTGGATAATTTCTTAAATAATCAATATCCTATAACCGACGCTATGATTCAAGAAAAGATTGTAAAGAAACTTAATATTGAACAGTTTATAACATTTGCAGATACTTCAACACAGTATAATGCTCGTTCGCAATAATACGTTGGATTTACACAATTTAAAAACGATACAAATCAATATTAATTCGATTGCTTCAAATGATAGGAAACATGATTTGCAAGATATGCTGCTGTTGCGTCGGGCAACACTCTACCTAAACCAGGCCACACACCGCGGGCAAGATAGCAGCCAGATGTCTTCGGATCTGTACTGCGTACCCTCAGCAGGCCCAAGTACCCTTCATAAATCTCAGGAATTTCCTAGTCAAAGTCCTTCAAACCGAACAGGTATTCTTTCGCTGAATTGTTTCCTAAAGTTTATTGTCCACCACGGGTTGACACGAGACAGTCGCCTTTTCTCACGGATGAGGCCTCACACTAGCAACTTTATCTCGAGGGCGGTTATCATCCTTCTTCACCCACCACCATAGCAAATAACCAATTAACAACGAAGCCTATTTCCCTCACTCTCTTAGCCAAAATCGTCACCAACAAATCCGATGGTCCCGTGCGCTAGACACACCCATCCTTAGCTTTCCTCCGCCACAGCATCATCACCGAGCTTCACTGATTTTCCATCTTTCAAACAGTCAACATCCTTTGCCCGGGTTTACATCCGTAGATCAGCCACTTACTTATCTTATACATACGCACCAGCGTAACTATCTATCTTTACAAAGTTGTTGGAATAAACTGTCATCTATAACTTATTATATCAGTGTCCTCTTCAATTAAACCACCTCTATTATCCTAATCGTAATAGGGGATCGATCATTTCGTGGCGTCGATTATCTAATCGTAACGGGAATTTGCGATTCCCGTTGGCGTACTACCTCGCGATCGCGTCTCTCCGCGAGTGGTCGAAACATTTGGTCCTTCGAGCCGTATTACGTGTCTGTGAAAAGTGCCTGTACCAGTGACCACACAGTGCCACGTGATTACATCATAACCAGCAGCGGAAGCGTTATAACTACAACGAAGTCAGTGACGTCAGGTGCGCCATCTTTGAAGAGGGATAACCCGTGGGTCGAGGAACGCAACCGTGTAACCTCCCGTCGCATCTGGACACTTATCAACATAGCAAGTTCCAACAACTTCAACCTCACTTCAAACGTGCCGCCTTCGGGAAGGATCACCTGTCTCGCGAAGCGCACATTAACGAAACTCCACTGCACAGTGATAAGCGACAACTTACAGCCGGAACAACTTCTGTCTCAACAATACAAGTGTCATTTTCGGGAAGGAACACCTTCCGTGCCAAACAAATACTCAACTTCTTGCCGCACATTAACGACCAACAAACGATAGCCGGAACGACGTCCGCACGGCGACTGCAAGGTAAGCTCATTCACATTATCAAAACCCCTCATGGCTTCCAATCAGGAAGAGTGCGTAAGACAGTTGTTACGGAAACGAGAAAGATTCAGGAAAGAATTAGAAGCGTTTCGCACATTACTCCACAATTATGAGAAAGGGACATCCATATGTGCTATCCAACGTAATTTAAGCGACATCGAAGTAGAATTTACAGCGTTCAAAGAAAGTCAATGTGAATTAGACGATATCGATGAAGGTCAAACACAGCAGGACCATGTTGATTTACAACGGGTGTTTTCACCGGACACGCGTCTGCCATCATTAGTAATGCGAACAAACAATCAGAGCCGACAATTCGAAGTCTTACCACGAATTTATCGAACAGTTCATGGCCGGATTCCGTCGATTTACTGAGAATTCAACTATCTACCTTTTCGGGAGCCTACGAAGATTGGCCAGGTTTCGCGGATCAATTTCGCTTCACAGTTCACAACAACCCTCGTATAGACGTCTGCCAACGATTAATATATCTCCGTTCTTGTTTAACGCATGGAGCGGCTGTCGCAATATCATCACTAAATAATATGGCAATTAATTACGCAACCGCGTGGGAAATACTAGAACAAAGATACAACAGACCAGCTAAAATCGTAGAGAAACATTTGCAGGCGATAACTGACACGGCCTTCTTATCACGGACAGCACATCCTGCACGTCAAACATGTGGGCATGCATTTGTATCATCCCAATTGCCGTCGTTCTGTCCAATTTGCCGTGGACCACACAAAATTTGGAGCTGCAATACCTTCAGGATGAAAACTATCGAAGATTAGATTACAATTTTACGGATTTTCCCGAAGTTCCAAAAGGGAAGGCTCCGATGTCGATTTCATCTCCGACATATTTATTATATTATTATTGTTTACATTATTTATTTCTAGCATCAATGTGTTGGGATTATCCACCCCATGTTCTACTCCCGTCACTCTCTCAGGATTTCTTTTTTTATCGTATATTTCCTTCCTCATGCTTGCTTTGATGTGGATCGGCATGTTGCCGGACAAACCGCCTAATGCCGAATGAGAGAATGTACTGTACAGCAATAGTTGTTATATTGAGGGCCGTTCTTTGCATTCCTTTCATGAATTTCTTATTTTTTGCAATATTCAAGGCTCTGGCCGACATCGGCACTCTGTACGTCACTATTGCATCCCATACGTTATAATACAACCTACGCGCTAAGTAAGGAGATCCGTTTACGTTTGGTAAATTACTGCTAAACACGCTGAACATAACATCCGGTTTCCCGCGTGCACTAGCGATGTGATTATCAAACCTCCTCCTCCCATCAATAGTAACCCCTAAGTATTAAATTGTCCCCTTCGTTTAGGTTTCCATCTATCCCTACCTTAATTTGATTATCCTCGGTACTCTCCTGCCGGTTATCATTATGATTTCAGTTTTGTCCTTCACCAGGCTGGTTCCTACAGTCATACCCCATGTTGAGAATTGTGGATCTTTGAAGCCGAAATAATGTTATAGGAACACTAAATTTATACTGAGGATTAATATTAGAATAGTAATATATTTATTTTATGAACCATTTCTTATACATTCATCGATACACACTTGCACGCGTCTCAGCACTTTCTTCTATACTTGACTGTTAACCGACTGAACAGCTTACATTCCTTTGTTTTCGAGACGCTGCGCACACACATACCTCCACACACTGATACCTGCATACAAGTATCTCTTTTTTTTATACATATATATTTACGTGGAGGAAATCCGCACGGACGCCAGGCCGCTTCTTCTGGGGAAGCGGCGTGGTAGTGTCGGATTCCAACCGACTAAAACCTCCACGATAACCGTGCCGGCTGCGATCGAGAGAGGCCCGGGAACCGCTGTGAGCGTCGTAACGGGGCCTCCCCCGCGCAGCTAATTCCACCGTTGTGACCATTGTCACACCGCGCCTCGTCGCCGGTGCCGCCGTGCAAAGCAGCCCGGTTCCCTTACCGGTCTGCTTGGCGGCCCCGAGGCGCTGAGCCGCCAGCGCTCAAAGACCGAACCCCACGGGGGGGGGGGGGGGCGTGGTGGGCCCAGCGCGCTTCGCCAACGCCACACGGAATGCCCAGGCGATCACCTATCCAAGTACTATCCGTGCCCGTATCTCTACTACGCATTTAACCCAGTCCAGTACAGGAAATTATACATATCTCAACACACCTCCTTAATTTTTTGTGTTGCATATTCATTTCCTTTTATAAGTCAATCAAACCATTCTTAAAAGTAATCTGAAATTTTCAAATTTGTTTCTCCCTAGAGCCTTCGTTAAAGTATCAGCTACATTATTCTCTGAATCTACTTTTATGATGTCAATCTCTTTATTTTCGTAACTTTCATTCACAAAATGGAAGTGAACTTCAATGTACTTAGAATTTTTTGTCAAGTTTTCAAATTTTGATATCGCAATCGCTCCAGAATTATCTTCGTAAATTTTTATTGATGTCTCGATCATTATTTTGAAATCTTTCAGAAATTTTCTTACAAATTTAATTTCGCTCGCAGCTACATACTCGGCGGCTGTTGATGATTTTGTCACGCTACTTTGCTTTCTTGATTTCCAATAAATTGCGTTTCCAAAAAATCTTATGAGATAAATCCCGTAGTGGATTTTCTATCTACTTTATCTCCAGCCCAATCAGCGTCAACAAAACAATCAATAACTTCAGCATTCAAATTTCTTTTATAAGTTAATTTTAATTTCCTAGTTAAATAGTATTTCAAAATTCTCAATGCATATTTATAGTGGATCGCGTTGTAACTGTTTTGAAATCGATTTAAATAGTTTATACTATAGCTAACGTCTAATCTTGTTCCAGTACTAATATATAATAAAGCTAATGAGATTTCTGTATCTTATATCGTTTGAGGCTGATTGTGCGGGTTCTAAACTTAAGTTTTGTTCCATTGGTGTAAAATATAGTTTACTATTTTCTATATTATGTTGTTTCGCTAATGACTCTATATAACTACTTTGATCTAATTTCATCTCACACTTCTTATTATCGTACTCAATGTTTATTCCTAAGCAAGTCTTTACTTCACCTATTGACAAATTTGTTTTTAATTCCATCGATTTTTCTTTTCTTTTTTCCACATATTAATAAGTCGTCTACGAATAGAAATAAATATATAACATCATCGCTCTCATGCTTCATATATAGGCAATAATCACTCTTACTTCTTTGAAATCCTAATTTTTTGATATACTCGTCGAAACATTCATACCAAGCTCTTGAACTTTCACGCAATCCATATAACGTTTTTGATAATTTACATACTTTCCCGCTTTTATCGTCGTAACCTATAGGTTGTTTTACAAATACTTCCAATTTTATATTTCCGTTTAGGAATGCTGTTTCTACATCCATTTGCATAATCGTCAAACCATATTGGCAACGATAAAATAGTAATAACTTGAACGTTTGCATTTTTGCCACTGGAGAGTATAAATCTTCCAGTACTTCCTTTTGTTGGAAGCCTCGAACAACTAGTCGCGTTTTCTTACGATTACCAGATTTATTCGTATATATCCATTTCAAATCTAATACTTTTTTGTCTTTTGGTTTCTCTACTAATTGCCAGGTCTTATTTTTGATTAAACTATTCATTTCTCGATCCATTGCTTCTTTCCATGAACCGCTGCCATCTCCACTTAATGCTCCTTCATAGGTTTGAGGACTGTCTACGCTAACTACATTCACATAAATGAAATATGAGCTCGTTTGGCCATATCTTTGGGGCTTCTTTCTTTCCCGTCCTGACCTTCTCAAATTATTTTCTATGTCCTCAATTTTTTTTCTGATACGTTACTTAAATTTCTCTCCTCTTTTATTGCAACCTGCTCGACCTTTTCGTCATTCATTTCATTTTCATGAATTTCGTTTGAATCCGAATGTTCGTCAAAATCCTTTTATGTTTCATTGTCTGATCCATCTATTCTGCTGCTGCTGATACGCACCTCCTTGCCATTGCGCTCCTCCGTTATTTCCGCCATTGTATCTGCCTCTGCACGTGTTTGTACAATTTCTTACCACGTGGCCATACTTTCCATAGCCATGGCACATTATGTCCCTTTTTTCAGCTTTGAATACATTTGACCTTGTCCTATTACTTTCCCTCTTGTTACGCGTTTCCCACATTGTAATTTTATTTTTTAACAATTCACAAGTTCGATCACTTTCTTTCACTGAATCGATTAAGTCACCAATATAGCTCAATGATTCTGGTAGTGTCTTCAGCATGTAGTCGAGTTTTTCATGTTCACTCACGTTTGCACCAGCACTCTTTAATTCATTTATCGTTTTTTCAAATTCTGTGAAAAATAAATTTGATTCTTCAAAGTCTTTCAGTCTCATCATGTCTAGTCTACTTCTTGTACAAATTTGCAATGCTGTTGATTCCTTCATATACATCTCATCAAATTTTTTTTATTATTTTTAAAGCAGTGTCCTGATCACAAACAAATTCTAATTGTTCATTTGTTATACTACCATAGATGTAGTTCATCGCCCACTGATTCTTTTCATCCCA
This sequence comes from Bombus picipes, assembly GCA_014737485.1. Taxonomy (NCBI): domain Eukaryota; kingdom Metazoa; phylum Arthropoda; class Insecta; order Hymenoptera; family Apidae; genus Bombus; species Bombus picipes. The sequence goes on from JACXIP010000091.1 coordinate 101,908, forward strand.
GTTATCTTGCGCATCCATGTCCATTTTCTCTCGTGTAGCCGGTTCATAACATTTTTTACATTTTAAATATATTAATATTCTTATCTCCCACATTCTGTAATCATGCCCATCAAATATTTGAAGCTTAATTTCATCGTCCCTTGGCATCTTGAGTCGTTTTTTATTTTCACCCTTTATCTCTTTTTCAAAAATAGTTCTCTTTATTGTCCAGATTCCTTTTATTTGTTCTGTCAATAGCCCTTTTATCTCTTAGAACTTATTTCCAATTTTTTATTTTTTTTTAAATCGACTTTTATACATTCACTCCCGGTTACACGTGGTTCCATAACGTTGAATCTAAGCAACCACGATTTTTGCTACTATGTTGAGAATTGTGCATCTTTGAAGCCGAAATAATGTTATAGGAACACTAAATTTATACTGAGGATTAATATTAGAATAGTAATATATTCATTTTATGGACGATTTTTTATATATTCATCGATACACACTTACACGCGTCTCAGTACTTTCTTTTGTAACCGACTGTTAACCGACTGGACAGCTTACATTCCTTTGTTTTCGAGACGCTGCGCA
>JACXIP010000091.1:103818-126513 GCA_014737485.1 Bombus picipes
TCCGCTCTGTCGGCTACGTCAGTATTATTTACAATCTCGTCTGTCAACATTCCGTCCAGTTTCTCTATAAAAACATCAGGTTCGAGTTCTCTTGTTGATTACTTAAAATATTTCGACTTGCCGGTGCAAATATTAATCTCAAATTTGTGTAAAACACAGCTTGCGACACAGTTCTGTAGGCCGTAGACGATCCTATGAGGGCGGCCCTTTCTGCCCTCTTCAAGATGTTTCTGTTATTCTTGGTCAACAGTGGTTTGGCCCATACCGGAGACACATAAAGCACCACTGGGTCCCATACTCCATAGTAAAGCTTACTGACTGAGCCAGGGGACCGTAAACAATAGGCAGCAACGCCCTCAGCGTCGCCGTAAGTGCATTGGCCTTACCACAAACTTTCTCAAAGTGAGCCCCATACCTCCTGCCTTTATCCAACTGTACCCCAACGTAACTGATCTCTTTCTTAGTTCTCAATGAATGGTCCGCAATCCCGATATCCATGACCTTGGGAATACATTTCCCGGTGATCATGATTACCTTCGTCTTTTCATGTGCTATCACTAGTCCATTGTCGACACACCACCTCGTGACCATATTCATTACCCTGCCTAAGCTTATCCCGATCTCCTCCTGGCTGGCCACGTCAAGTATCAGTGCCAGGTCGTCGGCAAAGACAACCACATTTATACGAGGAATATCCTGAAGCTCCATCAGGAGGCCGTCGTAGACAAGATTCCATAACAGGGGACCTAGCGTGAAACCATGTGGGACTCCCGCGTAAACGTTCCTCTTCAACGTGCCTCCGCTGTTACGGACTACAATCTTCCTGTCTTCCAGGTAGCTGCCTAGAAGACATAAAAGATTCCGGGGAATCCCTCTCGCCTCAGCCTCCAGATAAATCTTATTCCATCTGAGAGTACTGAACGCATTCTTGATGTTTACGGCTACGAGCACACATATCCGTTTTTTTTCTCTTAGAGCTGTCCACCAATTCACTTACCTGGCGCAGCTCGTCCACTGTAGTCTTCCTCCTACGAAATTCAAACTGATTTATATGGAGGTGGTCGAGCCCCAGCCTTTCCGTTAGCAAATTCTTGAAAGTGTGTTCCCAGACTTTACTGAGCGCTGGCAACAGACTAATCGGCCGGTACGATAATCGAAGTGCGAGCTCCCGATCCGGTTTTGAGATAAGTACCACCTTTGCCACTTTCCACATCGCCGGTATCCTTTCACTGACATTTACCGCGTTCAACACTCTCAGTATCTCGTCAGTCCTCTTCTGAATTAACTCCTGCACCACCGTTCACGGTATGCCGTCCATGCCTACCGCTTTATTAGGGTTTATCCCAGCTCCGGCATTTAGTAACGCTTCCTCAGTAATCAAATAGATGTCCTCGCCTTCGCTCATACTGATACTCCCGTCGATTCTGCAAAGAAATTCTCTCGATCTCGTTAAGAAGAGCTCGTAAACAATACATCGCACTTTGTCCACCGTTCCGGCTTTCGGGATTAATTTGGTCATGATCGCCCTGTATGGCCTTCCCTATGGATCCCTTTCCACCATATCACAAAACTCCTTCCAACCCTTCTCCTTGTTGGCTTATATTATCTTCTTTGTCTCCTTTTTCTTTTCCTCCACTCCTGAGCCCACTGTGCCGTATCGCTATTTCCTCCCGCCATTGCCTCTGAGCTCTTCTTCTCGTCATCATCACCTCCTTCATTAATCTTGTCAATTCCCCACTCCACCAGTAATTATGGTTTTTCTTGCACATCGGCGGGTAAACCTCCTTTAATTCTTTAATTAAACTTTCTTTAATTTGACATGCTGTTTCCACCTTAAACTGCAGTCATCAATATCCTTCGACGAATAAGTAAAATTTTCTAGGTTACGTCTCGCCTTTTTCGTTCTAAAGTCGTGCAGGACATACATGTGGTCCGACGCTGTCCACACCTTTGGTATTTTCTCTCCCACGTATTTCTTGGCCAATCCTGTAATGGTACTTACCACGTCGATGAAGCTTGTCCCTCTGTTGCTAGAGAACGTATAGTTTTCCTTCATGTTAATGGGTATGATTCCTTTCTTTACCAAAATATTCATCAGGCTCGTACCCCTGCGATCAGTTCTCAGGCAACCCCACGCATTAGATTTTGCGTTAAAATCGCCGGTCATCATCATTGAGGGTTAACTCCTCCTGCTTGTCTGGATGATGATCTACATTTCCCTTAAGTAGTCGTCAAATTCTTCTAGTTTGACATTGGGTGAACAGTACCCCCCAATGCGAAAATCGTCGCTGACACAAATGCCCATTAGTCCTTTCCTGGTTGCCAGAGTACTTTCGTCCGGATGTTTTCCTCTAAACAGGGTCACCCACAAGGATGCATCGTCTTTGTCATCGTTGTACCCGTAAGTCTGCTGTGTATAGAGCTCTCCTGGATGTATTTCCTCTTCTCAACCTATCCTTCACCGCTAGGTATATCAGCGATTCCGTTATATGTCACAGGTTAGATCTTCTCTCCGCCGCGCAGATCGCACACCTTGATTCCTTACCGCAGCCGCTTATGGTGTGATCGCCATCGCCACACCTCCGACTTAGCTCCTTCCCTGGACTCAATATCTTGTACCTCTCCGCGTTATGCCCCACCATATGACATCAATATCATCTGAAGACATTCGGGATAACTCCAGCTGTTGCTATCGTCAACCCTGTCCTAGTCCTGATGGTGGGTTTCTTCCTTGGAATGCTATTCGCCGGAACTATCGCCACCGTTTCCTGGTGTCCCCAAGGTGTCATCTCAGCGATTTTATCTGAAACCAATTTTTCTGGTTAATCTCCAACTCAGTAGCTATCTCCTCAGTCAGCGTCTACCTGGAAGCGATGGAATCTGCATTTTTTATCTCTAAAGTCACCCTGTTTGCCAACGGCAAAGTGTCCATGTCCTTTTTCATGACCGTCGACAGTTCTTTGCAACCTTGTACGCCGATACATTATTGTTTATTTCAATTAAGATGTGTCCTGGTCTTCTTTACACTAGTTGTGGTACTTCCAGGTACCTCCTCATCGGTCTTATCAGCTACACTCCTATTCCTTCTTCTCCTGCCGACCACCGGACCATTCACCCTTGCTTTCAATCTTTTCTCCGTTCCTACTACATGCCTCAGGATATGTTAACTCCTCCTGCCTCGGCTTTTTCCTATTGTCAGTTCTTCTTTCCGCCCACGACGAAATCTCTTTCCTTTTTGCCGACCGGCCGATATCTGTTTGGACGGCTACCGACACTCTAACACGGTGTATTTCATCTCGCTCCTTAGGGGTCATCTGTGTAGTCAGCGTTCTCTTGTCCTGTCGTCTCCTTTCCATTTCGACATTGGTGTCTATCCAACGTCTCACATTCATTATTTTCCTTACATTATCCGTCTTTAACTTCTCCAATGTCGGTACTCCAAACTCCCTTGTTAGTACTGTTGATTCTCCTCGTCATTCTCTCCATATTCCGTGTAAGGAGTTCCAGACTCTTCATGAGATCCCCGACATCAGTTATCCCTAACATTGGGCCCCGAAATTAATTTCGATTCCGCAAGGGGAAAGGTACAATTGATGCCATCTCCCAGGTCTGCAAGTTTGCCGATTCTTGCAGAAAGAAGGGCTTAGTCCGCGTTATGATGTACATCGATGTAAAGAATACGTTCAATTCTCTGCGGTGGGAGGTAATTCTGAAAGAGGCGAGGTGTAGGAGTTTTAAGCTGCCAGGTGCCTTCCCTCCTCCACCTCTTCAATGTCATTTCTAAATTCGACAAGTTTCGTATTCTTCTACAAGTGAAGAGAGAGCTCTTTTTTTATTGTTCTGCTACACCTTTCTCTACCTCCTCCAACTTCGCTCTTGCTTTCTTCAAAACTCTGGTCCCTGGTAGCATTTACATATCGATAGGGTGTCCCGAGACCCACCCTCCTCTCGTTCTTTGCTCATTCGCAGGATGATCTTTGGCTCGAGCCTGGAACACCGCTCAAACACTGACTGGGCCTGGAGGCTCCGAAACCCCCTGTTCCGTAACCTTAAAACCTGTGGAACCTCCTAAGAGACTCCATACTTCCGAGGTACCGCCTCGTAGGAATTTAAAATTATATTTTTGCATTGTAATTAAAAATTACTTGCAAATTCAATATATAATAAATTATATAATAAATAATATTTTCAATAAGTTCTTATGTACAAATCATAAATAAATAAATTAACAAATATGATTAAAACTTTAAAAGTCTGGGTCCTTATTTAATCATCCAAAAATATATTACACATCTCAATGGAGCTACGCAGCAAATTCATCTCCATCGTTTTAATTGTCTGGTCACTGATACCCATCATATGCAGACTTCTCTCCGTGAAAGGAGTTATTGCACTACGGCTGCCCAAGACCACAGGTACTACTTCTCCCCTGCCGACATTAAATTTGGTCTTAAGATGTTCCAGACACGGTTTATAATTATTTATCTTTTCTTTTTCTGCTCTGGAGAGGTAATCCTTATTCTCATAGCGGATTCTCATAGCTTTCCATGTTTTTAATTACAAGATCAGGCTTGTAAAGGTTACCCCCCCCCCCTTTGAGCGAAGGTCCGACGAACACTTCATACTTCTTTTTCAAACTGTCGGCAAGGGTCATCTTGACCTCATCATGCCGCTTAATTCTCAGGCCCTTAGTGTATTGGCACAGCCCGAGTATATGTCCAAGGGTCTCGAGCTGGGCTCGACATTTTCTACAGGCAACAACCAAGTGTCCCTCTTGGAGATAATTTGGAACGTCTGACTCTTATCCCAAGAGATGTTCACGCCGAGACCGTTCAAATACTCTCTGAGCATATCCACCTGGCACTATGCTTCCCCTTTATCACCGTCAAGTAACACCACGTCGTCAGCGAAAGCCAGAAAAGGAATCTTTCTTATATCACTAAAGTTTATGCCACTGGTCTGCTGTTCGATCACTTCCAGCGGTGGCTCCAAACACAGGTTGAGGAGCAGCGGCGACAGGGGGTCACCCTGCTTGACTCCCCTGTGTATCGTGATTTCAACCCCCATTTCTCTAGCTTTTATTTTTGTATGACTCCCTTTGTACATAATTTTGATCAAATCAATAATGGGGGCCGGCACTCCCTTCCTCGCCAGGCATGGTTCAATACCCGAGTGGGGCACCGTGTCAATGGCTTTGGAGATACCCACTATAGTGAATAGCCCCCCCCCCTTTTCTTTTTTGCTATGATCCAAGGCAGCGCTCAACAGGTCGATGTTCACTTTACAACCGCTCTCGGCGGTGAATCCTTTCTGCCTTGGATTCATCACAATGCCCCTCTTGATTCTCCCGTCGACAATGGGGGAGAAAATTCGGCGGAGAATGGGACCTATTGTTATAGGCCTCCAATTCTCGACCAGGCTGCTGTTTTTGTTCGCTTTAGGTATTAGTGTCGTTCTATTCTCCTTTCATGCAGAAGGAAAATAAGAACAGTACCATAATATATTGTACAATTTTCCCAAAATAGTAGGCAGGCCAGGAATCAGAAGGTGTTCTTTTTGAAAGCCATCTGGTCCTGCCGCAGCCTTCTTTCTAATTTTCTTAATTTTCTCCGCCACATCCGTTACAGGAATCGGCAGGAAGAACTCACATAAGGACAGCTCGGAGGCCCTATTTCCTGGGAGGCGCTGACGGGTCCTGTCAGGCCCCACAGATCCTCGTAGAACCTCCTTACTTCCGCGGCTTCAGGTGGATCCCTGACCGGCTGGAGGAAAGTTTGATCATTATTAATTACTGCATCGGCCAACCTCTTAGGATTTTCCAGGAACAACTCCTGGCAACGTGCGTATGAGTGTCTTCTCATAGCATTCCTTTTCTTTTTTTTCTTTTTCTTGACCAATCCTTCTATTTTGTTCAATTGTTCTCTTTTCGCTCCCTTTTTCTTTTTCTTTGTTTATGCGCCCGATAGCTCCATAGAGAGATTTGATAAAATCATCAATACCGCTCTCAAGGGCTTCCCTATTTCCCTTGAGAGTGACCCAGATATTCGTTAACCGAATGTGGACCCATCTTAAAACCGGCGGCACCTCGGTTCGTGTCTCAATTGCTCGCTCCAATTGGAGCTTCCATCGTTCAAAGTCATTCCCGCCCATTTCAGGCTCTTCGAAATACGCATTGCCTGGATCAACGGGATCACACCCTCCCTCTGTCGCCTGGGTGGCCTCCCGAGTGCTCGTGTCCTCACCGAGTAATCTCAATTTCTTTCTTTGTTACTTGATCTGATCGATTGTTTTATTGGTGAGAAGACCTCTCTTATATTTTTATTAGGGTATCTGTGATCCTTATAAGTCTCACAGAGTTCCCTTAGGAGGGCCCACTCCTGAAACGTCTATTTACTATCTGGAGGTCCGTTCCCCTTCTTTTGACGTTTCTAACGGCAGGGTCGCTCGTGGGTCGGCAGCCCTCTTTGCGTCCCAAAGCTCATGGGGCAGGCCTCACATTCGTAAGGGCCTTCGGGTCTTTGGCTTGGGCCACTGCAATGCGGCAGATGGCACCTTGCCCCACGAAGCTTCGGGAAACCTTTCCCACAGTCTCGGCATCTCCATTGGATGCGGGCTGTCACATAATGTTGCTCGAGGTGCCTGCCCAAGTCCGTCAAAGATAAAAAGAAGAGGTGAGTTCCCCCTTCCTGACAGACAGGACAGGCAACCTGCATACCCACGAATGATACCGTTATGTCAAAAATCGTGTCCGTGGACAATGCCGTGTCGTCAACAATAGTCCCCTCCAGATCGGAAGAATCAGCCACGGCGCCTCCGGGACCGAGAGACGCCGCGTTCGAGGCTTCATTATTGTCATCCAATATATAAGCTACGGTCTGTGTATCTGTACAAACTATCCCGAACCACCATCCAGTTCAAAGCCTTTGCGCAAGCCAGTCTTTACCGTTTGAGCAATCAAAGGAATGAGGTCCTTGCATGGGAATTGCTCCCTCTTTCACGGTGGCAAGACACCGTTAAATCGGCAAGCCGATTGATGAATTAGTCTTTCGCTTCTTCAACGCCGCACTTCGTTTAGCCATACTCATCGCATTCGGGGGGGGGGGGCGATAATACGCCCCACGCTGATGCGAGCGGAGTATGTTACCGGCGGTACCACGAGGAGGTAGGAGTGCGACTTGAGCAGGTGAGACCGAAATCCCCCTGCCTCCGAGCAACCATAACCCACCCCGGGGCTCACGACACACCGTTATTAAGCGGCATGACATTACCATAGAGAGAGAGAGTCATAGTTACTCTCGCCACTCTGTTATTTGTACTATCCATAATTAACATATCAAAAAAAAAAAAAAGTATCATTGTCCAGGCACAGAGCCGCGTTCATCATAAATGAGTTATGCCAATGTCACGTCCTTATAACGTAGCCAATCAGTCCAAGTGAGTCTTCTCGAATCCATGGATACGTGGGGTCCTAGACCCTGTATTCCCTCAATCATTGCGATATATCTGATAGCTAAATACGAGCCACAACCTTAACCTTGTCCTTGGAGAAACGGCTAAATACTACAATACAAAGCTATGTCCCGAAATCAGTGCGGCGAAGGTCACCCCGAGATCAAACTCTACACTTATAGGGGAAATCTTCACGCTTATACCGCAGCAACATAGCCTAGCAGTGAACCGGATCCTCTCACTTCACTAAACAAGAGGGCGACGATCCCCTAGACTTGTCCAGTAACTCGGCGGTAAGAACAGAGCATCGCTCGCAGCATTCAAGATTTCCAAACATATGCTACCGTCCCGTAGAGCCAATAGGAAGCTACATCTGTATATCCATTGTTAAACTATGTCTTGTTCCTTGACAATGTTTCCAATGAACCAAAAAATTTAAGGGAAAACAGCGCTTGCCCTCCTTATAAATGAAATATCATAATAGAACTTTCGGGCTGCCGACTATATCAGGCCAACTGACTCAGAGTTCAAGTAATTCCCCGTGCATCCAGGTTTTTTTCTGAAACGCGACATGGCAAGTGGATAGCTGCCACTGTAAGACATTATTTAGAATAGATTTGAAACGCGAGAAAATTTCAGAAATTCCCAAAAAACATCTTCAAAGTAACAGCTCAACAACGGTGGAACTTTCTTAGAGCAGCCTCTATTTCTGACAAAAAACAAATGGTCCGTAATGTGGCGACTTCTACGCGAGGTTGCCAGTGGCCCTCGAGCACCGCGCCTGGAGATGTGCCGACCTGTACAACAACATGAAATCTCAAGAACCAAACGAATCTTACACTGAAAGGGGCGATAGGCCCATTACAAAAAGTGAAGGAAATAATACTCTTAACAATGCAGCATATCATATGGCTCTCGATACGCCGTAGTACGAGCCCAGCTCCACAGGTGTCACTTGGTACTCGAATACCTAACTGTCATGACTTGTAATATTCCCGAGATGGCACGACACGTTCAGTATACTCATCTAAGGCTACATATCATAACTTGTACGTACAGCGTATTGGTGGCACCACTAATTGGCACCAGGAAAGGGCAATAAATAACATAACCAGATATGATACTGAAGAACCATTACTGCTATTTCTAGTAGAACTCGAACCTAAAAGCAATAACAAAGAAATTTTCGAAACTAAAAAGATTCTAAACACAATAATTACAGTCGAGCCACCCAGACACAAAAAAGACATACCGCAATGTATGCGGAGTCAACAATATGGACATACAAAAAATTACTGCAACAGAAACCCGGCGTGTGTCAAATGCTCAGAAATGCATCTATCAATGAACTGTCAATACACGGGAAAAACAAAAGATGTAAAATGTAACAACTGCAGTCAAAACCATCCAGCCAGCTACAAAGGCTGTATAGTCAGAAAACAACTTCAACGTAAACTGCCTCCGCCGCTTCGAAACAGGACATACAATAACTATCACAAACTACAAGACAGCGCAGAAATTGAGACGTCAACAAATATACAGCACGTACTGAATATCAACCACGGTAATACCAACACCATCGGTAGCCGAAGCTATGCGCAAGTAAGTTCTCAGACAGCAAACGCAACAAACCACAGTCACGCTACAACTACTTACAAATATGCTAAGCAAAAAATAAGAATGGACATGCTTAAAATAGCAGCCTGGAACTCTAACGGCCTACAACAAAGGGCTCTAGAAACTAAAACATTCCTGTATAACAGCAATATTGCTGTTATACAGCAATATTAGACATATTACTTGTTTCAGAAACACACTTCACTCCAAAAAACTATATGAAAATACCTTACTACACCATATATGGTACCAAGCAACCCTCAGGAAAATCACACGGAGGGACCGCGGTAGTAATAAGAAACGACATTAAACACCACTTAAACAGTCAAGTTAGTAAGGAATATATACAAGCAACCATCTACAGTTGCCAGCAGTATATGTACCACCGCGACACAAAATTACATCACAAATGTGGGAAGAGTACTTTCAACACTTAGGTGACAAGTATATCGCAGCTGGAGACTACAACTCAAAACACACACTATGGGGATCAAGAATCACTACACCTCGAGATAGAACCTTGGAAAACTACGTTAGGAACAATAACCTCAATATATTATCCACAGGAGGACAGACAGACTGGCCGACAGACCTGAGCAAAATACCTGATATACTTGATTTTGCAGTTACAAAGGGACTAAACACAAATAAACTAAACATAGTACCCAGTCTCAAGCTTACCTCCGATCATATACCCATAATAATTACATACAGAAACAAATACTTTACAGCAATTCAGAGAACTATGCAATAAAACCACCAAATGGCAAACATTTAAAGAAATAATTGGAAGCAAAATCAACTGCATCATCAAATTGAAAACACCTGAACGAATCGATCAAGCAGTAACAGCATTTACAAAAACTATTCACGAAGCAGCAAGGGCAACCACTATACCAGAATCAACCAATAGGCAACCAAAAATAATTCCGCCAGACATCCTCGAAAAAATTAGAGAAAACAGAAATGCTAAAGCAAAATGGCAAACACATAGAACAAAAGAAAACAAAAGGCACCTAAACAAACTTGCGAAGGAAATAAGAAACAAGATAAAAGAACACAACAACAACGAGTCCAGAAAGTTAATAGAGTCACTATCTGCTCACGAGAACTACAACTAATCCCTATGGAAACACACACAAAAGAAAAGAAAAACGAAGAAGACGATAAAACTGGTCCCAACGAGCAGGAAGCAACGAAGAGCAAGATGAAGAATTTTCCAACCACCTATGCAACACATTTACACCACATAATATGAACAACAGCAGCCACAATAATCATACGGGCGAGGATGCGTCAACCACTAGTACATCAACTGACAAACACTACACCATACCCAAAACAACAGCACAAGAAATTAGAAACATAATCGAGAAAACAAAAAATAATAAAGCACCAGGAATCATCGTAATCAATGGCAAAATCTTGAAAAACCTGCCGCCAATAGCGATAAGACAAATCACAATAATATTTAACGTAATACTAAGAATTCAATACTTTCCTAAACTATGGAAACTGACACAGATCATAATGTTACCTAAACCAGGCCAAAACCCTCATTAACTACATCATACAGACCAATATCATTACTTCCTGTGTTCTCTGAAATAATAGAGAAAGTAATTTACGACCGCATAAAACCAATAATAGAGAAGAAAAATTAATACCGGACCACCAATTCGGATTCGGAAACAAACACTCCACTATAGAGCAAATGCACAGATTAGTCAACGAAATAATACTAGCACTAGAAAACAAACAATACTGTACAGCCCTCTTTATAGACATAGAGAAAGCATTTGACAAAATAAACCACGAAAGCCTACTTCAATCAATCAGGAAACAATTCCTTGAGCAGATGTATATCTAATAAAAATAACTAATAAAATATATCTAATAAAATCTTACTTAAGCAGCAGAACCTTCGTAGGAAAAATTAAGGACACATACTTTGAAGTTAAAGACATCAAGGCAGGGGTTCCGCAAGGAAGCGTCTTAGGACCAATACTATACACATTATACGCGGCCAACATACCAACAACTAACAATAGCAAAATATTGACATTTGCGGATGACACAGTCAGGCACACTAACCCTGCAACAGCAGTTACATTACTACAAGAACATATCAGAAAAATAGAAAAGTGGCTTCAAGTTAAACAAATTAAAGCAAACCCTGATAAATGCAACCATATTACATTCACACTGCGAAAACAGATACCACCAAGCATCTTTCTTAACGGTCCGCACATAATGCAAACATGGCAAGTCAAATACTTAGGACTCCTCATAGATACACAACTCACATGGAAACAGCATATCAAATGAATAACAGACAAAATACAGACAGGAAGAAGACAAATGTATTGGCTAACAAGTCGAAAATCCAAACTAAGTATCGAAAATATACTAAAAATATATAATATAATCATAAAACCAATTTGGACGTACGGAATATCACTATGTGGAACAGCAGCAATGAGCCATATAATCAAAATAGAGGCAATGCATGCTAAAATTCCTAGAACAATAGCAAACGCGCCATGGTACGTTAGAAACTAGGACATTCGGAAGGACCTGGGAAATACCAACGGTCAAGGAGGAGATTAGCAGATGTGCAAGAAGGTACAGAGAAAGAATAGCAACGCACCCGAACCGGCTGGCAGCGGAAACGGTCAACACATCAAGCATAGAAAGAAGACTAAAAAGGAAACACCCAACAGATCTCACAAAGTACATAACCTAACAAACACGATGATGGTACTCTGTTGGGCGTAGCCACCCACATGTTATATTATTATACCGCTATAATATTTTACCAAATGTTCTATTGGACAAATTGTAAAATTTAAATAAATAAATAAAAAAAAATTTTAATACTACATTCAGTGTCATTACCGATGCTACGGATTATACAATAGGGCTGCAGACTGAACCACGATGAAATCAACCATAAGATACCAGTTGCATTTACTATTCCTAGTTTAAACCAAATCGCAACTATTCAGGAACCGCACAGGAATATCTGCGATACATACTCCGCTATTCCCAACATTATGCATTAGAAAAGTTACACTCATAACCGAGTAGCGACCCGTAGTTTAAGTTATTTCAGTCAAAGGCTCCATTTAAAATTGGTTTGACGAAAATTGAAGCTCCTGGAGTACGAATAGGATGCCGTACACATGTCTGAAAGGACAAATTCCAATGACTCCTGTTTCATAATTTAAAGGTGGTCTGCGTTTCCTTCCTTTCTCTTTCAATTCCTCCAATTATCGAAAACCATTCTCGATGGAGCGAAAGGATGTTATACGAATAACGTGTTACACGGAGGTTTGTCCAATTTTCAAACCGTACTAGATCACGGTTTTCAAATTATAAATATATCGTGTTATTTGGACAACACTGTAGTAGTATAGTCTTCATTACTACGGGATTAAAAGCTAAAAAATTGCTAAATTATTTGGATATTTGTCATTCTCTGCAAATACGCGTGATTATCTTTATGCTTGCGTTGAGTTTATATCAAGTCAATCAAGTTTGCATTGCTTACGGCAGTCTTCTTTCTAGCAACGCCCTGTTCATACTTGAAAAATAGGGTGCTGAAAGATACACACGATGTAGAGATAAGCACCACCGAGCAGCTACAACCCCCCGCTCATGGTGGTACAAAACATGGACCAGGATAAAGAACAGTTGCTTAACCTCTGGAGAAATTGTATTATGTAAAATACATAAAGTCCTAGGAATCAGATAACCAAATTTAATTACCAGCAAAACTGGATGCATAATCACATACGACCGTAATATTATAAAAAATAGGAGGATCACACAAAAATATTTCTTACGAAATCAAAATTAAGAACAGTACATACAGCTTCGAAGAAGTAGACATTCCAATACTAGAGAAAATATTAGAAACGGCTCCAAAGGTGACTCGCAACTTTAATCAGTACAAAGCCAGCCTCAATACGTTGCAAACACGAGTCAATACTTTCACAAGTAAAGGTACGGCACACGAACGAATGTTACGCGAGTACTTCTTAAGGACTTCTTAAAATAACTTCAACAACATTTCCATGAAAAGTACGTCAGCGGAGAGAAGAAGCCCTAATACTTTTGGAAGGCCATCAGCAGAAACAAAGACAACCTCCTAAGAAACAGGTACGCGCCGCAAGTTCGCGTTTTCGGGCAATAGGTCATCATGTGGCAATTACCTCATCGTAGTTATAGCATAAATAAGAGTAGCTACTTAGAGCAGAGGGGCTTAACATCCAGAACTAAATCTGAACAATTATTAATTGTCAGTCAACAAGTTATACGATTAATTCTACAGTCAATATTTAACGAGCGATCGAAGTCTTATTAATGGGCAAGAGTTATTCACCATCAAGTAGTTATATTTGGACAGTTTAATCGGTATATCACATAGAACAATATTTCTGAAGTGCGATCGACAATACATATAAAAGAAATGCCAAAAGCAAGAAGGAATCGCAAAGAACGTTTAAAAAGAGGAAAATATGTGTATGTTTTCTGCTAGTGAATTCAATCAATGTTTCTCAAAATTCATTGTACAGGAGTGTTATGTGTATTTTATGTCTTTTCTTTATGTAGCAGCACGCGAGTCAGGACAATTCAAATCCTCTTGTTGTTTTGCCTCGGAGTATCAAGACCGTTAGGTTACAATTATTGTAAGAACAAATAAACTACGGGCTAAACAATGTCGCCGTTACATACAAGCGTCAAACGTAGTTGAATTCAAATTTCCGGTTTTCCCACGACCAGTATAAATAAACGGACGCGATCGTGAGCGAGAGAGTTCGTTGAACAGTGTCGAAGAGCATCTACGTGTAAACAAGTATCGAAGTGATCTACAGAGTTCCTCCGAGTATTTATCGGGTATTTATTCCGCAATTTATATTTGTATCAACGACTCACAATTCGTCTGTAATTTGTTTATTTATTTATTTATTTATTTATTCAAAATATATTTGACGGACTGCGACAGCAATATTTCGCTCTCGTTATTTCGATCGACCAATCCTCCACAAATCCGATTATGTTTGCCCGAGATTTCTTACAGTGAGCTTGGGCTCGAGGTGACACAACTGATCACCAAACGTAGCCACGGTAACGCGATGAACGTTCTTGCCTAACAGAGAAGTGCCAATATTGTGGGACACACGTTGTATTAACAATCAAACCCCGGGCAGGAGCAATGTTGGCTCTGCGTGGGTCTGCCTAGCAACGACGGCTGGAATTTTGTTGGTATCCACGGCCAATATGCAACGAACAAACGCGATCGCAAGGAGAGGAAAATTTCCATCAGTCTTTTATTCTTGCGATCACCTTGGAGAGTTTTCACATCGTCTTTACGTGCAGTATTATACCGAGCGCCACAGCAAACGTTACTTTGTGCTTCAAAATATATTCTACGTTTAACAAAGAGTTACCCGGTTGACCATGGTTTCGTTATCGAACCTAAGAACATTGTCTTTAATATCTCGAATGTCTAATCACTACGGTTATTTGTCAAACTTTGCAAAAATCAATATTTATACCAGTAAATATAATCTCTATTGTACAACAACGATGGCTAGTCCGAATGAAGATTCGTTACACGCCGCTAAACCTTTTTTTTTTATATTTACGCGGGGGAAATCCGCACGGACGCCAGGCCGCTGTTTCTGGGGAAAGCGGCGTGGTAGCGTCGGACTCCAACCGACTGAAACCTCCACGATAACCGTCCCGGCTGCGATCGAGAGAGGCCCGGGAACCAGTGTGAGCGTCGCAACGGGGCCTCCCCCGCGCGCCTAATACCACCGCTGATGGGGGGGGGGGTGTAACCATTGTCACACCGTGCCTCGTCGCCGGCATTATTCTCCACCACTTTTCTGGCCAGCTGTTTACCGGAAGCTGTTCCCCTCCCTGTGACCGGCGTACTATGGTCGCTTTCTCTGATTCCAAAGGAACCCTTGTATTCCTCAACCACTTCTACTCCCGCGCTGCCACTAGTCGTAGGGCTTCTCTGGAGTCTCCTATTCGGTTTGAAGGGCCAGAAATCTTCTCCTTCCTCACCCCCATTTTCCCTCGGAATAACCGATATTGTCACGTTGTCGCTTAGTTTGATATCTGAAACCATCCTCGGTTTCTCTCCTCCTACTACCATCTTGTTTCCCTTGACTTTCTATTTCTCCCCAGTAGCTCCTACCGTACGAGGGGGTACCTGGGGATCTACCTCTCCGTCGTTTTGCCAGTAGCCGGGTAACCGTCCGATAACCTCCGAAACCCCCTGCGCCGTAAGTTTATTTTCCTTAGTCAACTTATCCGTAATGAATTTTTGAAGGTAAGTCCGTGGCCATCGCCAAAGTCGTCATCAACCCAGACCAGAAAACCGTCCAAATGCATCCAATCATAACCAGAAAACTCGCCAAGTGGTCAACGAAAGCAATCCAATAATAAATATTAATAAATATAAATAAGTAAATAAATAAATAATTAAATTACATATAATTAATGTGCAAACTTAATAATGTTATATAAAGTACTTAAAATTTACATTAAATCACTCTAAGCGCCTATCGTTCTAATTAAGACCTGATTATGTGTACGAAAATCGCTACATATATAATAATAAATAATAAAGAATAAATAAATAAATAAATAATAATAACAAGTAAATAAATAATAAATAAAAACAGCCAATAATAATAAATAAATAAATAAATAAGCAATCAAATAAATAAACAAACAAATAAACAAACAATATCTATCAAACAAACTATCCCGACTTATGCCTATCCGATTTGGTTTAACGTCACAACGAGCCAGATGGTCCAGCTTAGGCGTTCCAAACCGAAATGTCCGAGGCATTGCATGGGACTGTATCGCTCGAGCTATATCACAAAGCAATACAAATATTTTACATAATTTTATATAATCTGTAGGACGCGGTGAGAGTGCCATGGACTCTCATTTGACCTGTTGATGTTAGAATTAGCGAAGAATCATAGAGCCAAAGTACGACTAATCGTCGATCAACTTTGATGGAGATTTATCTGATCCAAATCATTACTGATATAATTTTTTAAAATGAATTCAAATTAGAGTATGCACCATCTATTTTCCTCTTCAGGATTAATATTTCAATAAAACCGCGAACATGTATAAACCACGATAAATAATTTACTATTGCAACTATAATGCATTTTTATATGTTGCTAAGAACACTTACACCTGCTTATATGCAGTGTGATGGATCCTCGAGAAAGAGATGGCATTTGTCAGTTATTTGTTATTTGTATCGATATAGAAGTGTAACGACGCTAGTAGTTTTGGGCAACTTGTTTGAAAGCTAATTTCTCTAAGATTTGGATGATATTGAAATATGTTGCAAGGTTCAACGTTGTGGACAATTTTTTCCTATACATATAACTGGCGATCGTTAGTTTACAAGTTATGTACAAAAAATGTACAAACGAAACTTTGGGTCAGCTTTGCTAATAGATTACATTAACCCTTTGGCTCCTAACGCCCTATTTATCCGGCATGCACGATGTGACGCGATAAAATCGTTTGTTCTTTGTAACTGCAAGACAGCTTACATTCAAGACTTTCTTATTTATACGGAGGCTGGTACTACCACAGGGTCCTAACATAAAGACTATAGTAAATCAGGAAGTATTGTAATGTCCCTCCTAAAACCATATTTAGGTAAAGGCCACATCCTTTACGTCGACAATTGGTACGCAAGCCCCGCATTATTTGATATATTACACAAAAATTTTACAAATGCGTGTGGCATTGTAAAAGAGAAGAGAGAAGGAATACCAGAAATGAAAAATTACAAAAAGAAGTGTGCTTCCGCTCGTCAGTAAATATATTAGCCATAAAATGGCACGATAAAAAAGAAATTTTCATAGTTTCAACAATACATACAGAAGAATTTGTGGATGTATCAAAACACTACAGTGCATACAAAATTTTACACTAACCATCTTGTGTACACGACTATAATAAATTGATGTGTGCTGCATACAAGACCGACATGGTCATCAGCATTATAAATCTTACTCGCAAAACAACGAAATGGTACAAAAGAATATTTCTTCCATTATATTGATAAGTATTTATGGAATTCATATTGTTTGTACAAATTGAAAACTATCAAAACAATATCAATTGAGACATTTCAACTGAAATTAATACATCAAATTTTAATGAAATAACAGAAAAAACAACCCGACGCCATATTACATCCGGAAATAATCACTCATCAAGACTCAACGGAAGACATTTTCCTTCACTTTATGAAGCTGCAAGAACAAATAGAACACGAAGATGTGTTGGGTGTGCGAGAAACGATAAAAGACGAGATGGTGCCGCTGGCGAGTGGCAAGGTTGCTTGTCCGATCTGTGAGAAAAGGGAAGTTCACATTTTCTTCATGACGCCATCAGACCTGGACGGGCACATTGATCAACATCACACGGATGCTCGCATCCAGGTGGGATGTTTATATTGCGAAAGGAATTTCCCGAAGCTCCATGGGGTAAAGTGCCACATTCCAAATTGTAGTGATACTAGTCAAAGAAACGAAGGAGCGTATAATTCGAAGGTTGCCGCATGAGCTTCGGGACTCAGAGATAATTATCCACCCACGAACGGCATGCGCATACTGCCATAAGAAACAAGAAAAGAAGGGGAACGGACCCCCAAACATAAGAAAATGGACGGCAGAGGAGGTAACTCGATAGAAATCGAAAGAAAAGATACTCCTACGCACATTGCCAGGAGTTATTTAAAGAATAAAAAGAAACAAGAAGTCCTAAGAAGTTGGCCGACGTTGTTGTTAACAACGATCGTGCATGACTGGAACCAGCCAGGCAACCACCTGAAGCGATTAAAGTGAAGAGGCTCTATGAGGATCTATGGAATTGGGCAGGACCATCCATTCCCCAAATCCCAGGAAATAGAGCCTCTGAGCTGATAATAAGTGAACTGTTTCCGCCGATAACCGCTGAGGATGTGAGCGAGAAACTTAGTAAGATCAGGAAAAAGCCTGCGGCAGGACCAGATGGATTTCAAAAAGAACATTTAATGATATCTAGCCTGTCCACAATATTGGCAAAAATATTCAACATTCTATGCTATAGTTCCTATTTTCCGACCGTATGAAAGGAAAATAGGACTATGGTAACGCCAAAACCAAATAAACCAAGCAGCCAGGTCGAGAATTGCAGACCTAAAATTACAAGCCCCATTCTCGGCCGAATTTTCTCTTCCATCCTCGACGGAAGGACAAGAAGGGGTATTGTGCTAAACTTAAGGCAGAAAAGATTTACATCAGAGAATAGATGTAAATTTAACATAGACCTATTCATCGCTGCCTTAAGCCACAGTAAGAAAAATAACGGGGGAATATCCACAATCGTGGATATCTCCAACGCGTTCAACGCAATACCCCATTCGGCATTAAAACCTTGCCTGGCGTGTGCTGACCCCTATAATCGATTTAATCAAAGGCATGTATAATGAGGGCAGAACCAAAATCAAAACAAGAGATAATATAAGGGTCGAGATCAAGGTCCTTAGAGGAATCAAGCAGGGTGACTCTCTGTCGCCGCTGGTACTTAATCTATGTCTATAGCCGCTGCTGGATGTAATAGAGGAGCAAACCAGTGGCATAAATGTCAGTCATGAGAGAAAAGTACTTGGTGAAGACGAGAGGGAGGCACAACGCCAAATGGATATGCCCCATGAATATCTGGAGGGCCTAGGAATGAATATTTCAGGAGAAAAGAGCTAAACGTTCCAGGTAGTCGCGAAAAAGGATACCTGGTTCGTAAAAGAATCACGGATTAGGCTCGAAAACATCAACATACCAGCTGTTACGTCGGGCGACACTCTACCTAGACCAGGCCATACACCGCGGGCCAGCCGGACACCAGATGTCCGCTCATCCTTACGGCGTGCCCTCAATATTCTTAACGACCCGTCATAAATCCCAATAATTTGCCAGCTAAGGCCTTCAGACACAACAAACATCTGTTTGAAATCAATTTCTAAAGACTATTGTCTACTACGGCTTGACAAAGGAAAGTTAGTTTTTCTCACGTACGATGCAACTTTCCTCCTACCAGCCACTTTCTATCGAGGGCGGCTAAGGCCCTTCCTAGTCCACCAACCTTCGTTTAACCAATTAACAACGAAGCCTATTTCCCTCACTCTCTTAGCCAAAATCATCATGAACAAATCCGATGGTCCCGTGCACTAGACACACCCATCACTAGCCTTCCTACGACACAGCATCGTCACTGTAACTCACTCTTCCTACGACATCCGGAGAGTCAACCTGTTTTCCTGCGACATCAGGAGAGTAAAGTCAACAACTAAGTGTTTTTTCACAAATAACGCCTAACGTTTAAGTCTAAGCACGGCACTAGAGGAATCCATCTCATGTCCGATATAAGTCGGTTCTCGATGTTGTCTAACATTCACATCCTCTATTAAGTATCTTATAGTGTAAAGTCCACTAATATACGAAATTCAATTACAAGAGCCTTGCTCTAGCGCGCATATCTATCTTATCTTCGTGCGACAAGTTGTTATCTATTTGTAACCACTCAACAATGCAAATTAAGTGTTGGAAATATATTATTTATAATCCTGTGAATCACAGTGTTATACAGACTGAATCACCCCTATTATCTTAACGGAGATCGATCAACTCGTGGTGTCGATTACTATAATCGTAGCGGGAATTTACGACTCCCGTTGACGTCTCTCCTCGCGATTGCGTCTCCCCGTGATTGGTCGAAAATACACCAGCCATTGACCGAGATGAGGCCTTCAGGTATATATGCGCCAAAATAGGGCCTTGTAAGAGTATCCATTGTGGCATAATAGTGCCGGAAATTCTGAGCGTGGTCAGAAGAGTTAGAAAGCCCTCTCTGAATCTAATCGAGAAAATTGAGTTATTAACGAAGTACATCTTTCCTCGATGTATTTACCATCGGCTTATAAATCCACTAAGCAATAACGCATTAAAACTGTTGGACAGTGAAGTTATGGAAGAAATAAAGGCCATATTACACCTAGTGCCTTCGACAGCCACCGGTTCCTTCTACACTCCAAACGCTAATGGAGGATTAGGGTTACCGAGGTTCGAACACATTATCAAATTCGGTACCCTAAGAAGCGCATTAAACATTAAGAATTCAGTCGATCCAGCGATATCTAGCTTGATCAATGAAGAAAACGACAGGAAGCTAAAGAAAATCGCATACTCTCTAAGGATCAATTGACCGGCCACTTCCGAAGAGGTAGGAAAAGCTACAAAGCGACTAAAGAGCGAACATATTAAACAATGGCAAGAGTTGAGAAGTCAGGGACATGGAGTTAGTGACTTCTCAAAGAATGAAACTGGCAACGTGTGGCTTGAGGAGTATAATCAGCTCAAGCCCTCGAGAATCATCGATGCCGTAAGACTTAGGACAAACACCTTTGGGACACGGACTGTATTGACACGGGCCGACAAAAAGGTAGACGCAGCTTGTAGAAGATGTCCGGCCCAACCGGAAACCCTCGGACACATCTTTGGGTTGTGCCAATTCACCAAAGGTTTGGGGAGCACGAGGCGGGTGTGTGTTCTCAGGACGTACGACCACGCCTTGCGAAACCCCGATGAATCTGATATTCTCCTACAGTCGGGTCGCGGCTGGTCGATGTCTTTGGCACCCGTCAGTTCGCCGATGCAGTGAGGAGAATTTCAGAGAAGTTGGTGGGCCCATGCATGCCAAGACCACTCACCTCACCTTCTCGTGGGGCTCACTGCACCGGCCTCGACCGGGGTAGGGTGCGAAAGAGTGAGTGGCACCACTCAAACATCGGCGCTCCCGAGAGAGCAGGAGGGTGGCGAATGGAGAGTGGTGGAAAGGAAGAAGCAGAAGAGGAAGAAGAAGGGGAAGACGGTCGCCTCTGGAGAAGAGCCGAAGAAAGGAACGACTGTGGTCCCATCGGCAAGGATGACAGGCGCGCCGAAATCAATCGCAACCGCCACAATGAAGAAGGAACCGACGCTAGCAACTAAGATGCCCAAGCTCCCTCGCACACTGCGAACATCCGCGGTGACTGCAACGCTGAACGGGGGAGCAAGGATGTCGTACGCAGACGTCCTTGAAACGGCCAGATAGAAGGTTCTGCTTACGGATATCGGCCTGGAGTCCGTCGATATGAAAAAGGCGATGACGGGCGCCATCATCATAAGGGTTCCTGGAGACTGGGACAGGGGAAGGGCGTCACTGTTGGTGACGCGTCTGGCCAAGGTGCTAGATGCGACGGCGGTGAAAGTCGCGGCTCCAACGAGGACGGCAGGGCTGAGAGTGGTCACATTGCAAGAGTCATTGCCATTCCGAATCCAATTTGCGTGTCCACTGTGGATCGAGGGCACCTGTGCTATAGGTGAGGCAGAAGAGGACATCGTGCTAGAGGCTGTCATGCCTCTGCACCCAAGTGCCCCCTGTGCCAATCGCTCGAGGCACCCGCCGACAGCAGGATGGGCGGGACGACATGCCCTCCCCCGAAAGTCAAGAGGAGAAGACACACCCGCGAGCCAGCTGCGGAAAGGAACCAAGGGAGCACCGCCAAAACAACACAGGTAGATGGCCGAGAGGAGGCCGTGGAATTGACACAATAATTTCAAGCGCCTCTCCAAAGTAAACTTGGAAGATCAAGACGGGCGCAAGACCATCCAGACCACACGGGAGAGCGAAGTCGCCCTTGCGGTGGTGGCTGAACCGTATCGTGCATCCGACGCCCCCAACATGGTCGGTGTCCGAGATGGATCAACAGCCATAACGTGGACGTCAGCGCTGAGTGCCCCGGCGTCCTGCTTGACCGTGGCAACGGCTATGTCGCGGCCGAGTGAGCTGGGATAGCGGTGGTGGGCGTTTACGTTTCCCCTAACAGCGGCTTGGCCACGTTTGGGGTCTTCCTGGACGGACTTGGCGAATGCGTCAGAAGATACCTTCCCCGCCAGGTACTCGTCCTTGAGGATTTCAACGCCCATTCCTCGCAATGGGGAAATGCCAGAACGGACACTCGTGGAAGGATGCTGTCCGATTGAACTGCAGGTCTCGGGTTCCTACTGGCAAATAGGGGCTCGGCGAGCACTTGCGTGGCGAGGAGAGGATCTTCTGTGGTCGACGTCACGTGGGCTACCTCCGAGGTGTACCGAAGAATCTACAACTGGAGAGTGGCCGAGGGGGTTGAGACTCCGTCCGACCACCTCTACATACTGATGGAGGTGGTCCTTGAGATACATCTGCTGCTACACAGGCTTGCGGTATCCGAGGAGTGAACCGTTTCCGCCTCCCACCACGAAGGTAGCGTCTCAAAGAGAGGGACAAAGAGATGCCGTGTAGTCGTCGGGAAGCGTTGACAAGGAAGCCGAAAGCCTCCGAAAAGACATGAGCGCGGCGTATGACGCCTCGATGCCGCGCTCCGTTCCTGGTGGTAGACACAACCGATGTGTATACTGGTGGACCCCCGACATCGCGGAAATGCGAACGAGCTGCGTTCGGGCCCGCAGAAGACTCCTAAGGACCCGTCGTCGTAGGCGGATACGC
>JACXIP010000091.1:126585-240026 GCA_014737485.1 Bombus picipes
CCCCCCCCCCCTCCCCGCTAACCGTCAACATGGATCCGATGTTGCTCGCTAATGTCATCGGTACTTTGTACCCACGGCAAGACAACGATGCGAGGCAGTCATGGCCATCCTCCTCCTCCAGCGAGACGACGAAGATGACGGAGTGGGGCAAAGTGCGTCGAGTCACCGAGGAAGAGTTTTTCGACAATTCCACAACGTGGCACCGGGTGCGGATGGAATCCCAGGCTGGGTTTGGGCGGAGTCAATCAACTTGGCTCCCCGTCTACGGCACCTGTTCACCAGATGCATGAGGGAAGGTGTCTACCCCCGGACATGGCGGATGGTGAGATTAGTCCTATTACGGAAAGAGAGTTGTCCGTTGGACTCGCCGTCCGCGTATAGGCCGGTGTGCCTTCTGGACAAGATGGGCAAGCTATTTGAAAGGATAATTGCCACCCGTCTGAAGGCCCATATGTCGGAGCGAGTGCCTGGTTGGTACGATAGCCAGTATGGCTTTCGACGAGGTCGCTCGACGGTAGACGCAGTGAAACGAGTGAGGTCTATGGCGGAGGCCATGGTTTCCCGAGAAGGGATGGCGTTGGCAGTCTCCTTGGACGTCACGAACGCCTTCAATGCCATACCCTGGGACAGAATAGTGGAGGCTCTGGAACACTTTAAGGTACCGTCGTATCTCGTTCGTGACGTTCGGGCGTATCTGAGCGACAGATGGGTCGCGTACACTGGCAAGAGTGGTGAAGAGAGGAGGCTGGTCGAGCGTGGTGTTCCACGGGGTTCAGCGCTAGGGCCCATCCTGAGGATCACGGCCTACGACCTGGTTCTTCGACGTCCTATGTCCCCGGGCACAGGCATGGTGTGCTACGCCGACGACACCTTGGTCCTGGCCGGGGGACGTTGGTGGACCTAGGCCGTGAATCTCACCGAAGCCGCCGTGGCATGCGCAATACGCGTCATCCAGAGGCTCGGCTTGAGTGTGTTGCCAGCCAAGTCCGAGGCCTTGTGGTTCTTCGATCACCACCGTAGAGGAACCCCTCCTCCTGGACTGTGTGTGAACATCAACGGAGAGAAAGTCCCGGTGAGATGCCAGATGAAATACCTGGGACTTACTCCCAGCTACTTCGAGCTCCAAGGGTGACAGCCGCAGCAAACGCCTTATGCGGTTTACTACCGAACATCGGCGGAGCCGATTTATTTAACTTTATTAACTATTTATTTAACGAATTAAGCCGAACTTATTTATTTTCGCCGACTCTACGAGGGAGTGGTTCTGTCTTGAGTCCTTTACAGGGCTCCTATATGGGTCGAAGACCTGATGGCGAGTCGTCGCAACTTACTCTTGTTGAGGAGGTTGTATAGGACGACTGCCACCCGCATAGTGAGAGGATATCGAACCATATCTTACGCGTCGACAGCTGTGTTGGCGGCGTTCCCTCCGTTCGAGTTGCAGGCCCTTGCGCTCCGATGGGTGTACGAACACCTGAGGGGCCTGGGCTCTGTACCCCGCCGGCCGCCAGCCAGTCGGCCCAAGACGTCCGGGAGAAGGCGAAACTGACGACCTGGGAGCGGTGGCTCTCTCAGCTGCTCGAGCAAGATGCTGTGCAGCCGGTCGAGCCGTCCTTCCCAACTGGCAGGCTTGGAGGGACCGAGGCGGAGTCCCGCTGATATTCAGGACGACGCAGGAGCTCACTGGTCACGGAGCATTCGGCGAGTACCTGTTAAGGATTCGACGGGAGGTGACTTCCATCTGTCACCATTGCGAGGAGGGGGAAGACACGGCGCAGCACACGCTGGAGTTTTGTCCAACGTGGGAAGAACCGCGCCGTATCTTGCGGCTCACCATCGGCGAGAGATTGCCCCCCGAGGCGGTCGTCGAGGCGATGCTGAGGAGGCATCAGGAGCTCATCGCCATCGGCTTCTACTGCGAGCAAGTCATGCTCACGAAGGAGCGAGCGGAGAGGAGGAGAGAAAGAAGACGCGATCCAGCTACAGTGTTGCATCGAAAGGATTCGGCACGCCGCTGCCCTAGGTGCGTTAAAGGTCAAGGGAACGTGGCGTTAGGGGGTGTGGTTCCCCCTAGCGGCCCAATTCAGTCAAGGATGCCTCCCTTAACAGGGATAAGACGAAGGAGTGCCCCGGTTGTATTTCGAAAGAGTCCTCGGGACACTTCTGCGAAACGTCAGGATGACCACCGTGGGGTTTTAGTCGGTTTGAGTCCGACACTACCCCATCGCCTCCCAGAGGAAAAAGAAATTCACCAAAAGTTTAAGTATTAAGAGGCACGATGAGGTGAAATCACTCTTCGCGGACAAATGGAGCAAAGATAGCGAAGTATTTGTCGAACCTACATTAAAGGAGGTAATTTGTTTAAAGCGGAAAAGAAAAGATCGACAAATACTTCCCATGCCTAAACCATCTAACGCGGATGTACAACGTCGACGATGGAGAGGTTTTACCCGTGGTCTTAAGCAGTAGAGGGGCAATAATACCGAATACAAAGAAAAATTAAAAATAGTGGGGATCACAGATAGTGAAATGAAGACTATTGTGATGAACGTCCTATAGAAGCTCTATAGAGATGTCTAACATATTTTTAGACGGATGATGAGAAAGAAGAAATGTAGCTATTTATTCATTTAATTATTCATCTGACTATTTATTTATTTAATTATTTATATATTTTATCCATTGACATAATTTAATGACTAGTAACTATCTATTTATTTATTGACTAGTCGTAACTACATCATTATTTACTTATTTATTTTATTTACTGAGTGATGTCTTATTTATTTATTTACTTTAGTGGCAAAATCATTTGCAATTGTGAATAACATTAAACGCTATAAACTTGAGACTTAAGAACGCAGAGGGATTAATATATAATAAAAATAAATTTATTGTTAATTTGCAAAAGTGCAGCAGCGATGTAACGTTGTTTAAAATCAAAATATATTAAAGTGGAACTTGTAGTAATCGTATATTCGTGTTTTAAAATTGATATTGCAGGTATACGTTTTACACGTAAAGATGTACGTCTAAATTATCCGGAAATGTATAATATTATGGTTTTCCGATGTTCTTGGTGCTGTATTATTGTTACGCCACGAGGCCTACCATAGGCCGTATTCCTAACCGATGCTCGTGGCACTATAGTGTCGCAGACAGATCATCATATAGGATCGGCGAAATATATACAATATAGCGACAAGCGTGTCACGACCGGCACACTTCAAATCCGATGGACTGATGATGGAGATAAAGATGTGGCGGCACTCGGCGACAACGTACATCGCCGAAGTGCCTAATGAGCCATCGACATCCCAACGGTCCTTCCGCCGAATGTTCTAGAAGAAGGCGTGCATGGCAACGGTCGTGGACGCCTAATAAACGCGCGGATAGTGGGGATATTCAGGGGTGACGAAGAGAAAAGAAACAGATCCAATCGAAAGTTAAATTGTAAGAGCTTCAGTCTTGGAAAGTCACGGCTGGAGTTCAGAACCAGATCGTAATTAGTGTAAACCAAGTGTTCAAAAATAAATTCTCTTTTTATTTTTTTTATATTTTATTTTTCTTTTCATCTGAGATCTCCTTTTTTTATTTTACGTGACAAGCGCATAGTTCTAGAAACATCGATTCGTCTTCGGTCCGTCATGTCACCTACACAAAGAAGGTGACATACGTGAGCATAGGTGTGAACGGTGGCGTAACCCGAATGTAGTGGGGGTTCTCTTCCAGAGAAGACAAAGAAAAAATCGAAGGGCATCAGTATCATTTGAGGATTCAAAAGGAATGCATCGAGAGGTTCAGACGAATATAATTACATTCGCTTAGTCTAACGAATACATCAAGAAATATTATAAAGGCGGGTCGAATTACTAACAAATTAATTGTATAATCGTTAAATAATTTGTGGCGTATTCATTATATTATTTTTAAATATTGTCAAATGTACAAATTTATGTTAACTCTGCTAATTCAATGTTAAACTCTTTCTAACCACTTCTGTTATCTTAATCGAAATAAGGAAACGACTAATTCGCGGCGTCGATTATCAGAATCGTAGCGAGAATTTACGCCTCTCGGTGACGCGTTTTCCTCGCGACTGCGTCTCTCCGCGGACGGTCGTAACAATTACTTCCATATACATAGTCATACGTTGTTCCGAACCAAGCAATACTTCGTTATTTTAAAATATTTAGTGCTGTGTTATTAGAAAATGCATTATACTACATGGTAGTGAAACATATACGAATAATATTATATCGTACAGACACACGTGATCGAAAGATTTCCATATAAACGTGTTAGATAAAAACCTCTAAGGTTAAAAAATTAACTGGACGTTTTTATTAATCGAATGTTTGTAGAAACTTAACAGAAACTTTGAATAAATCTATCGAGCGTTACATAAAACAAGATACACGTATAGATGTTTATGTGTAGAGGATAGTTGGTACGTGAGGTTTAAAGGACGAGATTGGTCGTTGTTGAAACCGTCGAATATATTTAAAATGATAAATTAATGTACAGCCTGTATACGTGAGTCGTTAGTACAAAGTATAAATCGCAAAATGAAATCGCGGATAAATACTTGACAATGCTCGAGATACTGTAGATACTGTTAGATACTGTTTCGCGCGACTAACTGATAACTGATGGATGACTGGTTGCTAACTGGTAGATACTCGGTATGTACTGCCCTGGTCGCGATCGAGTCCGTTTGTTTATACTGGTCGGGGAAGAGTCGGAAGATTCAAATTCGTCTTCATTCGACGGTTACATGTAGCGGTAACATTGTTTTGCCCGGAGTTTATTTGTCATTACGTTTCATGCGTCAAGGCTATATCAATGCTCCGAGGCAAAACAGCGACATGAGTTGCTCTCGATTCGCGTCGTCCTTTGTCTCCTGCGCCTCTGCACGCGTTAGTCACTGTGAGTAATTATATCATATTATTGGTTTATCAAAATCTATTGAAGTCGTGCTTACTACGATGCATTATTAGTCATCAGCAAAAATTTTCATTAGTCGAACAGGTTGACTTATCGAACAAGCAAAGTGCGTAATAAAGAAGATCAAAGTATGAAGAAGTAATCGTTATAAATCATCGGTGTAAATAATCATTATCGTTATTTTTTCTTTGTAACTAAAGATTCTCATACCTTTTTTCGTTTATATTTTATTTTTCCAGCATCTATCTCTGTGATTAAACATGCTCGATATTATAGTTTGTGTTCGAAGATACATAAAAAATATATATTTATACACTTCCTATACTACATATCTCATTGAAAATGTGAAAAATCGCTAGAACATAGGTTATGAAAATACATCTAATTCATAAATATATTATAAAAGTTATGTAAAGAAATATAAATAGGAGATAAATTTGAGATAACAAAATGATAGCACACACCATACAAGATATATTCTAGAAAAAATAAATGATTTGTTGTATTAATTATATTAATATTTCATGTTTTACTTCCTTGTAAAGTATCTATTATATTTCGATGTACTCAGTTTTTTAATATTTTCATGTTAAATTATATTATTCTTCCACAGCTATATAATTTGACGCTTTCACTAGTTGAAGTTTCCTTCCACGAAACCATTCCCTTCAACGAAAACCATGCTATGCTTTGAAATACAACTTCTCAAAACACTTAATGTAAAAGTAGGGAGGTCATGATCCATGCTGATATATACATATTTTCCCATTTCGAGTTAACAACGCAAAAAGTTTCTTCTTGCTTAAATTTAATTTACGATAAATATCTTGTGGTTGTTTTTCAGTCATAATCACGGAAATAAGTGGTCGAAAAGGTAGTGTACATTGAAATATAATATAATATGCTCAAATATACTAGAACTGCTAAAATATTCAACAAGGGCGGTGATGCAGGCAATTGTCATCGAGAACAGATGACTAGCAACGGTGTCATTGTAAGTGTTTTCTCTTGTTCCTTATTTTGAGATTTAGCTTCTCTTCCTTACATTCATCAACTCTTTGTATTCTCCTTATTTCTCCTTCCTTTTTCACCCACTTAGGCGCTCATTTCTTCACCCGCGAACAGAGTATGTAGCTGATCTTCACCGAACAAGCTTGTCCGAACGTCTCACCACTTTACGGATACTTGCACATAACTTTAATACGCATCTTCATTCGTCACTTACTCATTGAATGGATTTGAGAGACAGCGATTCTGACGTGTTTTCCTTCGAGCATTATCATCTTAGGAGTGTTCCTATTGGAGTATATATATTTCGTAACGGTAATAAATACACCGAGTTCGATGGACTTTCTTCATACGGAGTAAATTTCTAATGCCTAGATTTACTACTATATACCAATGCTTCATTTCATTAAGAAGTTTCAGAAAACAGTCTGAGGTTAATTTGATAGGACCGTCATTTTAAAGATATCTTCTAGATACGCGGAACTGCGTACTATATATTTAGTATAGTTTAAAATGATATCTTATAGAATTCTCAAATCCGAGTCGAAATTGTATTCGTGAACAGTTGCAATTTTCATACGGGCATGTATGTATGTTTTCACTTAAAGCCTTTTTGACTATGTGGCATCAGAATTTTCTTTGCACGTTGTCTATTTACAGTCTTGAGTGCAGTGGGACCATATTTGAAGCTCTCGAAAAATTAGTGAATAAGATTATTGCCAAACAGATCAAGAGATTAAATTATCAGACGTTAAAAATTGTTTACTTTCCATTTTTACTCTTTATATTATTTTTAAAATAATACTGACATTGACAATAAAATTCGATAGGGTTCGACATCTGTGCTTTAGTGATAAGTAGTTGTTACGCAATACATCTGTTCAGTTGAGACATACTGTTGAATTTCACTATACAAATTGTATCATAATTTATAGCGTAGCTTTATAGCTGTTTTGCTTTTCCGGTGTAGCGCTTACACTCGGATTTTTGGGTGTTGACCTCTCTGTTCCTTTTTCAGGCTTTTGTGTTTTCAAGGGTTGCAGAACCATTCTTGCCTTCGTGGCGGGTGGCGTCTGCCTACGTTACGACATCTGGATTACTCTCGGGGCGTACTGTTTGTACACACGGACAGTGTACGGAGCGACGCGAACATGCCCTGTCAGGAAATCTTTAAAGTATGACAAGGAAGTTGGCTGATGTAATTATCAACAATCACTTGGCTTATTTAGAACCAGGCAGGCAACTGCCAGAGGCAAGGGAAGTGAAGAGGCTTTGTGATGATTTGTTTGGTAGAACTGGACCTCCAAATCCCATAATCCCGGGAAGTAGAGCCTCGGAGTTGTCATTATGTGAGTACTTTCTTGTTTCACGTGATCTAATAAACCAACACTTCTTTCAACTTTTTTTAACAAACTCTTTTAAATAGTGCAACACTTTCGATCGATTGCGATATGTCTCACAATTGCATAGTTTTATTTGTGAATGTTACACAAGTAAATATTTCGTTTTTTCGTTGAAACAAACTGCAACTTGATATAATTTTATATTATTGTTGCTGGATCACATTGCATAATGTTTATGCCAAGAGAAACATGTTAAAATTCTACACGTAATTTCTTTAGAGATGGTCGTACATTCAATTACATTATTACAGTATTACAGAAATTCATACTAACCACGTGATCAGCTGATCTAAGCGCACGAACGAAAGAATCTATCCGATATTATTTTTTTCCTTTTATATATACATATGTATCATTTCTCCACTACCCAGCATGTGCACATTCTAAGCGTATCACATGCATCTTCTTTCTGTTTCCGTTTCCGTCTCAGAGTTCGTAACACAAGTATATCATTTCTAATTTTTCCAGTTCTCTTCTTCTTTTCTTTTATCTCAATAATCGTTTGGTACTGCATGATTTTTAGGAACTTCGTGGATACTGTTACGTTTTTGCTTGATTTGTTTTGGTTGTGTTGCCGTTAATTTTTCGGATTTAGATTAAATTCGGGTTTAGATTAAATAGCGTTGTCTGATGTTTAATACGATTGGCAATTAAACTCCACGTTTCGGCTAACCTGCTACGCGCAAGAGTACTGGCACGGGAGAGGAACAAAGTTGGTGAAAATAAATGTACGCTTAATCCTATTATATTATTAGACAAATGTTTTCCACAACAAATGTTTATTCTAATTCTAATTTGGGTATTGACAGAATTGTCGNTTGAGATTTCGAATGCTCGACGTTACAATCGTTCGCAATGCGTTTACACTCTTATTAATTACAAGATTTTTGATTTAATTGATTTTCAATAATTTACAAATTGACAAATACAAACACGTCGATTAACAAAACTGACAAAAACTTGGAACTAATGAAACAAAGAACTAAAAGTTAAAAAACTAAAGGATTAAAGAACTTAAGAACTAAGAGCAAAACTAAAAGCTAAAGGAACTAAGAGCTAAAACTAAAGAACTAAAGAATTGAAAAAGCAAAGGAACTGAGAAATTAAGAGCTGAAGGAATTGAGAACTCATCGCTATGAACAAGGAAATCACTTGCCAAGAATTGGGGAACTGATCGCCAAGAACCAAGGAATTAATCACCAAGAACTGAGGAACTAATCACACAGAACTGAGGACTTAAGTACTTTGAACAAAGGAATTATGTCTCTCTTTTCTATGTTGCTACGCTTATTTATAATTAGGTCTACCGTGGAGGGGTCGTCATGTGACGGATTATTCCGTGGGGGTTGTGAGGCTCGAATTTGGTTTCTATGCAAATTGTTAAATTTTATTTGAATCTTAAATTGAACCGTTCACTCGCGCTATTGGTAGTTTTAGTCTACATTACGGCGCGTGCGCAGCGCGGGACGTGACAATACTCTACAATGTCGTCCATGTAACGGATTGCAGTCAAATTATTTTTCATCGCTAAATACATCCTTTCTTCAATACTTGCTACACCGCATAACGTACTTTCATAATTTCTACAGTTTTCCTCTACGGTGAGAGGCGAATAAAATCCAGTGTTTCAGTGTTGAATGTTTCAAATGTTTACGTGTTGTCAAAAGAACGTTGATCGTTTAATGAAAGATCGTTTAATACGACCTACTATTTTAGCATAGCCTTTTTTGTTACTACTGGCGACTGCGCTCTGCTTACCCTTGTGTTATATTTTACAGACCTTTCTAAGGATTGTGTTACCATGTTTCAATATCTGTTAATAAATTTTGTAATTTTTATGACGAAATAGTTATTTGTAATGTATGTATAGTCTTACTTTGATAAACTAATTGATTTACTTGTAAAATTTAATGAGAAATAAAACAGTAAAATATTTTGTAGAGATATACGCTATCATTTTGCTTTCAAAGCACCTTAAGAGTAATCAACAAACAATATGACAAGATTTTATTTAGATTTCCTTCTATAACTTTCACATCTTTTCCGCATGTATGTCATTTATAAAATATAACATTTGAAAAATAGAAACTCGTAAAACATATAATATTAAGAATGTTCCCATTGCTTCTCGGAGTGTCAAATTATATTACAATCAATAAAAATATAGCAGCAGAAATGGAAAATGTAAAAACCCACGAGAGAAAGGAGGGTATCACTCGTGAAGACACCACACTCCCATGATCTATTGTCTCGGTCTCAATTAACTAGAAGTGGTTAGAATGAAATAATTACGTAACTGTAACGCTGGCCGTATGTCATACCAACAATGGGAACCGAGGCAGTAAAACTCGATAGCGACACATACCTGACGGCAACACGTGCTTGCGTAGCGATTAAGAAAAACCGACGGCTAGTAGATGAAAGAAGACCAAATGCAGTCGAATAAAATCAAATATTAAAAACAGGATCTAGGCTAATTAAGATTCTCTTAACATGTTCACTACCAGCGTCACACTGTTATGACGCATCGATTTTCATTCAGAGCTCAGAATCATAGATATGCGAATAGTCAATTTTTGTTATCTCTGCATAAACAAATGAATTCTACTGTGAACCTGGCAAGTATGGCTGAAAACGCTCAAATCTATAACCAGTGAGTGTGATCTGAGATTATATTATATCGTTAAAAAAATTTATTACGACAAAGTATTAACTCGTCTCCCTGTGTGTTCTCTAAAACTACCCAGTTTTGCAATTGCAAAAATACATAACAGATATGTAAGCAGTCTAGAATATATATTATTATAATATAATACATAATCGTCATAAATTAGTAAGTAAATTTTCATATCCAGGAGACCATTGACGAAGAACAAACGAATATTACATGATAGTTTGAGTGATGAAAGCAGGAAATATGATGGAGGCATTACAGATTCATTTGAAATTCTCATTGGGTTGCCTGGAAAATTCATTCCGATTTACATTTCAATTCGATATACATTTGTCGAATTATATATGTAATATCAAAAAAAGAGGTATACGCTTGGTCTATCATATATTTAAGTTCGAGTTTTCTGGGGATAGTATAAGTTGTAAATTTAGAGTATAAACTAAGAATCGTAAGAATGCTGGGGAAGAGAGAAAGAGAGAGAGAGTGTGTAAGTAAAAGTGTATGCCTTGGTGACGTCAAAGCTAAATGAGTAATGAGTATGAGTGGGAGAAGAGTGCGAGGGTTGAGGGTCAGCACTTTTTTGACCTGGGAAGACAGAAGTTGTGAGCCGAGTGTTAGAATAAGACGTACGAAGATATTATAATCAGTTCTTGCATTGGGTATTGCTTGTTAAAATAAAACTAAACTTCACTTCAAATAGAATATCCTTTCTTATCCTTACTCTAGACTATTTAGATACTACATATAAGTACCATTTTGTTCCACAACCTTTCTTCATCTTTCAGGCAACTTAAATATTCCATCCTTCCAGAACTTCTTGGATTTCTGGCGAAAAACTTTTCAATATGAAATAAAAAAAGTGATGGTCCTCTTGATGAAGATTGTGATAATTCTCATAATAGTTATTTGGAGAAAAGCAAACATTGATCCGTTTTACATAATTTTACCAGAAAGGAAGGACTAAAAGTAGATCTTCCAAGCAATGCTTCGGTACTAAATACATTTTATTTAATATTTGACGATAATCTCATGTAGAACATTGCGAATTGGACAAATGCTCGGGCTTTGTTGTCATATGGTACACGGGGATCTTCCAGGTTATAAGAAGAGTGGAAATCAACTTCAGTTGAGGAAACAAGACAATTCTTAAGATTATGTATTGTCATCGACAACATTCGAATGCATTATATTACCACTCTTCATTTAGCAAAACAATGCCTCTGTCACGTCCCGCGATCCGCACGATCCGTAGCGCGAAAGTAAAATTTAATTTCTTTCAAATTAAGGTAATTTAAAACGTTTATTTGAAACCGTGTTTACAGTATTTGAAGCGAGGGACAGTTAAGGCCGCTAAAATCTATATCTTGCGAAAACTTATCTAACTATGTCTTTATATTTACCTAATTATGTTTCGACAGCGATATTACGACAATTTAAATCGTAAACAATGTCGGCGGTTGAACAAACGTTGGAGATCTTCCCAAACATTTTCAGAAGAAAGACCCCGACGTTTTTTCATCTCTGGCGGATATAAATGTAGCGACTTAGAGAAGTCAGTGAGAATATTTACCGTTCGCTTATCGAGTAGAATATTTACCGTTCGTCTATCGAGTAATAATAATTATTATCGTTCGTCTATCGAATAATATTAAATAATTACCGTTCATCAACCGAATAATTACCATTCGAAGAGTTAATTATCATTTTGTCAACAGAAGAATCACAATCAGTCTGCCAATTCATTGTCAATATCGAAATTGTGTCAGATTTGAATAAATCATTACACATTGTAAATTTATTTTCGAACAACTTTAATCCTCTTCCGTGACAGTATTCCCGCACATAGCAGGTTAGCCGAAAGTGAAGCTTATTGCCAGTTGCATTAAACGTCAGATAATGCTACCTTCTCGTCGGCAACTAAATAAAACGTAACAATATATACAGATATAAAATTTGTGGTGGCAGCGGTGGAATACGCTCCACGCAGGACTAAAGTTCTTACGAGTATTGACAAAATAAACAGAAAACATGTCGACCGCACGAAACTCACTGAGTGAGGACACGCTCTTGACGTTGTCAGAAAAAGTGAAAGCGGGGATGAACATTTTCGCGTATTAACCGACATGAGCCCAAGGGTTGATAAATTAGAGGAAAACGCGTAGATAAGTAGGGTAACAAACGAAACTGAAATATCTGCATCGCCGATAACACCGCGAGAGACCAGAGCGATCGAGGGTAATTCCCAACCGATTAAGTTAAAAGACGCGATCGAATCGGTACCAGTGTTCGACGGCCACCAACCGTCTGTATTTCAGTTTTTAAGGGCAGGAGTAACTATGACTATTTTAATGCCTGTTAACAGTATGCCTACATCCCCGTGGTACCGCCGGTAACATGTGCGCCGCGTCAGCGTGGGGATTTGTCGTCCGCAAGCGGCGTTCATGGTTAAACGGAGTGTGGCGATGAAGGAGCGGAAGGCAAAATTTATTTAATAAGTCGGCTTGCCGACCAACGGTTTATAGCGTGATACATTGGAGACCTTAAATATAAAAGGAATCTGTTCCTTTGATGGAAATTGTTGACGAATTCGCAAGAATTTGGATGATCAGATGGAATGGTTGAAAACTTTTTTGATTGGAAAAAAAACCATTCTTTAAAAATAAATAGTAATAATGACGAAGCCTCGGACGCTTTTCGGTCCCGGAAGCGCTGTGGCGGATTTATCCGCTTCGGAGGGGACGTAGTTGAAGACTGGGCTATGTTCCTGGACATTAGTTGCTTTAAGATTTTGGTCCAATTAATTGGGGGATATGGTCGCTTGTCCGGTCTTCGACAAAACGGAAGTCCACCTTTTCTTTATGACGTTGAGGGACCTGGATAAGCACCCTAGTTTGCGTCATGTGGATACCCCCATTCAATGTAGATGCATAAGTTGTGGGAGAAGCTTCCCAAAGCACCATGAGTCAAGATGCCATATACCGAAATATAGCGACTATACGCAGTGCAGCGAGGGTCTGGAATCGCTGTTGGATGAAATAGAGAGGAAAACCAATGGCATAAATATAAATGATAAAAACAAAGTCCCAATCCTGGCTTCGCTGAGGACATCGTTTTGATGGATGAAGATGAGAGGGACACAATGTCAGGTGAATACGCTTCACAAATGCCTGAAGAGCCTGGGAATGTCTATCTCGAGAGAAAAAAGTCAAGCGTTCCAGGTAGTCGCTAAAAAGGGCACCTGGTTCGTCAAAGACCCTAAAATAAAATTAGAAAAAGCTCAGGTATCAACTATTGACTCCGAGCAAGCCTTCAGATATTTAGGTGCCAAAATGGGGCCTTGGAAGGGTATCGACTGTGGCATAATAGTGCCGGAAATTCTGAGCGTGCTGAGAAGAGTCAGAAAGCTCTCTCTCAAGTCATGCCAGAAAATAGAATTAATTGTGAATTACATCTTCACTCGCTACATTTATAATCTATTGAATAATCCACCAAGCGACGGTGTCTTGATAATATTGGATAGCCAAGTAAGGCAAGAAATTAAGGCCATGCTACATCTGGTGCCTTCGACAGCCACTGATTTCTTTTATGCTCCGAAAGCGTGCGAAGGATTAGGGTTGCCGAAGTTTAAACACACTGTGAAACTCGGTACCCTAAATAGCGCAAAAGAACTTACTGAATCCAGCGGCGTCTAGCTTGATAAGCGACGAGGAAGATAAAAATTAAAGAAAATAGAGAACTTCCTAAGGATTAATTTTCTTTTTAATTAATTAATTAACCCGGCCACTTCTGAGGACATTGAGAAAGCAAGAAAGAGGCTAAAGAGAGAACACGTAAAGCAGTGGTTCGAATTGAGAAGTCAGGGCCAAGGAGTCAAAGACTTTTCAAAAGAAAAGATCGGCAACGTGTGGTTGAAGAAGTATAATTTGCTCAAGCCTTCAAGGTTTATAGAGGCACTGAGACTAAGAACGAACACCTTTGGTACAAAGACTGCATTGGCACGGGCCGACAAAATAATATACATAGCTTGCGAGAGCTGTCGCGCCCAACCAGAAACCCTAGGATACATCTTAGGGTTGTGCCAATACACC
Source organism: Bombus picipes (assembly GCA_014737485.1). NCBI lineage: Eukaryota > Metazoa > Arthropoda > Insecta > Hymenoptera > Apidae > Bombus > Bombus picipes. The sequence continues at coordinate 140,706 of JACXIP010000091.1, forward strand.
AAAGGTGTAAGAATAAGAAGACACGATGTGGTGAAGTCTCATCTCGCGAATAAATTAAGTAAGAACAATGAAGTATTTGTCGAGCCTACGATAAAAGTAGGAGGTAATCTGTATAAGCCGCACTTCGGAAACGAGGAACGGATTCTCGTTGAGATTGCTTCCTTAAAGCGGAGAAGGAGAAGGTCGACACATACTTTCCATGCCTGAACCACTTAATGACAAAATACAGCGTGGACGATGGAGAGATCTCACCCGTGGTCTTGGCCATAACGCCAAAACCATCGAAATTTTAAGAGAACATGGCGTCACGAAGAGTGTTATGAATGTTTTAAGAAACTCTACAGAGATGTGCAACGTATTTTTAGATCGATGAGCAAAATATCATTATTTATTTACTTATTTTTTATTATTTATTTTAAATGTTAAATTATTATTGTTATTTATTTATTGACTATTATTTATTTATTCATATACCATTAACTACTATCATTAACTACTTCTAACTACTAATAGCTGAAAACGCAACTATTCAGGAACTGAGCAATAATATCTGCGGTATGTATTCCACTATTACCAACTTTATCTCTCAAAATCTTGACCTTCAACACCGACCAAAGACCTTTAGCTTAAGTTATTTCAGTCAAAGGCACCACTCAAAACAAAACTCATGCAGCTACCAGAAAAAAAAACCACTTCAGATTCAGACGAACATCAGAGGAGATTTGAAAATCTCCGTGGTGGACGATCCACACAACCAATACTACTGTATCCATATACGGTATTTGCCGGAAACAGGCTCGATATTTGATGACACCAGACGGTATCTTACGCGTCAGAAAACTTCTTTTATGACCAATGGCCGGGAAGTTCATTTTCTTTTCGAATTCTTACATCTATTTAGGAGTATTCGAAATAGTTCACTAAAAGTGATTTCTTAATTGATGGAACCTTATTTTTGTGATACAATGTAGCTTCATTATGGAGTTTAGAAAATGATAAAGACACAAAAACGTTTTATTTGCTAGATAAATTTTACGAGTAACAACAAACTAATAAACATTTGAGGCTTTATTTCTGCACACTTTTCAAAATTAAGAAAAGTTATATTTCCACAAAGCTTCAAGTTTGTATACTCAATTGTATATAAATATGTAGCGGCACATGAGCTAGAGGACAATTTGAATCATGTTGTTGTCTTGCCTCGGAGTATCAACGTCGTTAGGACACACATACTGTAATAATAAGTAAACTCCGGGCAAAAACAATATCGCCGCTACGGGCAAGCGTCAAACAAATACGAATTTAAATTTTTCGATATACCCCCGACCAGTATAAATAAACGAACGAGATCGTAACGTGACCAGCTTTTCAGTCTCAGTCTCGAGCGACCTTAATAACGATCGATACATAGTGTTAGCGAATGAGTTAGTACCGGGCGTCTTAGCGAACATTCTCTGTATCTATTATTTTAAAATATATTTGACGGTTTTCAGTATCAAGATATCTCGTCATTTAAAACACACTACCAATCATCTTCTACAATCGTGTGAAACGGGTCACTGGGTATGAGTAATAGCATTTTGCCCTCCTCGTGAAAAAATAGATAATATGTATTAGATATAGATGACCGAGTGCCGAGTCGAATTGGTAAAACGGTCAACGTGGAAATTCGTACGTGACTCAGGCATAAACAACCAAAAGGAGCAGCAAAACACACGCTTTCAGGACAACAGGTGCTGAATCTTAGTTCAAGATCGACAACACAAAAGTCAATTCAATCAACAGAAAACCATCGTGCAAATGGAAGAATAGTCTGCTGTTCGCCCATTCAACCGATAAAAACATCAGTGACTGATGTCAAATGTCACACTTAAGAGAATCAGGAAATCGAATGAAGCGCGTAAACGATAAGCTCTACATATACATTACTATAGTCCTACATATATGCTACGGGGGAATAGTTCACTTCAATATTTTCGTGCTACGTGTTAGGTCTACGAGTGTGAAAGCATACTAACAAACGATATCCCATGTAAAAGAGGAGGTGTTATGTTCGAGCAACATATTTTAATTCATATTTATTTAGAGAGCGTACGCTCGATTCAGACTATGGAGAACTTAGGACCAACGTGAAGCAGAAATTCTTTAAATGAAAGTCTCACGAACGCCATAACTTCCTCCTATTCGCCAATACTAATTTTTCTCTAACTTGTGAGGTGTGCAAAGGGAAGTAAGAAAGGTTAGACGGGTTCAGTTAGTCAATATGTTCATATTGTTGTTGTACAAGAATGTTTTAGTTTCTAGGGCCCGTTGTTGTAGTCCGTTTGAGTTCCTATTAGCTGCTATTTTCAGCGTGTCCGTGTTTATTTTTTGCTTAGCATGTTTGTAAGAAGTTGTAACATGACTGTGATTTGTTGCGTTTGCTGTCTGAAAACTGCGTTTTGTTCGCTTATCATTTTTGTTAGCATTTCGGTGTTTTTGATGGATTATTTGAGCAGTTCCTTGATTTCTGCAGTGCCGTTGTTCTGATTTTGGTTGTCTAAAGGTGGCGATTAGTTGACTACTTGCGCGTAGCTTTGGCTACAAACGGTGCTGGTGTTACTGTGGTTATTGTTCATTACGTGCTGTAGATTTGGTGTTGTCTCAGTTTCTGTGCTATCCTGTTGCGCGTGAAAATTATTGTGTGTCCTGTTTCCAATCGGCGGAAACAGTTTACGTTGCAGTTGTTTTCTGACTACACAGCCTTTGTAGCTAGCTGGGTGGTTTCCATTGCAGTTGTAGCATTTTACTTCATTTATTTTTCCTATGTATGGACAGTTTATTGTTAGGTGCTTTCCTGCGCATTTGACACACACCGGGATTCTGTTGTACTAATTTTTTGTGTGTCCATATTGTTCACACCGTATGCATTGCGGTGTGTCTTTCTTATGTCTAGGTGGCCCACTGTTACTATTGTGTTTAGAATCTTTTTAATTTCAAAAAGTTCTCTGTTACTATTTTTAGGTTCGAGTTCTATTAGGAATAGCGGTAATGATTGTTTAGTATCGTATCTGGTTATATTATTTATTGCTCTTACCTGATGTCCGATTTTAGCTGGTTTCTGGTATATGTTATTTGTATTTGTTTTTGGATGTAATTCTCTGGTTACTGCTTTGTAACTTTTATCAGTTTTGAGCTGGTAAGTGTGATTATTATTTTTATCGATGGGATGTGTTGTTGCATTTTGGATTTAATAATAATCTTCTTAGTAGAAGACACGGATTTCCACCATTTGGTTATGGGCGTTGTCGTTCGTAATTTTCTTTTCCCCACTTGCCGCACTTTCTCTGAAGCACTGTTTTACATGTCCGTTTAGCTCAGCTGCTCGGGCAGAACTATTCTTCATTATTTGGACACAATGTGTTTATTGGGAAATACAGGAATAAAATACTTGATCCAATTGCAAAATCTGCTTTCTGACGCTCACTTTATTATTCGAAGGAAAGGTAGGAGACTCCAGATACTTATGAATGTTCTGTCAACCACGGGAGAAACATGCAAGAAAATTGAAGGTAGACGCCGTGACTGAAATGTTTTTGTTTTCAGAAAAATTACATGGCGTCAAATACGTGAATCATATCGATATAAAGGCATTTAGAACATTAAGCGCGAAGCTGATTTTGATGTGTTCTCCATTCAAGTGTTACATTAGAGGCCAGATTTGTGCGGGCCCTCACCGCGTACCCTCAATAACCTCAAGGACCCACAGTAAACTTAAACTTTTAGTTTATTGTTCCTGTAAGTTTTATCGGTTTATGGATGGTCCTTGAACAGTCCTTAGGTTTATTGTACGTTCTTACAAATTACGGAGAAATCAGGTAGTTACCTAATGGGAAAACCGAGTATTTGGCTAACGGAAATGCTGGATTTTTCCATAAACAATGTCACCTACGAGCCACGTTGGTAGGAGGCTTTCTCCTCCTATCTTCATTAATAAATGTGGGCTATAACCAATTGACATCTCAGATCGTTACCCTCACTTTTCCTAACGAAAAGTTTGAACAACGAATCCGCGTTGTTAGTTCAAAGGGGCACTTCCACACGGAGCTTTCCTCCGTAATAATACGAAAATACCTCGACACTGAAACTACAAACTCTCATCAGTCAACATCTCTCCGATCAGTCGCGTAAGCTGTACTTGTGTTGTTTAATAAAGAAACATAAAGTGGAGTTACGGCTCAACCTTCTTTTATTTAAAACCTAACCCTTAATTTTATGTAGCACAAGTAGCGTGCAGACGTGGCCGCGGGGGGTGCGAGTTAAAGTATAAGCAGACGAGAATACACACATCGCGCTGACAATTTAGTTTCACCTTATACAAATTATAAATAGAAAATAACGAGATGGGGAACTCACTTCAAGTGTGAAAATGAAGTTAAGAGAGCAGTGAAGTTGTTTATCAAAAGTTTACTAGAAGCATCCAACAAAATTTTTCGCTGACGGAATGAAGAAACTTGTCACGCGTTGCTATGGATGCAACGGCATGCCACCGACAAACGGCGTGCCGTGGGTAATAGGAGTATCATAGTTACTCGGAGGAAGGCGAGACCTTGGTCTTCGGTAGGAGTGCCCAAGTCGCACTCCTACCTCCCAGTGGTACCGCCGGTAACATGCTAAGTCGCATCAGCGTGGGGAATAGTCCCCTAGATGCGGCTGGCATGACTAAACGGAGTGCGACGAAGCAGGAGCGGAAGACAACCCATTGAATGTCGGCTTGCCTATTAACGGTTGATTAAACCACGAATTGGATATAAATCTTGAATGTAAATTTATTAAAAAGGGGAACTCGTTCCCGGGTTAGACATATGACGTCAGGCTTGTTATGGCTTCGATTTGGATACGGATGGAGAAATTTAATGATAGCAAACAAATATTGTGAAACAAATAGGATTCGAATAATAGTAATGCCTCGGACGCAGCGTATCTCGGTCCCGGAGGCGCTGTGGCGGATTTATCCGCTTTGGAGGAGACCATTGATGAGGTACCGGCAATGTCCCTGGACACGAATTTGTATAAGATCTCAGTTCCATTGATGGGGGATAAAGTTGCCTGTCCGGTCTGCGAAAAGAGGGAAATCCACCTGCTTTTCATGACGTTGCAGGATCTGAACAGGCATCATAATGAACATCACGTAGAGACCCCCATTCAATGGGGCTGCAGTAGATGTAGCAGAAGCTTCCCTAAGCTCCATGGTGCACAGTGTTACATTCCTAAGTGTCGGGACCCCACGGAGCATCGTGAGGGTCAATTCAAGTGTGACGCTTGCCCCAGGAGCTTCGGATGCCAAAGAGGGCTTTCGACCCATGAGCGACACGCGCACCCTGCCGTTAGAAATATTAAAAGAAGGGGAACGGACCCCCCAACGAATGTGGCAAGTGGTCGAGTTTGGAAAGTGGAGGAGGTTGCTCCCCTGAAGGAGCTAAATTTAATTTACAAAGATTATAAGTTCCCCAACAGAGAAATCAGCAAAATTTTGACGATGAAAACAGCTGAACAAATTAAGAACAAAAGGAAAGCATTAAAGATTGATAATGTTGAAGGGGACCTTCTGAAGGAAGCCTCTACGACAGAGGGCGGGTGCGATCTCGATGAACCGTCCATGGTGTCTACGCACCAGGAAAGAAGCGTTAACAGCGAAGAAACGGTTCACGAGTGGAGGCAATGCCTCGCCGAAGAAATCGAAAGACAAGCCGAGGTGCCCCCTGTTTTAAGGGATGCTTATACCCGGCTGAGAAAGATTTGGAACAAGGGAAGAGACGACAAGTCGGAATTAATTAAGCAAGTCGATCGATATATTTATACAATTTTAAATGGAGCTCTTAAAAATAAGAGTAGTAGAAAGAACAAACCTTTAGAGAAGGAAAGAACCAAAGGCAGGATGGTGGAAAAAGGAATAATAGGAATAGAAGAAAAAGGTACTCCTACGCACGTTGCCAGGAGATCTTTTATGAGTGCCCCAGAAAGTTGGCTGCTGCCATAATCAATGATGATCTGGCTTATCTGGAACCAACCAGAAAGTCACCAGATGCGGTGGATGTGAAACAGTTATATGAAGCTCTGTGTTGAAGAACTGGGCCCACAAATTTAGAACTGCCGTCAGAACTGGAGAGAGCTTCAGATCCGTCCTTGAACAGTTATTTTATGCCCGTTACCATCGAAGAGATTGAGGGAAAAATAAAAAAAATGAGCAGTAAGACAGCGGCAGGGCCAGACGAACTGTTGAAAGAAAATTTGTTAATGCCCGGCTTGCCTATAATATTGGCTAAGTTGTTTAATATATTGTGGTATAGTTCCTACTTTCCGACCGCATGGAACGAAAATAGGACAACTTTAATACCCAAAGCCAATAAAAACGGAAATATGGTCGAGAACTGGCGACCAATTACGATCGGCCCAATTTTGGGTAGAATTTTCTCATCAATCCTCGATGGACGGCTAAGACGGGGTGTAGACCAGAGCCTGAGGCAGGAAGGCTTTACATCCGAGGGCGGATGTAAGATTAACATTGAATTACTTAATGCGGCTCTAAACTATAGCAAGAGAAATCGAGGGGGAGTGTTCACAATAGTGGACATATCGAAAGACTTCGACACTATACCCCATGCTTATTACTAGTACAGTTATTACTATTTGATAATGTATTATTGACTTAGCTCATTTATCTATATAATTACTATTAATTGTTGATCATTATCTTTTTATTACCCATTATTTATTACTATTATTTTGCTGCTGTTATTATTCCACTATTATTCATTATTTATTGTATACGCTCCGCATCATGTATGCATCATAGGAACTAGTCATTACAACGATAGGCGATTGAATAATGAAGATAAATAATATATTTGATGTAAAACACCAAGCTCGTACATTACATTATATTTATACGAACTTAGTGTTATAGTAGTACGACATGGTTGGATTTTTGTTGACGACTTGGCGAGTCTTGTTGGTTTATGAGAAGATATATTTGTAAGGTTTACTGCGAGATATTATGACGACCGGCTACAAAAAAGGACATTCTCAAGTTAATATGGATAAAGTTAATAAAGGAAAGAAAATTACGGCACAAGGGGTTTCGGAGCCCCCAGGCCCCGTCTGCGACTCGAGTAGCGTCGCAGGCTCGACCCGACGGTCATCATACGACTGGACGAACGACGAGAGGAAGGTCGGTCCAAGGGCCTCCTCTCGTTCGGTAAATACGACCGGGGACCGAAGAATTGGGGAACGAGCTTATACCCATTAGGATGACGGGAAGCTACTCCTTCCTGAGAAATGGAGGGACTAGCTTCCCGGATATATTTAGCGTTAATAGTAGTGAGGTTATTGGCGGAGCAAAGCGTGCTCCTAACAATGCTCAACGGAATAAATACCTGTGGAAAAATACCGACGGTATGGAAAGAGGCTAGGGTGATACTAATATCCAAGCCTGGCAAAGATATTGCGACGTCATCGGCGTATAGGCCGATTAGCATACTGCCGGCGTTGAGCAAGATGTGGGAGCACAAGCTGAAAATGCTCATTGCATTGGTTAGGAGCATTGGTCAGGATCCCTTCCATAGTGACCAGTATGGCTTCAGGAGAAAGAGGGGGATTCTTGAAGCCCTGGATAGGACGGTCGCAGTTGCTGTTGCCTTCAACACTCTAAGGTGGGGGAGAATAATGGAGGAGATTCGAAGGAGACGGCTACCGGGACGGCTACAGGAGTTGTTAGCGGACTAGCTGGCTGAATTGAATTTTCATTTCCTTTCTGTTTCATTTCAGTCAACCGTCGTAGTTCCCATTAAGAACAGAACTGCGGCTACGTATCTCGGAAAATAATGTGAAAAAGAATTGTTTGTGTTGTTCGATGACTCCGTTAAACGAAATAATAGCATCCATAATATCTTTTGTGCGTTCATGTCTATAAATCGTCGACCGGCTCGGGCAACCGAGGTGAACAGACGTGTGTAAGCAATCGTGCGCTCGAATGAAGTGATTCAGAGAAGTGTTACGAATAGTGGTAATGAGGGGAAGTCAAACAATGCAGCAGCAGATACCAACAATCAAGATTGCAACCAAAGGAGAAAAGTATTATATAAACGGGTCGGTAGATTTACCAGGCTTGAAGCAACAGCAGCAAAATAATAACAATCAAAACTACATATGACCACAGAAGAAATGGAAGAGCAGTGGAGAAAGGAGGAGGGCAGCCACGATAACGAAAGATGTTACCAGGACGAAAACTGGAAGCTAGCAAAGACTAGCAAAAAACGCAAAATAATTCCAGGCACAAGTGCCGCAGGAAATCCAGATACGGAAAAGCAGCGATGGCTGCAAGAATTACCACTAAGAAACTCCTTCAGCTCGTTAACGGAAGAACTAGACGATGACCCAACAAGCAAAACCATAACTCAACCACCACACACTGCAAAACCGCCACCAATATTTGTTGAGGCGCAAACAATAGACCCGCTTATAGGACAACTAAACAACACAGTAGGAAAGGATAATTACACAATAAAACAAACAAAATTAGAACAAGTAAAAATACAAACAAACACCCCAGTAAATTATAGGAAAGTGATAAAAGAATTAAGAGAAAAAAAACGCTACATACCACACGTACCAGTTCAAAACAGAAAGGAGCTACCAAATAGTTATAAGAGGATTACATCAAAAAACTAACACAAAAAAATTAAGTGACGAATCAGAAAAAATTGGCCACAAAACAGCAAACAAGCAAAAGAGTAATAAACAATATGACAAGATACGATACGAAGCAACCATTACCATTATTCTTAATAGAACTGGAACCTAGAACCAACAACAAGGAAATTTACGAAATCAAAAGAATTCTAAATACGATAGCAACAGTGGAACCACCACGTCACAAAAAAGATATACCACAATGCATGCGATGTCAACAATACGGTCATACTAAAAATTATTGTAACAGAAGCCCGGCATGTGTTCAATGTGCAAAGATCATCTAAAAACACACTGTCCATACACAGGAAAAATAGAAGAAGTTAGATGTTATAATTGTAACGGAAACCACCCAGCCAGCTATAAAGGATGTGAAATCAGGAAACAACTTCAACGTAAGCTGTTTCCACCACTTCGCAATAGATCAGTCGATAACTACCAACAACAACAAAGTACAACGGATAACGAAGCAACATTGAAAGCACAAAATGAACCAAAAGCTACAAACAGAAACATAGATCCCCAAGGTAACTGAAGCTATGCGCAAGTGACCCAAAACATTAGGCAAGCAACGCCCACAAACAATCAGAATCAAAGCAACAACACCGAAGACGATACAAAAATCAAAGAAATGCTCAAACAATCCATTAAAGGTACGGAGATATTAAGAAAAATGGTCAGTGAGCTAAACACAATACTAAGGCAACAAGTACAACAAACAACAGTCATGTTACAACTACTCACAAACTTGCTAAGTAAAAAATAAAAATAGACATGCTTAAAATAGCAGCCTGGAACTCTAACGGACTACAACAAAGGGCCCTAGAAACTAAAACATTCCTGTATAACAATAATATCGACATACTATTCGTATCGAAAACACACTTCACTACCAAAAGTTACATGAAATTACCGTACTACACCATCTACGAGACCAAACACCCCTCAGGTAAAGCACATGGAGGAACTGCAGTAACAATAAAAAATGCAATCAAGCATCACCTACATAGTCAAACAAATCAAGAACACTTATAAGCAACCACTGTCACAATACAAACCAATGACAATTATTTCCAGATATCAGCAGTATATGTACCTCCGAGACACAAAATGACACTTAAAAAATGGGAAGAGTACTTCTAATCCTTAGGCGATAAATATATAGTAGCAGGAGATTGATGCAAAGCACACATTATGGGGTTCGAGAATTAACACGCCGAGAGGTAGAACATTAGAAAAATTAATACATTAGAAGCAGCAACCTTAACGTACTATCTATAGGAAAATCAACGTACTGGCCGACTGGATTTTTCAGTAACAAAAGGACTAAACGTAAGCAAATTAAAAATAACAACCAACCTTGAGCTTGACTCCGACCATACACCAATTATATTGGAATATACAAGCAAACCACTACTTTATAACAAGCCAGAATCGCTTTGCAATAAAACCACCAATTGGCAAATTTTTAAAGAGCTAATCGAAAACAAAATCAGCAATATTCCATTGAAAACACCTGAACACATTGAACAGGCAGCAGCAACTATGACAGAAATAATACAGGAAATAGCGTGGGCAACCACCACCCATGAATCAAGTAGCAGACAATCAAAAATTATTCCACAGGACATCTTAGATAAAATCAGGGAAAAAAGAAAAGCGAAAACAAAATGGCAAAAACAGAGAACACGAGAAAACAAGAGAAACCTAAATAAACTTACAAAGGAATTAAAGAATAAAATAAGGGAACATCATAATGACGAATTCTCAAAATTCATCGAATCACTATTCGCGCATGAGAATACCAACTACTCCCTATGGAAAGTCACTAACAAAGTTAAGAAAACAAAAATATCAATCCCAGCTATCAGAAAAATGGACAACACATGGGACAGAAGCGACGAAGAGCAGGCAGAAGAATTTTCGAAGCACCTACAAAATATATTTTCACCGTACGAAATTAATAACAACATCCCCAGATGGCAAACAAATGAAGAAGTGGAAAATGCCAGCAACACAACTGATAAACGCTGCATTCATATTCAACACAACAGTGCAAGAAGTTACAAACTTAATTAAAGGAACAAAGACAAGTAAAGCACCAGGATTTGACTTGATCAATGGAAAAATCTTAAAAAACCTTCCTCCAAAGGCAATAAGACTAACAACGAAAACGTTAACGCAATTCTAAGAATACAGTACTTTCTTGCACTATGGAAAATAGCACAGATCGTAATGTTCTCACGTGTTACGCCACGAGGCTTACCACAGGCTGTATTTCTAACCGTCGCTCGCGGTCCTACAATGTCGCAGATAGATCGCCTTATCTGCCCGACGGAAAATATACAATGTATCGACGAGCATGTGACATTAATCTCATCTCAACCATAAGATATTGACCCCGAGTTTCGGACTCCTTTGGACACATCACCATCTTATCATCGTAGCCTACACTAAGGCTGTGACGCACCTTAGTCTACATCATAGATAAGACATCTACCCCCGACCTTCCGACACTTTTCCACATCATAACCTACACCTAGCCCCTCAACATCCTAAAATCAAAACGTATATAAACTAAGACTTCACCCAGCTCGGGCAGTACTTGTTCTTCTTCTAGTTGCTGTACTCATACAACCCCTTTTCTCCGGTTCAGTGTTATTCTTGTAAGTGTTAAAATTTATAATAAAGGTTTATAAAGGAAAATTAGTAGTTGGGTTACGGCTCACTACTTCTTACTACAATCCAAGTATCAACTTTACATGACAAGCGCATAGTTGTCACCAAGCAGCGAGTTCTAGAAACGTCGATTTCGGTCCGTTATTTCATACACATAAAGAAGGTGGCAGACGTGAGCATAGGCGCGAACGATGGCGTGAACCGAACGTAGTGGGGGTCGTCTTCCAGAGAAGACCACGAAAAGGATCGAAGGGCAATTAGTCCTTTCTGAAGAGTCAAACGTTATACATCGAGAGGTCTGACGATTAAAATTAAAGTCGCTTAGTCTAACGAACTCATTAAGAGATATCGTAAATTCATATGATTATTTTAAAGTTTATTTATGTTTAAAGATATGTTTCTGTAACATATTAACTGTATTCATCGTTAAATAATTTGTGACGTTTTTATTATTACATTCACTATTGTTAAATATAAAAGCTATATTAACCTCTTAATACAGTGTTAAATTTATCGAACCTCCTTTGTTATCTTTATCGAAACAGGGGAACGACTAATTCGCGCGATTAGTAAAATCGTAGCAAAAATTTACGCCTCTCGCTGACGCGTTTTCCTCGCGACCGCGTCTCTCCGCGAATGATCGTAACACATACATTAAAGGAAGGGATTTGAAACAGGCAGATTTTTCGGCTACATTTTTATACAACAATATAAATATACGTAACAATAAGCATAGTTAATAACTATATCAAAACGATATATATAAACAGTATATACATACGTTCACCGCGGAAAGTATGCTCACATCCTACAATGTGCCCTGTTTGATGAGAGATTCGGAGGTAAACGAAAGGTTCGTTCTTTCGAATCGGTTCTTTCTTGTTATTATTCTTTTCTTCTATCTACCAATCAGTCGAAACTCGTGCTTTGTATGGTAAGCAGCAGTGGTGTAACCGATATCGTAATGTTTCATATCATATACAGAAGTATTAACCTATTTATGTCGAAAAACTGTTAGTTTAGATTATATCTTAAGTTTAATTTGTCGTGCGAAAGATAAGCATAGGACACGAAGCGGTATTGTGTTTATGCTAAAACAAACGAAAGACAAGGACAACGTAAACACAAGAGTACCGTTTCGCGTCCTTACCTGTTTTTCATACGACGAATTCAAGTTAAGATATCTGGTGAACTAACAGCTCCTTTTAATTTTTTCATAAGAAATACGAAGATAGATCGATAAATGTATTAAAAGGATTAGGTTTCTATGTATAATACATTTCTATGTGTAATAAAATATCTACATATAAAACACATAGAAAAATAGAAAGTTTTAGACGATTTTGTAGATATCAGACTCGGTATATTGTTTAAATCATGCCTATATCTAATTGTAATGACTTGCTACAGAATCTGAGAACTGAGATTTGTATTTTTTCATTCATAATTTTCGGTTAATAAATAGAAAGGATAACGAATGAATATACTGTATCGCGTTTCTTAAATGAAACAATGCATTTTGCGATTAAAATGCAGACATTATGGCAAATAATATAGTAATAGTAGATAATCAAAAAGAAGTAGGGAAGAAACTTACCATAACAGCATGGAAAAGAATTTATGAAGAATTGTGTTACTGGAATAAGCTTCTTTGTGTATCACGAAGTGCATCAGGGAAGGATTCTTAAACAAATTTCGTAAAAAATTACTATCTATCAAATAAATACAATACGAGATTCGAAGAATAACTAATATTAAGAAAAACATAATTATTTTATAAGAACATAATATTCAATTATAGAAATAATTATACGTTAAGTTCTGTAATTAGTAACCATTATAGATGACCGACTTTATTCTTGGTTCTCAATAAGCATTATCTTTGATGAAAACATTTTTTAGCGGAAGAAAATAAAATAGGAAGAACGACCTAACATTTATATAAAAAAATATAATCAATACGTTTAATTAAAACTAAAACATAAATATGTATGTCGTCACGCTTACGTTATTATAAATGAAAAATATAATAAAAATAAGAAAAAATAAAAATAAATAAGAAAACTGTATTGGTTTCTACGACTTACTTCCACATATGGAATAGTCTATCTGGTTGCCGTATGACCCATCCTAGGGACAGAACAAAGTTATTAGATTAAAATAATCCACAGAAAGTTTTTAATTCATAAAATTTACAGGTATAAGGAGCTTATCCTGAATAAATCCTTTTTATAGAAAATTGCAAGTCAACTTTCGAATAACCAGATTTTATATTTTATCTAGCAACTAACACATCTTACCAATTGCACAAACATTTGCTAAACACAAAAATTGTAATGTTTAAATAGGTAAATATTCCGTAGCACGTCCACACTCCCGCGTTTCGAATATGAAAGACTGTTGAACAATACCGTCCCTAATAACGGCAGATTCGTACTGTTTGTTCATTGTCTACGCTTCTAGACTGTAAGCGAATCCCGTACGCTACGCAAATGTCTCTGCGCCGATTATATAAGGTTGTCCGAAAAGTGTCTTTCCTTTACAGTCACGTCTTTTACAACAACGCATCTNTTATACAAACATAAAACCTAATGTCTCAAACGTTGTGATTTTTATCGTGATAAAACAGAATGGATCTTACGCAATTCGATAAAATAATATAAAACGAAAGATGTTGTGCATCCATTATTTCCTTATAAAACGAAACAAATTTTTCGGACCACCTAATATTTCAATTTTACTACAATACAATAACGACTTTACATTTCGAAAATTGTCACTATTACGCGGCTGATTTTTATATAGATGTTATCTATCAAAGTGGATAAAATATGTAAATGCAAAATATATTCAAACTATGTACTAATTGTACAATATTTTACAGAAAATATTTAATTTAATGATTTTTCTCCCGTAAAGCGTAAGTAATGCTAGAGATATTTGGCAAAAATTTGGCAATTTGGCAATCGCCACTGAAAATTGTGTAACTGCTACACATATACGTAAGTATAATACATAGCATAAACCGCTACAATGCTTATATCTATATCGAAGAAGATACTCTATACGTAAATATTCTCTAATGTCCACATGACCGAACTATGACCCTGGGGAACAGTGTATACAAGAAGGGTATTTTTACGTATCCCCACAACAATCTTTTAAAAGCAATTTTTGTATTTCAATACTTCAGATAGAGGAGGTAATACCAGAATTCTACGAGATATTTTGTTGTACGTAACGAATATAGCAGGGACAGATTTAGCAAACAAGAAAAGAAGTTTATATAAATATACATATACGTGATGTGATCTTATTTTCGAGTTATTTATGGTTTATTTTTCTACTATTTATCTTTACCAGTTGTAGAGTGATACATTGAAATTAATTCATAAGTGAGAATTTTTTATTGCATAAAGACGAATAAAAATGTTCTCTATAATGTATCGAACAAAATTATTTAGAAAAGAAAACGGAAGAATAAATGTTCTTTTTAAAGAAAAAATTAATAAATAATGAATAAGAATGAGAATAAAATTTTAAATAATAAATTACTTAAGAAGTCGCCGACAGCTTGAATTTCCATGATACGTTGTAGAAATCAACATTTTTAACAACTTCTTCCTTGGCATTTTGCCGCTGCTCGGTCTTAGTTTCCGAGATATTCGTAGAAACTGTCGGTAACACTACATGTATATCTCTAACAGAGTCGCAAGCATAGCTGACACGTTCGCCGCTTTGCTCGTCGTATTGCTTGGCGATTTCTTTATTTACATTCATTAGACATTGATGTTTTTGTTTTTGAACTCTACTTTCCGAATCCAACAATAATTAATTATTTACAACTGCGTATTCGAGACTATAAGAATCATTGTTGATATTGGCTGAAATGTATTTAAGTTGAAATAAGAACAATAAAATACAAAGCTCGATATAAACTGTAATTTAAAAGACGTAGATTATTCTAAACCTAACTCATACCATTAATAACAATATTTATTACGCAGTTCTGCAAGAGACTATAATTCGAAGGATCCGTGGAATACCCAAGTTCGCCCAGTCTTCTTTTATGTGTCGGATGAGCACAGGGATTAAGGTTGTGGACGTCAAATGAATCTCCATGGGAATTAGCCATTGATGTTGCACAACACAGGTGTAGTTTATTGCAATAATGGGATTGTTACAGTTCTGACAATTAATCACAGCGATTAGGCACTCGCGACACCAGTGACCTCAGGTTTGATAATAAATCCGCGGTCAACGGGATGATAGATGAACGTTCTCACAAAATCTAAGTCTGACTCTTTGTTAGCAAAATAATCACTGATCGTAAAGACGTTAGTCTTTAGTCGATGAGGTCGCGAGAGAGAATGACTTTCCGTCACGATGATGCCACAGAGGAAAACTATGATGGGGTGTGTCTAAGGACACGAGATCATCGGATTCGTCGAGGATAGCCTTCGTTCGGAAAGTAAGGGAAATTGACGTTGCCGCTAATTGGTCAATCTCCATATCGGTGGTTAGAAAAGGATGCTAGCCGTTATCGAGGGGAAGTTGTTAGTGAGAGACGTCGTTCGTTGAAAAAAATAGATCTCCCCTATCTTCCGGTAGTTGGGACAAAGACTGTTTGTCTGTTTGAAGAACTTCAGTCAACTAAGTCTTAAGATTTATAACGGGCCCTCAGGCTAGCTGAACATGTACTGTGGAGACGCGTCGGCATCTGGTAACCATCATATCCGAAGAATAGGATCTGCGTGTGACGAGCCACGGGACAGAAACCGTTCGAATGTTTACTGTCGCGTGCCGCTACAAATATTTCTTTTAAGGAGAGCTATATAATTACTCTATTCCTTTGTTAGACAAAGCGTTCATCCCTTGACCGCGGCTATGTTTGGCGACTGACTGTCGCCTCGAGCCCAAGCTCATTATCACAAATCTCGAACAATTACAATCGGACTGGGTGACTACAATTGTTTAATTACAGCTATGGTAGATTCTAGATTACAATGCTACGGGGTTTTCCCAAAATTCCAAAGGGAAGGCTCCGGTGTTCTTTCATCTCCGACATATATATTGGATGTAAATGGAAGATGACAGTTAGGTTCACATTAGCTTTCTAAATTCGGCCACCGCAAAGTAGTTGACAAACAATACGAACATATACAGTGCTATAGACACGCAGTTATATGTATCATTTTCCGTAGTGGTGGTACCGACAGATTTTTGCAAAGATCTTGCAAAGCAAAGCCGAGTAATGGTAACATGCAAAGGAAGAAGTTGTTCAAAACGTCGATTTCTACGACATAGTGAAAAATCACCGAAACCCACGCTGGCAGGAGTTTTCTATATAATAACCAAATTTTATTCGTTATTCGTTATTCGACAGACTACCGACTTTAGGATCCTGATGTACAGAGCATTTCAATTTAACCTATAAATGAGAATTGCTCGTAAACTGCTCGCCGTGTAAGAAATATGTTGAGACAGGAATTTAATGGCATCGCGCATGTAATTAGTCTTTCTGTAAATAAACGTATAGAGGTCACATTTCCTATAAAAAATGAATATCCTATACATGTAAATTCTGTGGAATTTAGAACAACAACCGACGGTTTGACTTTTCCTGTGTTTACTGCGAGTCGAACGATATAAATAGAGGAGGACGGGTACTTAGGGGGGGGGGGGGGAGAATAAAACAGGACTTCGAGAAGCGAAGATGGAGAACAAAGAAAAAGAAAAGCAAGTTTAGAGTTAGAATGTGAAAGAGAAGAGGGATTAGAAGCGGAGCGTTTTTAGAAGATACTGAAGAAGACTTAAAAAATCGATTCTTGAGTTTTCACGAATCGAACGCTTGATTTCCAAAAATATTACAACATTACGAATTGATTTTCTCCACACCATGCCATTAAAGATTATTCTCCGTATCACCATTAACGAAGACACGAAAGGCAAAAAAATAGAGTGTATAGAATCAATAAGGAAACTGCAAGATGAAGTGTATTATATTTTGGTTTGAGAACAACCTTTATAAAGCTTTTTTTCATCCAATTTTCAGGTTCACACGCGCAAAGGAGTAAATTAATATTAAATTTCTTTCCAAGATATACCAGTATTCCAGTATATTAATAGATTTAAATAATAAAAATAGCAGTCTTAATAAAACACCTTTTTCTGAAACGTTGCCTTTTATAAAATGCTTAATATTTTAAAATACCAATACAACGTAGAAGTCTCTCTTGTGGTGAGTCCCTCCCTTAAAAAAAGTATGTTAAATCGACTTAATCTGGTTCAACAAATTAAAGGATTTTGTGCAGAGTAGAAACATTTTTAATGTTAAAAAGTTGTACTGTTAGAAATATTGTGCAAAACCGAACCGATGAATACTTTTTGTTACATATGAGACAAATGGAATTCAAAATTTGTGAAAATAGTTTATGGTAAGTTAACCTTCACAAAATGTTATTGTTATGCTTTCTTTTTATATATGTCGAGTTCACATGATGATTAGGGTTAGATGCGTGAAATAATCTTCATTTGGATTACATATTGTTCCTATGTAATAGAGAAGACATTGACTAATACAAATACGGTTATTGCAGAATTTGACAAGTAATCGTGGTAATTAGATACTCGAGAAGCTACTGACGATGATCCTAGGTTCAATAACGAATCCGGGGTCAATAGAATAACAGAATGCGCTTTCTTCCAAAGCGCAAATCGTACTCGACCTGCTCGGACAGGATACAACTATTACTAAACTAACTCTTTGTGAAAACGTGGAACATCCACCGAGCGTAAAGACGCTGAGTAACTCGCTAATACGACCTCACGAGAGAAAGACGTTCCGTCGCGATGATGCTGCAGAGGACAACTATGATGGGGTGTGTCTAAGGACACAAGATCATCGGATTCGTCGAGGATAGCCTTCGTTCAAAAAGTGAAGGAAATTGACGTTGCTGTTAATTGGTCAATTTCCATGTTGGTGGCTAGAAAAGGATGCTAGCCGTCCTTGAGGGAAGGTTGTCAGCGGGAAGCATTGTCCGCCAGAAAAATAGATTTCCCCTATCTTCCCGTAGTTGGGACAAAGACTTTTTGTCTGTTTGAAGGACTTTAGGTGACTAGATCTTAGTGTTTATAACAGCCCTCGGGCTAGCTGAACATGTACTGTGGAGATGCTCGGCATGTGATAACCATCATACACGAAGAATAGGGTCTGCGTGTGGCGAGCCACGGGACAGAAACCGTTGGAATGTTTACTGTCACGTGCCGCTACAAATATTTCTTTTAAGGAGAGCTATAAAATTACTCCATGCCTTCGTTAGGCAAAACGTTCATCCCGTGACCGCGGCTACGTTCGGCGACTGGCTGTCGCCTCGAACCCAAGCTCATTATCACAAATCTCGAACAAATACAGTCAGATCGAAAGCCGACAATTGTTTAATTACGCCTATGATAGAATCTAGATTACGATGTTAGGGGTTATCCCGAAGTTCCAAATGGGAGGCATCGATGTCCTTTCATTTCCGAAATATATAAAGTCGGTATGCGAGTTATCATACCGTCAGTTTGTAATTTTAGTAATAGAGCGAAGTCAAACGCGGACACATTGCAGTTATGGCACGAACGGCTATGTCATCAAAACATCAGACACGTTAAGGAATTTTTAAAGAATTCGAATGTGAAAGTTGTGGAGGATAGTAACTCTTTCTGTGAAGGTAGCGCGTACGGGAAACATCATAGATCGAATTTTCACGAGAAAATCAAGCGTGCGACTGAACCTCGTAAAATTATTTATACGGGTGTATGTGGACCTATGGAAGTCGATCCATTAGGCAAGAAACTGTATTTTCTAACATTTTTTTTTATTTATTTATTAAAATTTACAATCAATTCTCGCATTGAAAATTTTCAGTAATTTTTTCTGGCGTGGCGCTATGACATGGCCAATTATTTATAATAAGTTAATACTTATTATAGATAAGTATAATTTATAAGTAAGTGTTGAAGATAAGTAAATATTACTTAATATAAATATCCAATTAAATCTAGTGTTTAGATCTAGCGGGTAGTGTCTCTTCACCCTGCGGAACTGGTCACACGTGTCAAGTAGTCCAGTAATTAGGGGGTTTCGATGTTTGCTGACTCTTTTGCTATATCTGCCGCTATATTTTGCTATTTCCTCTTTGACTGTTGGTACCTTAAGGTCGCGATGTATTAATTCGTTGGTGACATACCAGGGTGCATTTATAATGGATCTTAGCCTTTTCGATTGGAAGCGCTGAAGTATTTCAATGTTGGAATTACTTGCTGTTCCCCATAATTAGATTCCGTAGGTCCAGACAGGTTTAGAATAGAATTTTTTTAGTTTGTCCTT
Organism: Bombus picipes; assembly: GCA_014737485.1. Classification (NCBI taxonomy): domain Eukaryota; kingdom Metazoa; phylum Arthropoda; class Insecta; order Hymenoptera; family Apidae; genus Bombus; species Bombus picipes. The sequence continues at coordinate 160,489 of JACXIP010000091.1, forward strand.
TAGCTGCTTCGTTTTGTCCGTGATGTGATTTTTCCAGGTTAGTCTCCTGTTAGTTTTCCAGGTTAGTCTCCAGGGTCATGCCCAGGTATCTGACTGTGTCCTTGCTAGGAATTGTTGTATTGTTGATGGTGACCTGGGGGTAGGATTGTTCTCGGAGCATGAAGGTTACATGTAAGGATTTTTTTTATTAATTTTGAAGCCCTATTTCTGAAACCACTTTTCCATAGGGTGGAGACATCGATGGAGAGTGAATAAAGCAATTACCGGGTCTGCGTGGGAAGCTAATAGCGCTGTGTTATCAGCAAATGTTGCTATTGTTATCTCAGTTGATATAGGTAAATCGGCAGTGTAAATTGAGAACAGCAGGGGTCCGAGAACCCTACCTTGGTGTATGCCAGATTCTATTGGGAATGTTGCGGAAGTAGCGTCCCAGCATTTAATCATGAATTGTATATTGGTTAAGTAGGACTTTAGGATGGAGTAGTAGGTGTGTGGTAGGATTTTTTTCAGTTTGTATAGTAGCTCTTCATGCCATACTTTGTCGAATGCCTGTTGAATGTCTAGGAATACCGCTGAGCAATATTTTTTCTTTTCAAGGGTTTGGCTGATCATGTGGGTTATGCGATGAATTTGCTCTACTGTTGAATGTTGTTTCCGAAAGCCGAATTGATTATCTGGGACTGTTTTCAAATCCTCTGGGAGTGGAAGGAGTCGATTCGTTCGCATCTTCTCGAATAGTTTTGACAATGTAGGTAAAAGACTAACTGGACGATAGGAGCTAGTTTCATATATCGGTTTTCCAGATTTAGGGATGAGAGTAATCAGCGAGATTTTCCAGGCCTTAGGAAAGTATTCAAAGTGAAGAATTGCATTAAAAATTGATGTAATGAGTGGAATCCCTTTTATGGGAAGTTCCTTAATTGGTCATGCCCCGATGCTTCACTGGGATTTAGGCGACGGATTAATTCTGTAACTTCTACAGAAGTGAAGGGTTCAATAGGAGGAGACATTTGGAAGGGAGAGTGCAAGTATTCAGTTATTTCCGCGGCAATTTTGGAGGAGTGAGGTTTAAATATGTTAGGTAGGTGATCAGCAAACAGGTTGGCTTTTTCTTTAGGGCTACGCGCCCATCCAACTTGCGAACTGCGGATTGAAGGGATTATTTACGAGGGACGCGTGAGTTTCCTGGAAGCTTTCCATGAATAGTTGGAGTCAGTTATGGGAGACTGGCGAGATACTTTTAGAAACACTCATTTTTATAGTTTTTAATGATTTGGTTAAACTTCATTTGCATTATTTAGTTTGCGTTTGTCATCCGGTGTCATATGGGTCTGCCATACTCATCTTAGTCTACTAGTCTAGTTTTTCTGCTATTTTTATTAATATGTAATGTAATATGTATCCCTGTTTGTTGATAGAATTCTCAGTAGGTGTGGAGGAGCGGATAGCGTTTATTATGCTGTTGTTTGAGTATTCCGTGGCTGTTTCGATATCTTCATTAGTTTTTAGGGAAATTAAGGCTGATGTTGAATGATTAAAGACTTCTCTAAAGAGCTGCCAGTTGGTGAGTTGATTGTAAATAAAGCCATTAGGTGGATTTTCGATAATTTTTGAGCTAATTGTTGCTATAACGGGGGAATGGTCTGCAGAGAGTTCCGCCGAGGAGTTGATTTGGACATACCTTGGCGAGATATTTTTAGTTATAAAGAAGTCAAGTAAATCAGGTATTTTCTAGGTGTCAGTGGGCTAGTAAGTGGGTTCATCTGTGGTGAGCTAGTTGAGATTGATGGTGTTTATGCTATTCAAGAGATTTTTGCCTCTTACTGTGGTAAGTCTGCTGCCTCATTGGATATGTTTGGCGTTATAGTCTCCTGCAGCTATGAATCGGTTGTCCGGAGCGTCAAGGAAGTTATCAAAGTCTTCTTTAGAAATGGAGTGTCTAGGAGGACAATATATTGCTGAAATGGTGATTGTACCATGGTAATCTTCTATCGCTACGTTTGTAGTTTGGAGGTAGTCCTTTTGGAACGATGGAAGCTCGTAATGCTTAATGCTGGCTTTGATAATAATTCTGGTGCCGCCGTGGGCCTTTCCACTGGGATGTTTGGTATGGTAGAAGTTATAACCATTTATTTTCAGATAGTTTTTGTCGGTGAAGTGGGTTTCAGATACGAGCATTACGTCGATTTGCTGCTGTTTAAGGAAGAGTTCTAGTTCAAATTTGTGTTGAGCTAGACCGTTGGCATTTCAATGAGCTATGCGTCTTGGTTTTATTTTGCGTCGGGGCGTATTAGTTTATCCATGACGAGTGTTAATAGTGATAGTAAGTCATTAATTTGTTATGATTGTTTTTCGATTAGTTTTTCGAGTCTGGCGAAGTTGTCCGTGTTTTGTGAATTGGGGACACTATTTTGAGAATGGTCCCTATGGCTATTCGGATTATTTTTGTTTCTTTGTACTGCTTGGGCATAGGAGATTGAAGTAGTAGTGAATTTAGGAGGACTGGGTATTTGATTGGTTATCTCTTTGGCTCTGGATTTAGGATACTTATTTGTGTACAAGGTTTTGTAGGCTGAGCAACCTTTATAGTTCGCAGGGTGGTCTCCTTGACAGAGGATGCACTTCGCAGGGGTTTCTGGATGATTTTGTGCACTGCTCAGTAGGGTGTATATCGCACGATCCCTTATTTCTGTTAGGATAGTAAGGGTAGTTCAATTAGATATGACACTGATATAACTAGTTATTCATCACAGTTTATTCCAACAACTTGTATAGAAGATAGTTACGCTGGTGCGTATGTATAAGATAAATAAATGACTGATCTACCGGTAAACCTGGTTGAAGGATGTTGACGGTTTGAAAGATGGAAAATAGTTGACTTGACCCTCCTGAAGTCGTAGGAGAAGTAGTTGACTCTCCGGATGTCGTAGGAAGAGTAAGTTACAGTGTCGATGCTGTGTCGTAGGAAGGCTAGCGATGCGTGTGTCTAGTGCACGGGACCATCGGATTTGTTCATGACGATTTTGGCTAAGAGAGTGAGGGAAATAGGCTTCGTTGTTAATTGGTTAAACGAAGGTTGGTGGACTAGGAAGGGTCTTAGCCTCCCTCGATAAAAAGTAGCTAGTAGGAGCAAAGTTGCATCGTACGCGAGAAAAACTAACTTTCCCTTGTCAAGTCGTAGTAGACAATAGTCTTTAAAGAGTGATGTAAAGCAGATGTTTGTTGGGTCTGAAGGACCTTAGCTGGCAAATTATTGGGATTTATGACGGGACCTTAAGAATATTGAGGGCACGCCGCAAGGATGAGCGGACATCTGGTGTCCGGCTGGCCCGCGGTGTATGGCCTGGTCTAGGTCGAGTGTCGCCCGACGTAACAATATGACATAGATGGGTACATGAAATTTGCATAAATGTTGAGGACTGATGGTTTAACTAACTAGCACTGCTCATTAGATTAATTATATGATCTCTTACGTCGTGTCGCAACTTATTCCGATTATGTCCATGAAGCGTGACTTATCTGTAAAATTTAATCGTAGCGTNAGACTTAGCTTATTATAGTTCGTATCGTTGTCGTCTGACTTGGAGCCTACATATTCATGCACACTATCAACAGAATGTTTGGATCTCTCGTAAAGCGTCTTTTAACTGTTTTGCCAACCGATGCACTGATAAGGCGTCTTTCTCCAACACTCACTGCTGACGTCATCAGGACATGGATTGCATTGGGTGGTCGACAGAACAACGAGTTTTTGAAATTGCATGGTGGTCCCGCGGCCTGCTTTAAAAGAGCGTGGAAGGATGACACCGCGCTCCTTTCTATCTGGCTAGTCGTCAAGTCACTTCAAGTCCGTGCGAATCTATCAGTTTAGAGAATCGGTGCCAGTGCACTTCGCTGGGCGTGTGTTCTCGTGCGCTTTCGCAGGACATTCTCTTTATATTAAACATTGTAGAAACAAACTATGTGTGGACGCTATTAGTCTATCGTGCAGATAGCTAGAGAAAGAGAAAAGCAGATAAAAGGATTAAAAAATTTGAAGAAAGGAAGAAAGCGAATTGGAAAAGAGAAAAAAAGGGCTAAAAACCGAAAGAACATTTCTTGACTTGGGCGAATTAGAACGCCCAAAGAACAAAAAAGAATGCAAGACAATTACTGCGGAAAATTAATTTTTATTATAAATTTATAGAAGATGTCTACAAACTCCTGGAACCACTTCATAACTTATTAAGGAAAAATGTCGAATTCATCTGCAATGAAGAATGTGAGAAATCATTTCAGAAGATCAAGGAATGTTCAAGTCCGGTCCTAGCAACATATGAGCAAAACAAAGAAATATTCATTTATACAGATACAAGTGGTGATGGTTTAGGAGCCGTTTTAAAAGAACCCCAAGATAACGGTATATTACACCCGGTTGCACTCTTCTCAAGAAAACTGAAAGCAAACAGAATCAATGAGGAAATCAATCTATCTCGAATGCCCTGCTATTAAAGAAGCGATTCAATATTGGCAACATTACACATTACTGTTGCTTCGCACAGAATGCTTGATAGGAAATGAACCTTGTAGCAATAGCGTTCCTCATGAGAACTAGTTGCAGTGCGTATATAGCAGCAGATGGGTTCACGAAAATTGCATCAGGTCTAATATGGCGTTCTACGTGTACATCAACTGTAAATCGAATGATACACGTTGCTGAACCGAATAACAAGCGTATCAACTAAAAAATTGTGAAACAGAGATAACAATGAAGTGTTCGCAAGTGATCTTAGTTAATATATCTTGAACTTTGTTGCTGCATTTTCGATTATAGCAACTAGTGTTATTTGCAAGAATTGCAAAAGAAAAATTCAATCTTCTAGAACCAGAAACCACGGCTTAAGTTCCAAAATTGCAATTAAATCTGACTACTGGATGAAATTTTTCAACTCATCTCCACTAATTAGCAATGCCAATCCATACCAAAAGTCATCTGAAATAAATCGCAGGATTGTGTTGGCGACTTTTGGAGAGCGGAATGTGAAAGATAAATTTATTTTGTGGCCTAATGGATATGTTCGGGCTTACTAGACTCCACGGGAAACACAATAAAAAAGTGCTTGATATAATTGTAAAATCTAGTTTTCCCAATCTTGCAACGTTTCATGAGAAAATAAAACGGGCACAGAACAGTACAATGATTAGTATGAAGGCGACAAAGATAATTGCTCTATAAGCCATATCAGTGCTGATAAAGTGGAAATTGATGTCATCACAGAAATGTTTATGAGATCAGGAAAGAAACATCATGCCAAGTATAGTGCACGTATTGGAGATGGAGATAGCGAAACATAGCGAAACGTATAAAGATATTAATCCATACGAAGACATTGTTGTATAGAAACGAATAGGCACAAGGCTAAAGGATGCCAAATAATGTTAAATAAACTGTTTTCGAATAATTACAATAACATTTTCATAAAAAGTGGAATTTCTAACTTGAGAAGGACGGACATAATAATTTGTAAATGTCCTAGGAATAGCAAAGAGTATAATCCATGCATGTTTTAAACCTGTTAAAGCTGGATTCCAAGTCACTTTACACAAAGTTCATCTGAAATAGAACTTTTGTTTGTATTTGCTTTTTAGATGAATATAATTAAGTGCTGTGGTCAGACCCTGAACCCTCGTCAACATTTTATTGCCAACCTATTAAATTTGTATTTATGAAAGAAAATGTGGCATTGGTTAGGGAAGAAGATAATAATGGAAATAAATAATCTTTCTCTCAATACACACAATTCAGACAATGATAATATAAAAGTTAACTTTGCATTGCTCTTAGCCTTGTTATACGGTAGCGTTGGCAATATTTTATCAAATATAAATGTTGGTCCAAAATGTTGTACCGGTAGAGAATCTTCAAAGAAAATGAATTCGATAGAAATTATTCAAAAACCTCGCGTGTGCAGATATTTCGACGTTAGCACGCGAGTTAAGAATTTAATCGTAATTCGACCGTTTCAGTTTGTACTTTCAGGAAGAAAACAACCTTATTGACTGGACAGTTCTATGTAAATATTTATAAATCGCACATTAATCGAACTTGTTTACGAGTTAAAATCCAAAGGTCTCAGCTGTAACAACCACAAGAAAAGATAAAAGAGACGTACCTTCGGAATTTCAACCTCATAAACGTCGTGAGGTAAACTGTTTTCTTTTTGGGTTCACTCAAGACACAATATTGGTATCTTACGATCCCAAGAATTATGATCCCATTGATACAAATATGTATATAACAAAACAAAAATGAAACGTATTCTTTTCATTTGTAATTTTAAATAACGCATAGAAAAGATAACGCATACATGGAGTTTATCACATTCTTTAAATGGTATATTGCATTCCATAATTAAAAGCGAATAAAGAAACGAACTTACCAAAGCACCATAGAAAAGAATTTATGAAGTTTTATCTTACTCGGGAGTCAGTTTGCCTGAATATCACAAAATTCATTCACCTTAAATTTCTGGCAACGAGAACTCTTGAAATTTCCTAAAAAATGAATTTTAACAGACCCTTTCTTCAATTTTTAAAATTTTAACAGGCAATTTAATATTTTAACGGATAATTTGACATTCTAACAGAAATAGTAACAAGGGAAAGATAGCATGTGCAAAAATGCGTGAAAGGGTATTTAGAAAAATCGAAATAATTGGAAATATAATTAAAAAGTGAAGAGAAAATATAATAGGTTTCATGTATGGAGCATAAATGTGAAAAATTTTCGCTTTTGTGACAAATTATACATCCTTTTCTTTTTTTGTTTAAATTGAGGTGTGCATTGAATTTCATGACAAAATAATATATATTCATATATAAATATCAAAAATAATAATCATTTTCCTTAGTTTATTTATCAAAATGTTATTTCTTTATATTATTATAATACAAAGAATTATATATATATATATATATATATATATATATATATATGATATATAATGCAAAATAAGAATATAAAAATTAAAATTGATTTCACAATTACCCTTGAATATGGTATGAAAAGAGTTATTTATTTGCTTTTCATGTTTAGTTGTAAATTTCAACAATTGGCAAAATTGCAAAATTCATGCCATTGACATTAAGGAAACAATATAGAATGTAATAAAAGGAAAACAAGAAAATACAAATTCTGACAGTGAATTTAGTAAAAAAATCAAGAAAAAGTAAGACAGACGTTGGGAAACTATAGCAAAATAAAAGAAGCTAAAGAGGGCAACGGTAATAAGGCATAATAATAAGGAAGAAACACAAGAGAAAGGTCACTAAAATAAATTACAAAGTGCAAAATAGCGGTAGAAGACAAAAAACAAACAACAAGTAAGAGCAAAGAAAATAAGTTATACAATAAAGGAAATGAAGGAATGATTTTAAATCAAACCTTAAATCCTACAGAAAGTATATATAATGTTGAAGGGAACGAGAACTATGAAAGACAAATTAAAGAAAGTAAGAAAAACTTATCATTAATTAAGAGAGATTTTATATTATAATAGAAAGATACCAGAATATAGAAAAAGATAGGAGAAAAGAAAAGAAAATGAACAGATGAACAAAGCAAAATGGGCAGAAGAAAGAAGCAAACTAACAAAAAAAAGTGAGGTAATAGAAGAGTCAGACAAAATTAAAAGAAGAAAAGAGAGGAAAAACTATTATTATAAAAAGGTTGTAAATAAGATTGTAAGGTTGTAAATAAGGTTGTAGAGGTTATAAAATAAATAAAGTAGAAGAACCCAAAATGAAATTGAACATAAATATATTAAACTTTGTTTCAGGGCATCACTCTTTTCTGGCCATGGTTTGTATCTTATAATGTTATTTCATGAATATGAAGATGAATATGGGAATGAAAAATAACAGTTTTGGGTTTAGCGATCAATTGTTTCACAAGTAGTGATTAATATATAAATTGATTTGGCAAAGGCAACTTTTGGTATTTTGTACGAGGAGAAAAATATATATAACCCAACTTATAGCGAAAAAAATTAATGGTGTGTACAGAAATTAATGCCTTAATGGTAATCTGACATAAGGACAAAGTAAACCATACACAGTATAGGTATATGGTATAAAAATATAGGTTCTCCACTACTCAACAAGAATAGATAAAACACAAACACATTTCTTAAAAAGAATATTATACAAACTGAAATACCATGTAATGCCAGATTACACACAAAATAATAAAATGAGGCATAAACTACATGTTAAAACTGGTAAACATGGGAGAGCACATAATTAGACAGGAAAACATTGCAAAAAGTAATACACACATAATAAACTCAAATAGAGTTATAAAGCCGATGGTACAGAAATAATAATAAATTTAAACTCAACAATAATAGAAGAAATAGCACAAATACTTCCTGGATAAAAGAAAGAAAGAATAGAATAATCTACCTAGAGTGAAGTATATAAATATGCTAAAAATATAGAAAAAAATAATTAAAGTTACTTACATATGAAACTGCTATTAATAACTAAAAGAATAATCAAAGTTAGAGTAGCTGGGAGACAAGAACGATCAGTGAATGCAGAAAATAACATAAAATACAAAACAGATGAAAACAAAATGTATAATATGTGTAAGAAAAATATATTGGATAATATTAAGAATTTACAACAAAATTCATTAAAAAACAACAATAGGATAGTAATTTCTTTTTGACAAATTTCTTCTTGATAAAGAAAAATAGTTACAAGGACTGACAAATTTTATTAAAAAGCAAAAGCAGCATTAAGCTAAGATCATTTTATCATAGAAGAATAGCAATTCAGTCAAATTCACAAATTATAATAATCTAAGAAAAACTTAAAAACTTTGTTATGTTTTTTTTTGCAGTAACCAAAGAATTTAAAGACTTTTAACCTAAGTATAAATATGCCATAAATAATTTTATGTAGAAATAAACATAAATAATATTAAATAAATAGAATTTTTCTTATTGAAATGTGACAGTCTGTAATAAAAGATAAATTAAAAAAGAAAAAATGGCTTTAACAAAAAAGAAATTTATAAAAATTTATTCTTAAAAAATTGTGGCCAATCAAATACGTGAAATAAAAGATTATTAGAAGAAACATGATTAATTTACAAGAAGATCATACGAAAGGAGAAATGAAACATGTACCATATTCTCTCAACATACGATTGCGAAGAGGTTTACTTACTCTATATTTCATTTCCGAACTTCTTCGTTTCCATGCAGTCATAGCAGTTCAGAACTATTTTATGAAAATTAAGAATTTCCTACATCAAATTATTTGATTTGCAAGACTTCATATATTTCTAAATTACTCACACAAAATTAGTACAGCCTGTGAACAATGCAAACATTAAAAAGAAATAAGCGATACAGTAGCCCAAATAAGGACAAAAGTTGAAATAAGATATCAAAAATAGCAGTTATTATTCAAATTTGTATGAAAAATCCTTGAGAAATTAAATTCTTCTTTAAATGAAAGACGGTTATGTATATGAAAATCAAAAATGCAGTGAAAATACAAAAAACATAAAAGAAGAAAACTGTATTTGTTATTACGACTTACTGTTGCATGTAGAATAATTTCCATTGCGGTTACTGTACCACCCTTGTTATTAAATAGGTTTTGGAGTTCGATATTTAATTGATTCACACAGATTCAGTTTTTATATTCTGTATTTCACTACCATGTACAGCCATATGAACACACCGAATACTCTCAGATAATTAACACGTGGCGGAAGTCGTACTAACTTCGCATGTAGGAACTAGTGATCACACCAACATGACATTTATCTCAACTGATTAAACAGTACTGAACTCTATGATGATACGCTAGCATGACATAATGTCGACGATGAGGTAGCATTGTTTGCTGATTGGTTATACTTCAGGACTACAAGTGGGACCTCTGTACGGTCGCTGGTTAAATCGGTCACTTTGCGATATGTTTATGAAATCTAAACGTAATTCTTTTGTTAACATTTCCATAATTATACTTCAATTTCAGGATTAATTATACAAATATTTAATAATTATTTTAATATCGATTACTATAAATAACGATTATTATAGTGCGAAATTTTATGTATATACAGTATGTTAAAATATGTAAATATATGTAAAGTAAAATATATAAATGTGTGCATATGCAAAATATATTACATGTGTGTGTACCTACATTCAAAATACGTAACAGTTATACAATATTTTAGATTACGAGTTTGGTTTTTTTCGTTCATTATGTTCTTTTATTGCAATTTAATTGTCAGTTACAAATCGACTCATAAGATTCATAGGGGAAGGATCTTTTTATTGTAAATAGACTAATGGAAAGTTTTTCTCTAAAATCAATTGCGGATAATAATTTTGAATAAAAACGGAAGAATAAATGTCTTTCCTAAAGGAAGAAAAATGAATAAATTATGAAAATCTAATAGCTAATAAAATTTTATTCGTTATTCCTTATTGACTGTCGATATTAGACCTTGATATTTCGTGTCAGGTATCCCTATCTCTGACATTCAGTAAGAAAGGAGAACATTTGTTTAGAACCTTACGTCCTCGAGAATGTTTCTAGTCCCATAACAAACAATTTTTGTAAACAAAATCTTATTTTTAAAATCATAGCCGCCACTAGAGACTGCGGAGCGCGGAACAAGTCTAGCTCTGACAAAATAATATTATTATACACATGTATAGCATTACAAATTAGAAACAGAAAAGACATGTACATCTGTAGCTCATAACTTTCTTTGACGAAAATTTAAAGCTTTTAGTAATAATAATAACAAAATAATGACTCTATGATTGAGTACGTATTAACAAAAATACCCGTATCTGAAATGTTTATTATTTTGAAACTTAGTGAAGTACGATTATTTCATAAAGTTTATTATTCTCGCTTTGTTTCGTGCAAAATCAATAATTATATTTTCGTAATTTCAACTTTCACATAACTTATTCAAATTAAATAATCCGTTAGATAGTCTTCCCTGAGGCATAATAGTATGTATATAATTTTTAATTAATTTTAATCTAGAGAAAGTACGCCCTGCAGAAGCGACTGGAATAATTAGTGATATTCTTAAAGTAACATAAAATTGGAAAATAAATCCTTAATTTTATATATCATATTCGAACATTGCATTGGTGTTATATACAACAAATTTTTACTGTAAATGTCACAAAATATTTTTATTTCATTAAGCATGTCGCTTCTATCTACATTTCGATGACTTTCATTTTCTAAAATAATGTCCAAATTCATGCGGTGTTTAATCGGTTCCTCTGCTTTCATATTTTTTAGTATTGTTATGTTATATAAAAATCTGAATGGTACAGGATCATGCTCAATGCTCAATTTGTCTGAACCTTTCTTCGATTGAAAATATTCTCTGATCAGGAATAACTAAAAAGTGCTTTTTGAAAAAGATAACTTCGGTGTTATGCGAACGTGTATCTCCGCTTCATAGGCATAACAAATTTTCGTTTTCTTAATACGACGTCTTAAAAATTTAATGAAATGTCATTATTAGAGCAGGTGAACCTGTCGAAGAGCTACTTATTCATCGATTTCGATGCCCTTGAAATATATCGTGGGATCATGATTCTGGACAACATTTTCTTATAGATACGAATGCTCGGTCTCAGTTTTCGTTATATTCATGCAAAAGTATGTTTGGTATCATAAACATATAAATCCTTTTTTCATATTTTATATAAAATTGAGAGAATAAATGTTGACATCTTATTTGTAAATAAAATAGTAGACGGTATTATTTCTTCTTCTAATGTCAACCAGCAATTCTCTCTTAATGTCCCGTTAAGATGTCTTAGAACCAACAATTTATTCTACACCGGTCAACACATATTGCTTTAATCGTGAGCTAAATAATGCTAACTTTTATTCGAAGATAGATCAACTTTGGAAAATTACAGTCTCCTTAAAACACTTGCTGGAACGTTTATTTTAATTTATTTGTATGCTTGTATCTATATTTAATATACATGTCGGCTTTACATTAGAATTACGGTTAGGGTTAGGGGCGTGAAACGAATCTCCACTTGGATTACACATTGTCGTTATGCAATACATAAGACATTGACTAGTGTAAATACGATTATTATAGAATTGGACAAATAACCGTGATAATTAGATACTCGAGAAACTAATGACAATGATCCTAGGTTCAATAACGAATCCGCGGTCGACGGGATGAACGTGCACACAAAATCTAAGTCGGACGCGTAACATTCACTGATCGTAAGGTGTTACTCTATTCGTCGATGGGACCGCCAGAAAGAATGACTTTCCGTCCCGACGATGCTACAGAGGAAAACTATGATGGGGTGTGTCTAAGGACACGAGATCATCGGATTCGTCGGGGATAGCCTTCGTTCGGATGGTAAGGGAAATTGACGTTGCCGCTAATTGGTCAATCTCCATATCGGTAGTTAAAAAAAGATGCTAGCCGCACTCGAGGGAAAGTTGCTAGTGCGAGACGTCGTTCGTTGAAAGAAATAGATCTCCTCTATCTTCCCGTAGTTGAGACACAGACTGTTTGTCTGTTTGAAGGACTTTAGGTAACTAGATCTTAGTGTTTATAACGGCCCTCGAGCTAGCTGATCACGTACTGTGTAGACGCGTCGGTATCTGGTAACCATCATACCCGAAGAATAGGATCTGCGTGTGGCGAGCCACGGGACAGAAACCGTTGGAATGTTTACTGTCGCTTGCCGCCACAAACATTTCTTGTCAGGAGAGCTATAGAATTACTCCATACCTTTGTTAGGCAAAGCGTTCATCCCGTGACTGCGGCCACGTTCGGCGACTGGCTGTCGCCTCGAGCCCAAGCTCATTATCACAAATCTCGAACAAATACAATCGGATCGAAAGACGACAATTGTTTAATTACGCCTATGATAGAATCTAGATGACGGTGTTAGGGGATTATCCCGAAGTTCTAAAGGAGAGGCTCCGATGTCCTTTCATCTCCGACATATATATTATTTCTGGCATATATATGTTAGGTTCACATTATAATTAGGGTTAGGTGCATGTAACGAATCTTCATTTGGATTAGTCATTGTTGTTATGTAATAGAGAAGACATTTACTAGTACAAATATGATTATTACAGAATTTGACAAGTAGCCGTAGTAATTAGATACTTGAGATGCTAATGACAATGATGTGAGATCGGATGAGAACGAGTGCACTCAACGTGGTATGAGAGTTGGCTGAAGTAAGTAGTTTTGTTACTTGCTTTTAATATTCAAGAAAAAAAGAATATTAAAAAAACAGATGTATGTAAAAGTGAGAATGATGCAATGTATGGTAATAATCGCGTAGTACTAAAACATTTCTTTTGTTCGATGCTTATATTATAGATTATTAAAAATAGATTATTAAGGAAAGCAAAAAAAAAAAAAATGGAAAAATAAAAAAACCAATACCACACGGAGTTTCCAAGCGGTCAACCATCTAAGTACCATCCGTGCCTAGCGTTGCTTAACTTTCGTGATCAAACGAAAACGAGTGCTTTTTTAATTTTAATTATAACGTTTATTGCCCAAAGAAATACATATTTTGTATATAAGGCCTAAAATTCTTACTATATCGAATGCTTTTTCAAGGCAGGCGGCTGTTCGTTGCTTTGACGTTAGTTTATTTATTGCGTGCAGTGTGGAATGTTTGTGTCGGAAGCCGATTTGATTGTGTCGGATTACGTTGTTTTTTGTGCGGTGGGAGACTAGGGGGTTGTTTATGACTATTTTGAATACTTTGCTTATGTTGGATGGGAGGCGTATAGGTCGCAGGCTTGATTTTGTCTTTGTTTCCGCGTCTTCTTTTTTTTATTTTGCACTTGCCTGGTCAATGCGGCTCAATGTACTTTACGCATCGATAATTAAGGTTACAGTTTTGTGAGGTATGACATAATAGTTGGCATTTGCGACATTGCGTCATGTAATTTTTTCTGATTTTTCCCCATTTTACTCTAAAGTAATTCAGACGGCTAATTTTTGGTAAGTTACTAATATTACTATGAGGGGATACTTGGACTATGTAGATTGGGAGCAGTACGCTGTTATCTATTGATTTTTTATTGAGATGCGTGAAACTTTTTTTAATTGGACGTCGGACATCTATAATGCTTGCAACTCTACGAGTATTTTTATCTCAGAGATTTATTATTTACATATGTATATAGGAATATACATAGGTACTGAATTAAACCATAGATAAACATATGATATTGAGTGGATTTGTAGAAAAACTACTTCCTTTTCGATTTCAATGGATTTTGAATATATTGTAAATTTCAACATACTGAATAATTTTTTCCCATATAACCCTGTTTCAGTTGAGATACATGTTTAATTCTTTGCCTGTGATTATGATGAACAATCTCAGCGTATTCCTTTTCTTTATTATGGATAATCTTTTAGAAGTTGCTCGTTATATTTGGAAAGCTTTTTCACTTCGTCTTCAGCTGTATCTTGACGGGATTTTTCTTCTTCAAGTTTTTCTGTAATCGTTTTTTCTAAACTTCTCCATTTATTCTGTTCTACTTCGAGTAATTCATTACTTTCGGTATCTAGCTATCCTTTTCTTTAAAACAGTTAATTTTATCAGAGAGTTCTCCTATTTTAAAACTGGCTTCATTTAAGGTAACTTTATGAATTTCCGATTGATGCTCCAATTGATTTAAGTCTTCTATTGCTGTTTCACGTTCTTTCAACTGTTCATTAAATTTGTTATGTAGCATATCCACTCGAGAAATTTCGAGTTCTTGAGCATCGTTTCTTTTTCAGAAATTTGACTTATTTTCTCTCGCCTGCTGCCACATGTTGCTGTTATTTTATCAACTTCTTTTTTTTTCTTTTTTTTCAGCAACATATCATTGACCGTATCTTTAGATTTTACTCTTTTAACCGTATGTTCTTCGTCTAAATTTATTACATAGTCTTCACCTTCTATTCTTGTTTATTTTGTCACTAACTCTAACATATGAGCTGCTCGTCCTTGTGCTGAGTAGGTTTTTTTCTTTTTTTTCTTATCTGGCGTTTGATATTACCCTTAGGTGATGATAACTGAAGCATGTATTTAAACACTGATCCATCATTTACTTTTCTGCACTTCATGAATTATTTTCAATAATAGGAGTTGAAATCATTGATTCACTACTAATGATTTTATTGGTTTTCTCAAATTCCTTAATATTATCTTTAGGAACTTTGATATTGTCGTTATCACAAACATTTGACAAAATTTTAGCTACTTCCTCATCTTCAACTGTAGCATCATTACATTTCATCAAAGGAGAAATATCGTCCACTTTATTAATTTTAATAAAACATTGTTTTTCGGTACAATCTTTTTTCTTCTTTTTTTTTTTTGAACTCAAGATCTTGATTTAAGCTTTGTGTTTCACTATATGATTTATTATTATTAACTACTTCAACATTATTTTCAGCAGATTCTTTTCCGTGTGATTTTTATATTTATTTAAATAATTTAACATGTCCAAATGTATCGTACGTCAGATATACCATTTTTAATAAATTGTCGCATTTACTACAACTCGAGTTACCTCTAATATCCCGAATGAGTCACATGATTGATCAATAAGCTATGAGTAATTATACAAATTCAGTTTTTTTTTCATCTATCTATCTGAATATTATAACAAATACTTTACATTGAATATTTTATTAAAAACTGTAAGTTTTTCGTAAACGCTGCAAAATCCACAGTCTATTGATCAATTCCTCTATCCATTCTCTTTCTCCTCACTAAAATAGATAAATTCTTAATGCAGTTTGTGGATTCTTTTTGTTTTTTTTTTTTTCATAAAGCAAATCACATTTATCATCTGATATATTTTTTGAAGTAATTTCTGTCTGTACATTTTCTTCTTTTCCCCTACTTCTTTTTCTCCTTCTAACGAATTCTTTTTATTCTGTAAAATAGTTTTTGTATCTTCAATTTTGTTAAGTGCAATTCTTATTTTTGATAACTTACTTTTATTAGGTAATTCTTGTGAATCTTCTACTATATCTTCCATATCATTTTGAGCGTGGCTTCTATCTTCAGTAAATTTAACGTTTTGAACAGTATCATTAATTTCGATAGCTCTTTCAGTATCAAGTAAATCGCACTTATTATTTAATATACCTTTTGAATTGACTTCTATCTCTGCAGTTTCTTCTTTTGTATTTTCTTTGACTTTTCTTTGTTCTTCTAATCCACTCTTTTCATTTTGTAAGATTTTTCTCGTATCTTCATTTTTTTAATATTTTGCAATATTAGCCCTCTTTGCAATATTAGCACCTTTGTTTTCTTTATTTGCATCGTCGTCCAAAATATTTCTTATTGAAATATTATCCTTCTTGTTATGATCTTTCTCTGCTTCTCCTAAACTTTTACTTTTTTTATCAAACCATTCTTGTAAATTTTAAGTATCTTGTGACGAAGATTGTGACAAATCATTGTACAATGATGCAATATCTTCTTTCCTTCGTTTCAAAGACTCTTTCTGGTATTCTGTCGAACTATTGGCACCAAACATTAAGTCTGTTTTAATGAAAATATAATCCTGTAAAGCGGTGTCAATTGATACTTTCTTTTCATAAGAATTTTCTACATTAGACTGCAATTTTTTTGAAAATTCTTTCAAAACCATCCCTTCATTTTCTACAGTAACGTCTTTTTCTCCAAGCTTTTGTTCAAATTATTAGAAACTAAACTATCCTGATAACTCCAACTAGTCGCTTCTTTAATAGTCTCCTGTCTTCTTAACTTGATTTCGGCAATTGTTTTTCGTAGTAATTCGATTTTTTTTATCGAGGAGTTGACCCTTTTCTTTTGCTTGTTGGATTGAAAGGTCCATGCGTCTTTGCATTTGCGCGATTTCTTCTGGTAATTGGTTTATCATTCCAATAATTTGTTCGTCCCTACCAGTGCATGCTTTATCTTTCGACGTCGTTTTAAATGTGTCTAAATCTTTGTCGGAGTCTTTTCAAAACTAGATCGTCTGCCTCCATATGTAAAAATGAATCCAGCGTTTACCTTGACTTGTTAGCTTCCGGCTTAATGCTTCCAGTTGCAAAGGCCTTCTGGTTTCGTGGATTAAGAATTCGTCGTCGAGGATGACCGTAGTCCAAGTTAGTCCTTCCCGCAGGTATGGATGTCCTTGTTTTCCAGACGAAGCGATGTTTCACAATCCTGGGATTTAGCGTCCGTAGATGCTTTATGCTTTATGAGTGTTTCTTCCGTAGATGATTAATGTCTTTTGGTTTCCGAACAAACAATTTTCACTATCTTGGCAGAATCGCCAAAATGTCACGTAAAGTTGGTACTTGGATTGTAGTAAGAAGGCTGAGTCGTAACCCAACTACTAATTTTCCTTTATAAAACTTTATCATAAATTTTAAAACTTACAAGAGAAACACCGAACTGGAGTAAAGGGGTTGTATGAGTACAGCAACTAGAAGAAGAACAAGTACTGCCCGAGCTGGGTGAAGTCTTAGTTTATATACGTTTTGATTTTAAGATGTTGAGGGGCTAGGTGTAGGTTATGATGGAAAAGTAGGTTATGTAGGAAAAGTGTCCGAAGTGACTAAGGTGCGTCACAGCCTTGGTGTATGCCATGATGATAAGGTGGTGATGTGTCCAAAAGAGTTCGAAGGTCGGAGGTCGATGTCTTATCACTGATGTAAGTTGAGATGTGATTGAAGTCACAGTATCGTCGGCGTAGCACATCATGCCTGTGCCCGGGGGAATGGGACATCGAAGGACCGAGTCATAGACCGTGATCCACAGGATGGGTCCCAACACTGAACCCTGTGAACACCACGCATGACCGGCCTCGTCTCTTCATCATTCTTGCCGGTGTACGCTACCCATCTGTTGCTCAGATACGCCCGAATGACGCGAACGAGATATGACGGCACGTCAAAGTGTTCCAGAGCCTCCAATATCCCATCCCAGGTTATGGCGTTGAGGGCGTTCGTGACGTCGAAGGAGACTGCCAACCCCACCCCTTCTAGGGGAAACTATGGTCTCCGCCATGGAGCTCACTCGTTTCACTGCGTCCACCGTCAAGCGGCCTTGTCGAAAGCCACACTGGCTATCGAGCTACCCAGACACTCGCTTCGACATATGGGCCTCCAGACGTGTGACAATTATCCTCACAAATAGCTTGCCCACCTCGTCCAGAAGGCACACCAGTTTGTACGCGGACGGCGAGTTCAGCGGACGACCTTCTTTCCCCAATAAGACCAATGTCATCCGCCATGTCCGGAGGTCATGTCATCCGACAATCTCCTTAAGGCATCTGGTAAAGAGATGTCGTAGGCGGGGAGCTATGGTGTCGAACGACTCCGCCCAAACCCGGCCTGGGATCTCATCCGGATCCGGTGCCAAGTCGCGGGATGTTTGTCTCTTTGTCGCTTCGAAGTGCTCCTCTTCGGTGACTCGCAGCACTTCGCTCCACTCCGTTGTTGTCGTCGTCGTCGTCGTCGTCACCGCTTCGTCGTCGTCACCGCTTCGTCGTCGTCACCGCTTCGTCGTCGTCGTCGTCGTCGTCACCGCTTCGTCGTCGTCGTCGTCGTCGTCGTCACCGCTTCGTCGTCGTCACCGCTTCGTCGTCGTCAGAGGAGAATGGCACTGATTGCCTCGCGTTCCTGTCTTCCGGTAGGAACAGAGTCCCGATGACGTTGGCCAGCGGGTCCATGTTCGCGGTCAGCGGGGGGAGGGGGGTGGGCGAAGATCGCAACTTCTTCGTCGCTACTTTGTAAGGCCGCCCCACGGCCGGATTTGACTGCTTCGATCAGCTCCGTCCAGGGCTGCGCTTTCGCGATCTTGATCTCACGCTGGAGAGTGCGTCTCGACTCTGTGTATGCCTCGTAGCAGCTGGAGATCTCTTCTTCGTCGCGTGTCGGCCTACGACGACAGGCACTCAGAAATCTTCTGCGGGCCCGAAAGCAACTCGCTCGCATCTCCGCGATCTCTGGAGTCCACCAGTGCACTCCGCGGTCGCATCTACCACCCGGAAGCGCGTGCGACGCGGCGACGCCGCGCTCATGTAACTTCGAAGGTCTTCCGCCTCCTCGTCGACGCTTCCCAGCGTGGTTGTCCTTCAGGCGTCCCAGATCCAGATAGAAACGATGGCCGCCGCCAGTAGCATCTCCTTGTCCCTCTCCTTGAAACGCCATCTCGGTGGTGGGCGCGAACGGTTCTCTCCTCGTCGGGCGCTGTCAGTTTGTGTGGCCTTGAAGACCACCTCCATCAGTATGTACAGGTGGTCGGATACGGTTTCCACCCCCTCGGCCACTCTCCAATCGTGGATCTCCCTAAATAGCTCCGAGGTAGTTCACGTGACGTCGACTACGGACGATCCTCTCCACGCCACGCAGGTGCTCGCCGAGCCAGTAGAAGCCCGAGGCCCGCGGCCCAATCGGTCAGCATCCTTCCCCGAGAGTTCGTTCTGGTGTTTCCCCATTGCGTCCTGTGGGCGTTGAAATCCCCGAGGACGAGTACCTGGCGGGGAAGGCATCTTCTGACGCATTCGCCGACCCGATCCAGGAAGTCTCCGAACGCAGGTAGGCCGATGTTGGGGAAACGTAGACCGCTACCACCGCTACTCTTGGCCCATTCGACCGCGACGAAGCCGCTGCCACGGTCGAGCAGGACGCCGGGGGCACCCAAGGCTGGCGTCCACGTTATGGCCGCGAATCCATCCAGGTCCCCGACCCAGTTGGGGGCGTCGGGAACGCGATACGGCTCGGCCACCGCCGCAAGAGCGGCCTCGTTTTCCCGGATGGTCTGGAAGAGCAGATCTTGCGTCCTTCTCGACCTACCGAGATTGCATTGGAGGAGGCGCTTGAACTACTCGGTCACCTCCATGGCCTCCTCCGGACTATCTGCCGCTGCGGCGGTGCTCCCTGGTATCCTTTCCGCAGGTAGCTCGCGGATGAGTCTCCTCTTCTTGACTTTCGGGGAAGGGGGGCACATGCCACCCCGCTCATCCTGTGATTGGTGTGCGCCCCGAGCGACTCGCACAGGGGGCACTTGAGAGCAGAGGCGGGACAGCCCCTGTTGTGATATCCACTGCCGCTCCTGTAGCACAGGTGCCCTCGATCCACGGCGGACACGCACGTTGCGCGTACGTGCCCCAGCTCCAGGCACCTGAAGCAGTGCAGGGACTGCTTCGGGATGGCTCTGATCCTCGCGGTTGACCAGCTCAGGGCTATTTTCCCTGCCTGGGCTAGTTTTCGGGGTCCCGCAACCGGGCACTTGATGTACGCCGACCCGAGGCCGCCTTTGGTGGCGCCGATCTCTCCGACATGCACCTCCGCGCAGCCACATCCTGCCGCCGAGGCCAGTGCTTGTCGCAGTTCCTCCTTCTTGACCGAGATGTCTATCTCGGTCACTCGAAGTTCCACCATCCTCGTTGGCGTGGCGACTTTCACCGCCGTCGGGTCTAGCACCTCAGCCATACACGTTGCCAGCAGTGACGCCCTTCCCCTGTCCCTGTCTCCAGGGACCCTGATGATAATGGCGCCCGTCATCGCCTTTTTGATCTCGTCGGACTCTATACCGAGCTCTGAGAGCGGGACCTTCGCTCTAGCTGCTTCGAGCACATCAGCGTACGACATCCTTGCTCCCTCGTTCAGCGTCAGAGCCACCGCGGATGTTCGCGGTGCGTAAGGGAGCGTGACCGTCTTGGGTGCCTGCAACGGTCCTCTGTTCGTTGTGGCGGCGCTCGGTTTCGGCGCGCCTATCGTCCTTGACTGAGGTTGCTGCTGGCGGCCTCTCATCGGTGGAGCCACAGTCGCCCCTTTCCTCGCCGTCTCTCCTCCAGCGGCGACGGCTGTCTTCCTCTGCTTCCTCTTCTTCCTTTTCTTCCTCGCCTCTATCGCTCTCCACTTCCCATCCTCCTATTCCCTCGGGAGCGACGTTGGTTGGGTGGCACGGAGAGTGGCGGAGCGGTTCGTGCTTCGGCGGGCATCGGGGGTGCGTTGTTGTCGGTCCCCGAATCGCTCCTCGATCGTCCTGATTATGGAGGGTCTCAACTCTTGAACTACCCCCTCTAGGGCATCGATGCGTGCCCTGTCGCTCTTACCCTCCCGCGGAGGATGGCCATACTCGGACGCCGGGCCAGTGCACCGCGGGCACTCGTGAGCGCGGGCAGCCCATTTCGGCAGTTCTTGGCGGAGGGTTACGTATTCCTCCCCCAGTGCGGACAGCCTCGTTGCTTCCACGAGCCCCGTGGTTGGGCTATCGCTGTCGCGCGCTGGTCCCGTCCTCCTCGCCGATTCGCTCTTCCACGCGGCGGTGATGTAGCTCGCCGCGTCTTTGAGGGCCCTTATGTACGTCCCTTTGAGGTTGGATGATGTCGTCGCAAATCGCATTATTGCCGAATCTCTATTGCCCAAGACCACGGGCAAAATCTCTCCATCGTCGACATTATACTTTTTCTTGAGGTAATTTAGACATGGGAAGTACTTGTCGACCTTTTCTGTCTCTGCCTTTAGGAGGTAATCCTTGTTCTCGTAGCGGACGGTAACGTCGACCACGAGACTCACTTTAGCCTCATCCTGGCCTTCTCAGAAGTGTCCTCAGAAGTGGCCGGCCAATTGATCCTTAGGGAATTCGCTATTTTCTTTAGTTTCCTGTCACTTTCTTCGTTAATCAGGCTAGAGGCCGCTGGATCGACTGAGTTCTTAATATAAATCGCGCTTTTTAGGGCAGCGAGTTTTATAATGTGTTCGAACCTCGGTAACCCTACTCCCCCATTTGCTTTTGAAGCATAGAAAAAACCAGTGTCTGTCCGAAGGCACTAGATGTAAAATGGTCTTTATTTCTTGCTTGACTTCGCTGTCCAACAGTTTTAATACACTCTTGCTTGGTAGATTTACAAGCAGATGATAAATATATCGAGGGAAGATGTACTTCGTTAATAACTCGATTTTCTGACATGGTTTCAGAGAGAGCTTTCTAACTCTTCTGATCACGCTCAGAACTTCCGGCACTATCATGCCACAATGGATACCTTTCCAAGGCCACATTTTGGCGTCCAAATCCCTGAAGGCTTCATCTGGGTCAACGGCTGGTATGTTAATATTTTCGAGCCTAATCCGTGATTCTTATACGAACCAGGTATCCTTTTTCGCGATCACCTGGAACGTTTGGCTCTTCTCTCCTGATATATTCATTCCTGAGCCCTTCAGGTATTCATGAAGCATATCTATTTGCCATTGTGCCTCCCTCTCATCTTCACCAAGTAGGACAATGTCGTCAGCGAAAGCCAGGATTGGTACTTCTCTCCCATGACTGACATTAATGCCACTGGTTTGCTCCTCTATTATTTCCAGCAGCGACTCCAGACACAGATTAAATAGCAGCGGCGACAGAGGGTCACCTTGCTTGACTCCTCTAAGGATCTAACGGATCCTTCCATACGGTCGGAAAATAGGAACTATAGAACAAAATATTAAACAATTTTTGTCAATATTGCGGGCAGGCCAGATATCATTAAGTGCTCTTTTTGAAATCCATCTGGTCCTGCCGCAGCCTTCTTCCTTATCTTGTTAAGTTTCTCACTCACATCCTCAGTGATTGTCGGCGGAAACAATTCACTTAGTATCAGCTCAGAGGCTCTATTTCCTGGGACTGGGGAATTGAATGGTCCTGCCCGACCCTACAGATCCTCATAGAGTCTCTTCACTTCTATTGCTTTTGCTGGTTGACTGACTGGTTCCAGCTATGCACGATCGTTGTTAACAACAACGTCGGCCAACTTCTCAGGACATTCTTCAAACAACTCCTGGTAACGTGCGTAGGGGTATCTTTCCTTTTTTGTTTCTATAGCAATAATTATTATTCTTTTTATTTCCCTTATTTTGTGGCTTTGCCTTTCTTTTTCTTTCATCATTCCTGCCTTTTTCTTTCTCTATTGCTCCATATAGAGATGTGTAAATAAATTCATTTAACTTGATAATAAAGGCTTCTTTATTTTCTTTATTATTTGCCCAAATTTCTGTTAACCGAGCGTTAACCTCCTTTAACGGCGGGGGTACGTCGGTGAGTTTCTCTACTTCTTTTTCTAGTTGGAGTCTCCACTGACGGGTAGACTCCTCATTAAATATTTCCCCGCTAATTTCAGGCTCTTCGCGCGTCCACGCATTGTCTGAGTTAACGGGATCGCATTCTCCCTCTGCCACCTCGGCAACCTCCTGAGGGCTGGTATCCTCACTAGCTATTTTTAGTCTCTTTCTCTTGTTCTTTATTTGTTCTACTGTCCTGCTAGTGAGGATTTTACTTATCTCTTATATCTTATATCTTTACTTACTTACTTATTAGGGTATTTGAAGTCCTTATTGATTTCATCGAACTCCTTCAGGAGAGTTGCCTCCTCTACAGTCCATTTCCTTGTGTTTGGGGGTTCGTTCCCCTTCTTTTCTCTTTTCTTACGGCAGGGTGCGCATACCGTTCGTGGGTGGATAATCTTCTCTGTGTCCCGAAACTCATGGGGCAAGCTTCGCATTTATATGCTCCTTCTTTTCTTTGACTAGTGCTACTTTGGAATTGGCACTTTGCCCCATGGAACTTTGAGAAACTCCTTTCGCAATATAAACATTCCCACTGGATGCGAGCATCCGTGCGATGTTGACCAAGATGCCTGTCCAGGTTTGGTAGCGTCATGAAGAAAAGGTGAACTTGCCTTTTCTCACAGACCGGACAAGCAATCTTGTCTCCCATCAAAGGCGCCATGATCTTAGGAATCATATCCGGGGGACTTGCCAAGTCATTACCCATGGTTCCCTCCGAAGCGAATAAATCCGCCACAGCGCTTCCGGGACCGAGAAGCGGTATAACCGTTAGATTGGCAAGCCGATTCGTTATTCAGTTAATTACATATAGTCTTCCGCTCTTTCGTCGCCGCACTCCGTTTAGCCATGGACGCCGCGTCCGGGGGACCATTCCCCACGTCGACGCGGCGTATATGTTACCGGCGGTACCACGGGGAGGTAAGAGTGCGACTTGAGCAGACGAGACCGAAGTCTCCCCTGTCCCTGAGCAACTATCACACTCCTAGGGATCCACAGCACTTACCCGCGCTTTGGTTCCATATTAATTCTCTATATCCATAAAAGTAACAATGTAAAACAAAAATTAATAAGATAACTATTCGCTCTATTTATTTAACACTATCGATAAAGTACTCGTAGTTTAATTGCAATCGCTCCAGCGATTTGAGAAGAAAGTGTTTTTGACGTATACTTTGATATGTGACTCGACAACAAATACCGCCACTCGACACTAACTTCTGTCGGACGACGGCAGTGCAGTGGTTAGCGCCTTACGTTACGAATGTTTGGGACCCGGGTTCAAATCCCGGCGACTGGAGTCCGATTTTTCTTCTACGTATTAAAAACGGAAGAAAATCAACAGTACCCCATCAGCGACATCTACAGCCAGCAGCTCAATTATCACGGACAACACGGACACATCAGATGTAATACTTTGATGTGAAATTTGTATACATAAATAGTCACTTTTAGTAATAGAGACCTTCAGATTCGTAAGAAATAAATGTCACACTTGAATATCATCATTCGCAATACAACTAACATTCATTCCTTATAAAATGTTCAAAGTATAAATTTTTTCTACCCACTACGAGAAATACAGAAAATTTTGATCAGTATAACAATAAGTACACCAAATTGAAGTCGTTCGTCCTGAATTCTTCGTCATTTTATTACGTCGTCAAGGGATTAACCCAACAACGCGTATAATTAGATGAATTGTACGATATTATACTTTTTAATAATTTATACTTGCATAGCCTTAGCAATGCTACGTCTACTTTGACTAGAACAGACAGCGAGCTGCCTGCATACTGATCATGCACAAAAATAGCATTGTGTCTACACTGGAGCTGGCGAACAACTCGTGAACAGAACACAAGCAGACCTGTTCGCGACTGTACAGCCATATAATAGGTGGAAGTGATACAGTAAAGTCGTGAAGTAAAGCATTAAGTAGAATCATCAATTGATCTAAGGCCGTATACATTCTACACCCACGCAGACACTCTTGTGTCAGTTGTCTGAAATTTTAATTCAATTGGCTTAATTAATTTAATATCTATTTCAATATATCAGTTCGTAATACAGACAGGATTTTTGGTTGCTAACTTTTTAATTGCTCTTAGCAGCTTTTGCGGAAAACCCACGTTTTCTATCGCTTCGTTAGAATTTTGCATTACAATTAAAATTGCATCAGAATCGTTCTGAAACTACCAATTTATTCATGTTGCCAAGTGCGTTACTCTTCTTGAAGCATTCTGTTACAAACTTTAAAAACTAGTCCATATATCTATAAAACTAAGAAAGGAAGTTTTTCACTTTTATGAACAAAAACTTTAAACGACAGCAAAGTTAAACTTTACTTGGACATCAGTATATTTACAAAACTTACAGCAGCGATATCTAACCCTATCTTATTTGTTTTTAGAAAACTGTAATCTAACGATTTAAGAAAATTATGTATTATATCATAATTGTAACTATAATGTATTTTGTTTGATGATGAATAACATACAATGTGCTTCGAGATAATCTTTCCACTGAAATTCCACTTGCCTCGATAAAAAAGATTTGCTTGTATCGAAGAATGAGCAAAGCGACACGTGTAGAGGTGTCTATGAGAATCGGTGTGTTAACTTATGGCTATATGACGCTATTATATGATGAATTGCGCGACTGTGTCAATAGTTCATGACACGTTTAAGGATATCGAGAATGTAGCCGCCAGATCCCGATAGATTATACGAAGCCAGATTTTCTGCATCCATAAAGTGATTTCTACACGTTGATCCTTAACGAATCTTTATAGGTGTCCACTATCTTCGATGTCCGTGTCATAAATCTTAATTTTAAAACACATATTTGCCTGGAAAATAGAGTTTGTTAACATTGTAAATCGTTTGTCTTCCTAATTACACGTTATTAACATGGGAATTTAACATTGTATCAAAGCTATTAAATCTTTGAATGCAAGTATGCCATACTTCTTACTTTTTCTTGCAGGAGAGAAAATCTTATGAGCACAACAATTTCAAAATAAACAACATACTTTTGATTTGCTTGTTGCATTAAATTTATGCTTGTTTCGCCAGTTCTGAACATTTTAAAAGTATCGAATGATGTTAGAAATGTCGGCTTTTTTGCAAAGTTTGTCAACTATTTTTAAATCTTTTGCTCTATTACCTTCAACATATAATCAAAAAAATCTACAGAAATTCATTTATCACGTTTATCATCTCTTGTGATCTTTACATAAAGTAATACCAATGCCACTGCAAGGGATATTTTGTCTTCAAGAAGCCAGCGCGTGTTGACGACTCTAAAATTTTAACACTTGAACTTAGCAACAATCACTGGATCAATTTATGAAAAAACATGCATTTATGAAATTCTTATTATAACATGGACTATACGAATACCGTACAGGTCAATACCCAAACGAAGGTTTCAATAAGTCGCTGACAATTTTTAGATCTATTTTATTTTCTATAAGTGGCCTAATGCCTATGGAAGCTAATACACATTTAGCTATCACAAAGATATAAATTAAAGGATTCGCTTAGCTAATATAAGTTTAATCATTGTATTTAAGTATTTAATTTGTCTAAAAATTTATTTTTTTAACTAAAAGTAGCTTCGTTTATACTAAAATTATTTTGAAAAAAATTGACTGGCATTAATAATAACATAATAACAAAAAATTTTCTTAACAAAATTTCAATATTTATATGTACATATGTTGCGTTTTAAAACATGCAAGAAAATATGTGAAATCTTTGTTGGCAAAGCGTGAAAGAAGGCTGCTTCTGAATAGAAATCTTAGGGCATGTGTTAGCTACAATAATCATTGGTTTCATATATATCGTATACACGCCAGTCTTCCCGACATATACGAAATATAATAGTACAACAGCTACCTTCGAGATGCTCCACGAAGCCTCAAAAGAATTACAACATCATCTTAACGAAATAGAGCTCTGGTTAAGAACACGGAGAACTAAAATCAATGTTACCCGTCCTATATGTTCCCCAGTAGAATGAAACGACAATGAAATACCGTAGCAGGAAACAACCAAGTATATACTGGATGGAAAACTATTATGGAAAACGCGCATTCATAAAGAAAAGGATCGATTAAGCGAAAGGCATAGAAAACTTTTATGTCTAATTGGTAAACAGTCGTAATTAGTCTGTCAATTATAGAGCATAGCCTTAGACTGCAATATAAAAACGATAGAAAGATGACAGAATGAAAAGCCAGGAGCTACGATGAATGCAGATTGATACATTCGAAACCAGCAAGTAATAATGAAAGAAATTCCCTCCGTAAAAGAAGAAATCGTGCCAACATCTTGGCCATAAGTACATCTTCGAAGAACGTAGAAGATTGAAGAAATTTTATTTTCTGCAGGTACTTCAGATTTAGCGATTCAGTTAAACAGTATTAGTTTGGTATACCATTGAATGTATCGATGTTCAGGTCAACCTAATCCAGCACATGTCGATGCTCATTATCATTAAACGATAGATTGCAGGTATGCAGATGTGCAGAGAATAACCGAAATCGACACATTCGGATGGCTTCAGGATACATACCCTTTTGGTAATTGGAACGGAATATCATGGTGACCAGTTTCCATATAATGTACATGCGTATGTATTAAAAATTTCCAATAATTTAATTTCTCTTGTCCATCATTTCAATGTGATATCTTGCGGGATATTTTATCTCTTTGAGAACTTCTGCAGCTTCGACTTTCTGACACCGCTTAGCTGAGAAGGCATTTTGGGGAAGACAAATGTATCTAAATTATTAATCTTTTGTAAAAAAAATTGTAAAATTAATATTAATCCTTAACTGACATCGTTGGATCGAAAGCGTATGCTTATTTTCAACAGAATATGATTTAGTTACAAAATTATAATACAAATAGATTGACTCAGGACGATTTTACTCTTTATTAAGGTTGTCGAAAAACATTGTGACATTATCAAATCCATGTGAAAATGCAGTAAAAAGGTTGGTATCTATAAGTATCAAACAATATGGAGCAGTTTCGTTATTTAAGAGTTCGTTGTCTCAATTCTCGTTTAAATGACTAGCTACATATTCCTCGTTTTAGTTTAAATATAGCAAAGTATTTGATCCTAGTCTTGGCAAAAGTAAAAAGAAACAAAAGAGAAGAGTGTTGTTTTATCATCGCTTTAACGACACAACAAAAATATAAATCTTTTGTTGAAATTGCATTAGGTGATCATTCGCAGATGATCAGGTGCATCACTTACACACTGAAGAAGTAGATACGTTTC
This sequence comes from Bombus picipes, assembly GCA_014737485.1. Taxonomy (NCBI): domain Eukaryota; kingdom Metazoa; phylum Arthropoda; class Insecta; order Hymenoptera; family Apidae; genus Bombus; species Bombus picipes. The sequence continues at coordinate 188,927 of JACXIP010000091.1, forward strand.
GGACGTACCAACACCGTTTCCAGTTGGATGCAACGTCTGATATAAAAAAACCATTTCGATGTCTGTCTAGCGCAACGTATATAATAATTATATAATTATTATAATCAACGTACACAGGCAAAGAGTGGCTTTATGTGGAAAAATAAGAAAAAAATTTGATATAACATTTTTCCATCCGAGGTTTAGTTCCCGAAAAAATCGAGTTTCAAAATTTGACAAGCATACTTAAAATTGGCTAATTCCCGGACTGAACAGGAGTTTAAGCTACATGTGGAAATAGCTACATACAAAGATCTAGAATAACATTTTTACTCAAGGTGTTTTGTTTTTGTGAGAAAAATAAATTTAAAAATCATATTATACGCGTGTATCAAAGTAGTTCGCAATTAAACACGTTCAAATTATATTTTCTTGAAAATAAGACTATACGGGCAAATATTACTTAACATTTTGAACTTATTTTAACATTTATAATAACTTCGTATTGATTGTTTATTCATAACTAATCGGTACTTAGTTAAGCAAGTCAAAGTATATGTACGATTTATTTGTTAAATAATTGTACTACAATTTCCGAACCACGAAATAATTTTTTTTTTCGAAGAATCGAACAAATTAGGCTGTGATCAAAAGTTTAAAAAATCGCCTCACTATCGTGGTGGTTAAATTTATCATTTAGTTGACTACGCTGTATTTAGTATAGCCTAATTATCGATTATCCGAAACTCGATAGTAACCCGTGCTGTTCGAGTATCAAAAATGTGCTAGATTTAATCCGGCACTTCAAATTTCATTCAATTTATTGTGAGCGATAATTTGTAACGGGCAAATTTTACTTAAAGTAACAAAGAAAATATTAACAACTTGAAATGATGAATCATTCGAGCGAACTTGCAATACCAATATGAAATTTATTACTCTAGGCACAATTTTCAAATGAAATAACAAATACTTTACCTACGGACCACTGTGACACATTAAAATATAATCGATTCGAATTATTGTGTTTTCGATAAATTCGATCACTTAATTTTGTATCGAATTTTCACAGCGTCACTACGAAACAATGCATCGTACTTTTCACATTTTAAGAATTTCCATTTGTTTATGAATATATTTAAGAATTAGAAGCATTTCCATTTCCAATAGAATCCCATTTATTGAAGCAAACGATATTATAGTTAGTGGAAGATTAGTATATTAACTGATCCGTGGATTAAACGTATCTATCTGGACATGAGCTCCTGTTACTTGAACATGAATCTTTAACATTAGGTTGTCCGAAATGTTTCTTTCGTTTTATAAGGAAATAATAGAAGCACAATGTTTTTTGTTTTATATTAGTTTATTGAATTATGCACGAACATAATAATAGAAATGGAACGAAATGGATCATACTTAATTCAATAAAATAATATAAAACGGAAATTGTTGTTCATCTATGATCACCTTATGAAACGAAAGAAACTTTTCGGACAACATAATACTAAGGATCTTAGAGAAATTTTCATTATACGAATCATCCGTCATCGATCAGTTTAAATAAATGAGGTTTCGTCATGTGTTTTAAAATTCAAAAGGTGTAGTACATTGCCTTCGATTTCTTAAGTATTGCTCAGCCACTAAATTGGACAAGGAACTTGTGATATTCTCAAAAAATGTATCGTTGTAAAGTCATTGGATTCACCTATCTAATAATGATTAGTTCTCGATAGGAAAGATATACCACCCATTTAGAAAAATGTGGATGTTTTTGATTTTTCTTGATTACATTTTCTTGATTGATACAGATGTTTTATGCAAATGTGAATGTATGGACATAAGGCATTCAAATCTAAGGGTGTATCAAAAAAGGTAATTCAAATATTATTCAAAGATTTGAAAAGAAAACCTTTTGTACAGCAGTCACTCAGTTTCACGGCGTGCGAATGGAGATGTTGATAAAAATCATAATAAATGAAATTGTAATTGAACTGATTAATCGTATGATTAAAAGCTTAAAACAAATTTTAAAATTCGACAATAAAATTAGATAAATAGTGTATAATAAATAATAATATCGAGTGTTAATTACAAGATAACCACATTATGTACGTCAAATTTCCTAGTTAATTCTATGGAACCACTTACACACGTATACATACATAATACATATAATATATAGTATAGGAATTAAAATTTCTTTTTATTGATACCTATCATTCGCAATTCGTGATAAATGGTGATTTCGACGATAATTTTATGATTATTGATTGAATGTAAAGATCGTATGTGATGTCATCTAGTTGATAACTATGTGTACCGTTTTTCTAATTTATTGAACTTATTTCTGGGAAATGAGAATGCAAATTTGTTTATTCATTAGTCCATGACGCACAAGCTTAGAGAAATAATTATACTTATTACTTTATATACTTATGACATGTACTTATTATTATGCACATACATATAAATAATTCTCTATTAACCTTAATTTATTTCGAATTACTTTACACATTTGTAAATAATTATGTTGTAAATTATAAAATTTTATCTATCCTGTACGTCTATGTAACATGATGACAAAGATACTTATAAGAAAATGTGTATAAAAGTATTTGTCTAAATGAGCATAAATTTCATTTTGCAGTGATATTCAATAATATATGCAGTACGTAATTATTTATACGCAAAGTGAAATATAAATCTTATAAAGTGTAAAGCATCTCTCTAATTTATACAAAATCACCTAGATCTCACTAGATATTTTTCAGATTTAGATATTCTTATATATTATCTTTATATTGTTGCTCATTTATGACTTTCTCTATTCACAAATTTATTCAAAAATATTGAAAGAAATAAAGACGTAACCTAAATTTACATGTAATATATGTCGGAGATGAAAGGACATCGGAGCCTTCCTTTTGGAACTTCGGGAAAATCTCTTAACACCGTAATCTAGATTCTATCATAGGTGTAATTAAATAATTGTCGTCATTCGATCCGATTGTACTTGTTCGAGATTTGTGATAATGAGCTTGGGTTCGAGGCGACAACCAGTCGCCGAACGTGGCCGCGGTCACGGGATGAACGCTTTGCCTAACAAAGGTATGGAGTAATTCTATAGCTCTCCTTAAAAGAAATATTTGTAGCGGCACGCGACAGTAAACATTCCAACGGTTTCTGTCCCGTGGCTCGCCATACGCAGACCCTATGCTTCGGGTATGATGGTTACCAGATGCCGACGCATCTTCACAGTACGTGTTCAGCTAGCCTGAGGACACGTTATAAATCTTAAGATTTAGTTGATTAAAGTTCTTCAGACAGACAAACAACCTTTGTCCCAGCTACGGGAAGATAGGGGAGACCTATTTTTCAACGAACGGCGTCTCTCACTAGCAACTTTCCCTCGAGGGCGGCTAGCGTCTTTTTCTAACCACCGATATGGAGATTGACCAATTAGCAGCAACGCCAATTTCCCTCACTTTCTGAACGAAGGCTATCTTCGACGAATCCGATGATCTCGTGTCCTTAGACACACCCCATCATAGTTTTCCTCTGCATCATCATCGCGACGGAAAGACATTCTCTCGTGAGGTCGTATTAGCGAGTTACTTAGTGTCTGTACGCTCGGTGGATATTCCACGTTTTTACAAAGAGTCCGACTTAGATTTTGTGAGCATGTACATCTATTATTGTTATTGAACCTAGGATTATTGTCATTAGTTTCTCGAGTATCTAATTACCACGGTTACTTGTCCAATTCTATAATAAGCGTATTTGCTCTAGTCAATGTCTTCTCTATTGTATAACGATAATGTATAGTCCAAATGAAGATTCGTTTCACGCCCCTAACCCTAATTCTAATGTAAACCCGACATATATTTATACAGTGAATTTTTAAATATGTTTCATAATATGTATAACAATATATTTTAATGTTTGGAATCCTACTGATGTTTGCATTGCTTCTGTTAAACTTAATTTTCTCAAATTAAATGTTTTATCACACGTACTATATTTCTTCTAAAAACTTCATTTATATTAATGATTAGATTCTGCTTTTCATTATAACTACTGAGACAAATTATGTTACGCGTCAGCGAGAGGCGTAAATTCTCGCTACGGTTCTACTAATCGACGCCGCGAAATAGTCGTTCCCCTATTCGATTAAGATAACAGAATTTCAAATGAATTTAACACTGTATTAACAGGTTAACATAAAATGGTATATTTGACAATATTTAAAAATAATATGATGAACACGCCATAAATTGTTTAACAATGAATACAGGAAATATGTTACAGAAAGTCGACCAAACTTTACGATATCTCTCAATGAATTCGTTAGATTATGCGACTTTAATTTTAATCGTGAGACCTCTTGATGTATAACGTTTGACTTTTCAAGAGGGACTGATTGCGTATGATCACGTATGCCGCCTTGTTGTGTGGAAAAAGTAACGGACCGAAATCGACGTTTCTAGAACTCGCTGCTTGGTGACAACTATGCGCTTGTCACGTAAAATAACACACACACAAAAAAAACAGAAAAAATAAAAAAAAGAAACTTTATTTTTTTTCTAACACAGTTCACAATTTTTACTTCCAAGCTCTAGGCGTGACTTTTCAAGACTGACTCTTACAACTCGACTTCCGATTGGATTCGGTTATTTATCTTTTGCCATCCCTCAATATCCCCACTATCCTTGAGTTTGTTAGCCGTCCGCGATCGCCGCCATGCACACCTTCACCTCGAATATTCGGCGGAAGGGCCGTTGGGATATTGATTGCTCATTAGGCACATCGGCGATATACATTGTCGCCGAGTACCGCCACATCTTTATCTCCGATTTTAAAGTGAGCCGGTCGTGACAGCGGCCTGGTCTCTGATGTGGATTGACGTTACACGCTCGTCGATACATTATATGTTTCGTCGGGCAGATAAGACGATCTGTCTGCGACACTATAGGACCGCGAGCGACGGTTAGAAATACAGCCTGTGGTAAACCTCGTGGCGTATCAAATTATGAGAATGCAACGCTACTTACGCAGGTTGCGTTAATAATCTCATTGTAATTTCTAATGGAGTGTTTTTATGCGAATGCTCAACGATATTCCGGAATTTTCGAGACTCCTAGCAGGTGAGCAATTTTGTTGGAAGGGAAAGTTTAAGATGGCGTATCAGGTAAAATTTCACAACAGTCTCCATTGGGACGGAATATTGCGAAAGAACATTGTGCGAAACAGGTTGCGTAGGAAATCGTGCACAGGATTATTATGGATAAATCCAATAAGAATTTCTTTAGCTTTCGTGTCACTTCGTAAGTACAGTCCTTATTATTGTTGTGAAAATTGTATATGGCGGAAACAAAATAGTTCGATATGACTTCATTTAATATTTGGATTTAAGCGTTTTTAATAAATACGTTTTCATTCTTGTTGGAATTGAAAATCGCGATTTGCTTTAATAATAGGAGGATTAAACGTATTTTTGTATACTTGAAATACTTAGCTTTTTAAAGATTTTCGTCTGTTTCTTTATTATATCAAATGTAAAATTTTATAGTCGATTTATTATTGAACTTGTTACTACTGTGCAGCGATTTATTGGTACTGATAGTAATTTGTTACTACCAGCTTGTCAGATTTTATAACTAATATTAGTTCGATTATGCAAAACATAATTTTTTCAGTAATGTTACATCATTCTGTACAGTATATGTTTTGATCATTAAAATACAAATATATTTTAATTATTCGATGACTTAAATAAAGTTACAAATATGCAAAGAAAATCTGACTAGAAAACTTCCCTATCTACCTAATATTTACTTCTTACAGTACTACAATGACAACGTTTTAGTAACAAGTTAGTAATATTATTAACTGATCAATTATTGCATAGAGAGTTCAGACTATAGAAATCTCTATGCAAAAATATAATAAACGATCGGATATTTCAGAAATCATCAAATTTATTTCTTACGTTCTGGTCTTGATATACACAAGTAAATCAAGAATTATCTAAATTCTATTTATACAATTAATTAAATTATCAATAGCTGTAATTCTTAAACGCTAAAAGACACTACAGAGTAAAAGCTAAACAAAACATATCGCAGTTCTCAACCATGTTTCTTATTCGTGACCTCGACACACCCTATCGCGTAACAAGTTTACTCTTATCGCAATTAGTATTTCCAGATATTTCAGCGGATCTCCTTTCACTTCCGCGCGTTTTATTTTCCACGAGGACGTGCCTGGGATGATGTCACGTAAAAAATAACTCTCGTGATAATATATATAAAAAACTTCATTTCTCAAGAATCCAAGACCCTTTGAGTACCAATATTACAATGCTCAAGTATCGGCTTGCAATTCAGACTGGTTCAGCCGTCATTATTCGGAGTCTAAATACTAAGTGAGAACAATGGAAATGGTGGAGGGGATATTATTCTCGGAAGTTCTCTATCAGAGTGGCGAGGTGTCAACTGTCCGGAGGATATTTAGAGGTGGTCGCCTAAGGTGACGTGAGGGTAAAAGATTTTGGGGTTATAATCACGTGATGAAAGTGTTGAACATGATCCGTCGAATTACATCGACTTTGTGTCGGTTCGACCGGTTTTATTAATCTTAAAATATTTCTCCAACGTGGAAAGAAAAAAAAAAACCGGGAGCGCAACCATAACCGCAATTAATGTCAGCTTCTTTCGAAGCTTGCGGAGAACTTGTAACGTCAATTCACATCAGAGACCAGACCACTGTCACAGATGAAATCCGACTAAACAAAACGATATGATAGCGAAACTCCAAGCGCCTTAACATGAGTGACCATTGGGATAACATCCGCTCACTTTATCCGTTTTTTTTTAAATACGTTTATTTGACCAAAAATACAGTATTTAAATACATTTGATTATTCATAATAAACAATGAATTTTGGTAATGATGTGTTAGACAAAGGTACCGATACGCGACGGTGCGACGTTTTTTTTTTTTTATTCTATTGATTTAAATATTACAATTTGTCCATTAGGACATTTGGTAAAGTATTATAGCGGTAATATAACATGTGGGTGGTTACCCCCAATGGGATACCATCATCGTGTTTGCTAGGTTGTGTCCTTTGTGAGATCTGTTGGGTGTTTCCTTTTTAATCTTCTTTCTATGTTTGATGTGTTGACCGTTTCCGCTGCCAGTCGGTTCGGGTGCGTTGCTATTCTTTCTCTGTAGCTTCTTGCATATCTGCTAATCTCCTCCTTGACCGTTGGTATTCCCAGGTCTATCCTAATGTCCTCGTTTCTAACGTACCATGGCGCGTTTACTATTGTTCTAAGAATTTTAGCTTGCATTGCCTCTATTTTGGTTATATGGCTCATTGCTGCTGTTCCCCATAGTGGTATTCCGTTTGGATATTCAGATTGGTTTTATTATCATTTTATATATTTTTAGTTTATTTTCTATGCTCAGTTTGGATTTTCGACCTGTTAGCCAATACATTTGTCTCCTTGCTATCTGTATTTTGTCTATTATTAATTTAATATGCTGTTTCCATGTGAATCGTGTATCTAGGTGGAGTCCTCAGTATTTGACTTGCTTTGTTTGGATTATGTGCGTGCCGTTTAGTATAATGTTTGGTGGTATCTGTTTTCGCAGTGTGAATGTAATGTGCTTGCATTTATCGGGGTTTGCTTTAATTTGTTTAACTTGAAGCCACTTTTCTATTTTTGTGATATGTTCTTGTAGTAATGTAACTGCTGTTGCAGGGCTAGTGTGCCTGACTAGTACAGCTGTGTCATCCGCAAATGTCAATATTTTGCTATTGTTAGTTGTTGGTATGTTGACCGTGAATAATGTGTATAGAATTGGTCCTAAGATCAATGCTTGCGGAACCCCTGCCTTGATGTCTTTAACTTCAGAATATGTGTCTTTAATTTTTACTACGAATGTTCTGCAGCTTAAGTAAGATTTAATTAAATGGTATATCTGCTCCGGGAATTGTTTTCTGATTGATTGAAGTAGGCTATTGTGGTTTATCTTGTCAAATGCCTTCTGGATGTCTATAAATAGGATTGTGCAGTACTGTTTGTGTTCTAGTGCTATTATTATTTCATTGACCAGTCTGTGCATTTGCTCTATAATAGAGTGTTTGTTTCTGAATTGGTGGTCCGGTATTAATTTTTCCTTCTCTATTATTTGTTTTATGCGGTCGTAAATTACTTTCTCTAGTATTTTAGAGAACACAGGAAGTAATGAGATTGGTCTGTATGAATTAGTTTGTTGTGGGTCTTTGCCTGGTTTCGGTGACATTATGATCTGTGCCAGTTTCCAAATTTTAGGAAAGTATTGTATTCTTAGTATTGAGTTAACTATTATTGTGATTTGTCTTATCGCTTTTGACGGAAGGTTTTTCAAGATTTTGCTATTGATTAGGTCGATTCCTGGTGTTTTATTATTTTTTGTTTTCTCGATTATGTTTCTAATTTCTTATGCTGTTGTTTTAGGTATGGTGTAGTGTTTGTCAGTTGATGTACCAGTGCTTGGCACATACTCGTCCGTATGACTATTGTGGTTGCTGTTGCTGATATTATGTGGTGTAAATGTGTTGCATAGGTGGTTGGAGAATTCTTCAGCTTGCTCATCATTGCTTCTTGCCCATGTGTTATCTGATCTTCTGATTGTTGGAATCATTTTTATTGTCTTCCTTATCTTTTTTGTGGCTTTCCATAGGGAGTAGTTGTAGTTCTCGTGTGCAGATAGTGACTCGATGAACTTTGTAAACTCGTTGTTGTTGTGCTCTTTAATTTCGTTTTTTATTTCCTTTGCGAGTTTGTTTAGGTGTGTTTTGTTTTCTTTTGTTCTATGTTCTTGCCATTTTGCTTTTGCTTTTCTTTTTTCTTTAATTTTTTCGAGGATGTCTGATGGAATTATTTTTGTTCGTCTGTTGGTTGTTTCGGGTATAGTGGTTGCCTTAGCTGCTTCTTGGATAGTTTCTGTAAGTGTTGTTACTGCTTGATCGATGTGTTGAGGTGATTTCAATGGGATGTTGCAGTTGATTTTGCTTTCGATTATTTCCTAATCACTATCAGATCGTCCGCCCATACCGGAGCCCCGTACATCACTCGGGGCCAAACGACGCTCTCGTATAGTCAGCGCACCGCAACTCCCGTCCCGCCAATATTTGCCAGCAGGCCGCACAAGGCTTTGCAACCTTCGGAATTAGGGAGTCGAAGTGCGGCTCGAACGTCCATTGGCTGTCGATGACGAGACACAGGTATTTCATCTGCGATCCCACATCCCATATAACCTTGCTTAACGTAAAAAATTGGAATTGAGTCAATTCTTGCTCTAACCATTAAATTATTAGTTTGTAGTTAATTAATTAATTAATTTGTAGTTATGGAGCCATAATAACCCATCAATAAATACGGACAACTAACGTCCTTTCCAATTACCTACTTACACATTAACTACTTGAACATTTCCTAATATGTTATATACATTAATTTATTACTTTTGAAATTATCTACTGTTTCGTACTTATTTCTTTTCGCTTTTAGGTTTGGAAATCGCCGATGTATGCTCATATATTATTATTGCTCTTTGTCTTTAATTCTTCCACTATTTTTCATTGTAAACTGACTTTATCTGATGAATCATTATAGTTCCAAACATACTTATCCGAAGTTATTCTATTTAAATTACTTAAGATTGAAAATAAATTTCTTCTTAAAACTTTATATTTATATAGTTCTTCAATTATATTACGTTGAACACTCCTCCATTACATTATCACACTTTATTATATTTTATTTAACTCTGGCTTCATCTAAATCAATTCTAATTTTCTCTTCTTTTAAAAATTTGATTCAAGGCATATACTGAAAAGTTTTATCATTTAAAATGAGATTCATAATTGCATTTTCTATAGTTCTATATACAAGGACTTGAATTGGACTGGCCGGAGGAAAGGTTTGTCACAAAAGACGTATACCCTCACTTCCGTCAGTTCACAAGGAGCGTTCTGCAGGCAAAGGAGCAGACGAGAAGGAGAGTCTTGCAAGAAATGGGGTATCCATCGCAACAAGAGCGGCCTCCAGAAAGAAGATCGACGTAACCGGGTGAGCAGACAAGCCAGTCCCTGGGGCGAAGTGCAAGGCTTGCGCGACAGGTACCTGAGCAGAGCAGAGAGGCACCAACTCCGTCGGAAATCAAAAATAGAAACAACTAAAGAAAGAAACACAGCGAGGAATAAATACAGAAAACCGACGGAAACAAACAATACGACGGATTAGAAAAATAGGACAACATACAGGAAAGAACAAGGAAGACGATAACAACAACGAAACCAAAACGCAGAAGGAAACACGAAGCGTGTGAGCCGGAGAGATATCCTGCGACCGTCAGTGCAGGCGGTACGCACTAAAACGGGTACTGAGACGGTGCACGTCTGTTGACGGTCTAGTCCAAATTCTATACACTGAAGGAAAGCCCACATCAATATGTTCTATCAACACTGGTAAGCAAATCTGTCATATTACAAACGCAATAGAAAAATCAGACAAATTAAGTCAAATCAATAAATTTGCAGAAATAATACGTACCAAACATATTGATCCAGAACTTCGAGAACCCCTTGAGAAAATCCTTATCATTTATCTAGACGTTTTTCACATGGAAACAGATTCACTACTGTAATATCGGGAACATATATATAATTATTATTCTCGATTATTATTGATGATGATGATTTATTTACAATAAATGGATTGTACAGATGTTGATTAAACAGAAGAACGATGGTTGTTTAACGTGAATTAATAACAATAACGTGCTATAATCTAGACAACTCAATAGTTAACTCGCAACTCTGGTCACAACGGATCCAACGCGCTCTCTCTCACGCGGGCCACACTCTCACGACAGCGTTAGCGGCACTATCTCGACAACGCAACTCGCAATCTCTGGCTTCTCCACCGGCACTGCCTGTTCTAGCATCCCTTTGTCCTTTCTTAGGCCCACCAGGCACGTGTCTGCAGACACTTATGGCCAGGGTCACGTAGGCCTTTTATACGAAACTGTTCAATTGAAGGACCGACGACACATTGAAGGATCCGACGTCGCCTCGGCTCTCGCGACATTGTTTATGGTTTACCCGATATCTTTTAGGCCTTTCTTCCACGATACTACACTACCATGCACCAACCTAATCGAACGTGCAATCACACTCAAAACAGACAAACCTATAAACATCAAATCTTATAGACCTCCCGAATGTCATAAAGAAGAAATTGAAATTCAAATCAACGACATGTTAAACGAACAAATCATAAAACCATCAGATAGTCCATAAGTAGTTAGTCTAAAGAAGTTAGACGCATCAGGTGAACAAAAATGGAGAATCGCTATGGATTTTAGAAAATTAAGCGAGCAAACAGAAAAAGACGCGTATCCTCTACCAAATTTGGACGAAATACTCGATCACTTACGCAAAGGTAAATTTTTCTCAGCCCTAGTCCTCTCGTTAGGATTTCACCAGATATCTATGGAACAAAAGTCTAAAATACATACTGGATTCTCAACGCCACAAGGACACTTCCACTACAGTCGCATCAGTTCTGCCTGTACAGCCGTGCTATACAGACGTGAGAAACTGTCCTTCAGTGAAAGTGCGACAAGCAATGAATTTATCTGAACAAAGAGGCAACAAACACTGGCAAATAATAAAGCTACAAAATACAACAGCAAATACCACCAATCAAAACAACAAACAACGGTGAAATACATTACATAAATAAAGCTACAAAAGAAATGGAAACGATGCAAAACCAAGAAGAAAACAGCTACGATGACGATCATATCAAGATGAACACTGGAAGATAGCAACAGCGCACAAAAAGCGTAAAATAATGCCAAGCACAAGCGCCATGAAAATTTCAGATACAGGAAAACAACAATGGCTACAATACATCCCACTCCGAAATTCGTTCGGTTCACTCATAGAAGAAATAGATACGGACCCAAAAGGAAAAGTCACAACTCATATCGTCAAACCACCACCGATCTACATAGATGCCTAAATAATAGATCCCCTAATCGAATTATTGAACAACACTGCTGGAAAAGAAAACTACAGTATAAAGGAACTAAAACTAGAACAAGTAAGAGTACAAACAAAGACTCCTGAAATCTTTAGAAAAGTGACGCAAGCATTAAAGGAGAAAAACACTGGGTATTATACATATCAGCTCGAAACAGAAAAAAACTGCAAAACAGTAATTAGAGGACTTCACCCAAGGACAAACACAAAAAATATATGTGAGGAATTAGCAGAAATCGAACTCCAAGCAAGAACAATAAATAGTATAACCAGATATGATACGAAACAGCCATTGCCACTATTTCTAATAGAACTTGAACCCAAAGCTAATAACAAAGAAATCTTTGACATTAAAAAAATCCTAAACACAATAGTAACAATTGAACCACTTCGTTATAAAGGGGCATACCGCAATGCATACGATGTCATCAATACGCACACACAAAAAACTACTGCAACAGAAACTCGGCGTGTGTCAAATGAGCAAAAAACGACCTAACAACAAACTGCCCTTACAAAGGAAAGATAGACGAAGTAAAATGCTATAATTATAATGGAAACCACCCAACAATAGAGAAAATAAAGTTAATACCAGATCACTAATTTGAGTTCAGAAACAGACGATAGAGGAAATTCACAGGCTTGTCAATGAAATTTTACTAGCAATAGAAAAGAAACAATACCGTTCAGCCCTTTTCATGAACATTGAGAAAGCATATGATAAAGTGAACCATGAAGCCTGTTACGTCGCCTAGAACATCTGCACTCCAGCCCTCGCGACCGGACAGCCAACGGCCTGCGTAACGTCATTCGAACCCTCAATAAACCTAAGGACCCACCATAACCTTTCACTTTCACTGTATTGTATCAACATGTGTCTTCAGTCAATCCGTTTGTCCTGAAGAATTTCTTAAGTCTAAAAATATTTTCGACATCTGGTTTTTACAGAGGTCTCATCAGTGTACTCATCTCTTCAAGCATCAGCGTGGGTCATAACCAATCGACATCGCGGATAGTTACCCTCACTTTTCCTGACGAAAAGCGTGAACAACGAATTCGCGTTCCTCATGCAAAAGGGCACACCCACACCGAACTTTCTTCCCTATTAACACAAGAGCGACAAGTCAGTACAAAAATCTAACGCCTATGGTCTAAATCTAAGCACAACGCTAGAGGAGTATAATTCACATCAACTATCTAAGTCGGTTCACGGGAATATCGAACATTCATTTCCTCTATTCAGCATCCTCTAGTGCTACGTCCATTAACATATTAAATTCAATTATAAGAGCCTTGCTCTAGTGTGCATATCTATCTTATCTTCGTGTGACAAGTTGTTATCTACGATTTATACCTACTCAACAGTGTAACTTAAATGTTGGAAATATATAACTTATAATTCTGTGAATCACAGTGTTATACTAACTGAATCACTCCTATTATCTTAACCGAAATCAGGGGATCGATCAACTCCTGGTGTCGATTATCATAATTGCAACGGGAATTTACGACTCCCGTTTACGTCTCTCCTCGCGATTGCGTCTCCCCACGATTGGTCGAAAATACAGATTAAGATTGGGTAAGTGGGGTTATTTTAATCACATGGGTTAATAACATGGAATAAGTCGGAGTGGGAATAATTTTCTAAACGAAAGTTCCCGACAAAATGGCGACTTGCGAAGTTTGGTTCTCGAAACGTCATGTTGTTGTACTGTTCGGTATGTCTCCAGGCGCAATGTTCGATGTCCACTCGCAACTTTGGGAAGAGGTCGCCACCTTATGGATCTCTTGTTTGTTGGCAGAGATAGAGTCTGCTCGTAGCGGCTTCCACCGTGGTTGTGTCGTTTCATTGAAGATTTTTGGTATTTCGGATATTTTCTCGCGGTTTAAAATTATTTTTGTAGTTTTATACAGTTGCAACTATCTACTCGCCAAATCGCATGTTGGGGAAAAATCTAGAAGTATGGAAAAATTACTGTAGAACTACGATACAGTCGGCTTGATGTAGTCGGCTGCCCGAAAGTTCCATTATAATATTTCATTTATAAGGAGGGCAAGCGCTGTTTTCCCTTAAATTTTTTGGTTCATTGTTAACATTGTCAAGGAACAAGACATAGTTTAATAATGGATATACAGATGTAGCTTCCTGTTGGCTATACGCGGCGGTAGGATATGTTTGGAAATCCTGAATGTTGCGAGCGATGCTCTGTTCTTACCGCCGAGTTACTGGATAAGTCTAGGGCATCATCATCCTCTTGTTTAGTGAAGTGAGAGAAGCCGGTTCACTGTTGAGCTATGTTGCTGCGGTATGAGCGTGAAGATTTCCCCTATAAGTGTAGAGTTTGAACTCTGGGTGATCTTCGACGCACTGATATCGAGACTTACCTTTGTATTGTAGTATTTAGCCGTTTCTCCAAGGACAGGGTTAAGGTTGTGGCTCTTATTTAGCCATCAGATATATAACGATGAATACAGGAATACAGGGTATAGGATCGCATGTATCGATGGACTCGAGAAGACTCACTTGGACTGATTGGCTGCGTTATAAGGACGCGACAATGGCATAACACATTTATGATGAACGCGGCTCTGTGTCTGGACAATGATAATTTTTTTGGTAAGATAATTATGGATTGTACAAATAAGAGTGTTAAGGTTACGGCACAGGGGGTTTCGGAGACTCCAGGCCCCGTCAGTGTTTCGAGCGGTGTTCCAGAATCGAACCGACGGTCATCCTGCGAATGGGCAAACGACGAGAGGAGGGTGGGTTCCGGGGTGCCCTCTCGGTAGGTAAATGCGACCGGGGACCAAAATTTTGAAGAAAGCAAGAGCGAAGTTGAAGGTGATAGAGAAAGACGTAACAGAACAATAAAAAAAAGAGGCGTAGCGTAACCCTCCCGCATCACTCGTAGAAGAGTAAGAAACTTGTCGAATTTAGAAATGACATTAGAGAGGGGTGGAGGGAAAGAAACCTGGCAGCTTAAGACTCCTACACCTCGCCTCTTTCAGAATTACCTCCCACCGCAGGGAATTGAACGCATTATTTACATCGATGTACATCATAACGCAGACTAAGCCCTTCTTTCTGCAAGAATCGGCAAACTTGCAGACCTGCGAGATAGCATCGATTGTACCTTTCCCCTTGCGGAGCCCAAATTGATTTAGTTACCTGACACCTAGTACGAGCAGAAACAGAAAGGGGGGGGGGAGGGTGAAGGAGGAAGAGATGAAGTTTGTAAAAAAGAAAGGGTTGGGAGTCAAAAGAAATAACGAGGAAGCCACGGAAGATGGGTCTTCTGCGAACGAAGACAGGGCCCAATGTTAGGGATAACTGACGTCGGGGATCTCATGAAGAATCTGGAACTCCTTACAAGGAATATGGAGAGAATGACGAGGAGAATCAACAGTACTAACAAGGGAGATTGGAGTACCGACATTGGAGAAGTTAAAGACGGATAATGTAAGGAAAATAATGAATGTGAGGCGTTGGATAGACACCAATGTCGAAATGGAAAGGGGACGACAGGACAGGAGAACGCTGACTACACAGATGACCTCTGTTCAATCACTCGCGGAGAGACGCGATCGCGGAGAAGCGCATCGACAGGAGTCGTAAATTACTGTTATGATTGCTCAATCGACGCCGCGAGCTAATCGAGCTCCTATTTCGATTAGGGCAATAGAGGTGGTTAATTGAATTTTACACTGATATAACAGATCACCGTTTGTGTTTTATTAAGACACTTTATATACAAAATGAGTTGAATTAAAGAAACTGTTATGATGTTTGAGTCGAACAGAATGTGTAACGTAAAGTTAGATGATGAGAAGGCGAGAGCGTAAGGAAGAATGAATTGTTTGTCGAGCTGATACAACGGAGGAAGACTTAGAATGGGTGGATCTAATGACATGAGATGAGCTGATTCGTGAAGGGTGAGTTTTCGTTAGGAGAGTGAGAGAAAGAGATTTCGTTGTTAACTGGGTATTTGCAATGTTCTTGGGTGAGGAAGGATGCGAACCGCCCTCGAGATGAGGTTACTAGTGTGATGCCTAATACGTGAGAAAACCCAACTTTACCGTGTTAACCCGTGGTGGACAATAAACTTTACAAAACAATTCAGTAAAAGAATATTTGTTTGATCTGAAGGACCTCGACTAGGAAATGCCCGAGATTTATGAAGGGTACTTGAGGTTATTGAGGGTACGCAGTAAGGATCCGAAGACATCTGGCTGCCATCTTGCCCGCGGTGTGTGGCCTGATTTAGGTAGAGTGTCGCCAGACGCAACAACCCCTAATGAGCGAGATGAAATACACCGTGTTAGAGTGTCGGTAGCAGTCCAAACAGAGATCGGCCGGTCGGCAAAAAGGAAAGAGATTTTGCCGTGGGCGGAAAGAAGAACTGACAATAGGAAGAAACCGAGGCAGGAGGAGTTAACATATCCTGAGACATGTAGTAGGAACGGAGAAAAGATTGAAAGCGAGGATGAATGGCCCGGTGGTCGGCAGGATAAGAAGGATTAGGAGTGTTGTCGATAAGACCGATGAGGAGGTATCTGGAAGTAAAGGCGGTAGGGAGGAAAGAAGAGATACAGTAGCAAGGAGAAGGAACGAAACGATTCTGGTTAAAGCTGACCAACACACTAACAGGATAGACACATACAGAGAAGTAGCGGGAGCGAAGAATGTGCTCAGGGAAACAACTAGTGTAAAGAAGACCAGAACACATCTTAATTGAAATAAACAATAAGGTATCGGTGGATGAGGTTGCAAAGAAACTGTCGACCGCCATGAAAAAGAGCATAGACACTTTGCCGTTGAGAAACAGGGTGACTTTAGAGATAAAAAAGTACAGATTCCATCGCTACCAGGTAGGAACTGACTGAGGACATAGCTAATGAGTTGGAGATTAACGAGAAAAATTGGTTTCAGATAAAATCGCTGAGATGACACCTTGGGGAACCCAGGAAACGGTGGTGATAGTTCCGGCGAATAGCATTCCAAGGAAGAAACCCACCATCAGAACCAGGTCAGGGTTGACGATAGCAACAGCTAGAGTTATTCCGAATGTCCTCAGATGCTATTGATGCCACATGGTGGGGCATAACGCGGCGAGGTAAAAGATATTGAGTCCAGGGGAGGAGCTAAGTCGGAGGCGATGGCGATCACACTATAAACGACTGCGGCAAGGAATCAAGGTGTGCGATCTGCGCGGCGGAGAGAAGAGCTAACCTGAGACATATAACGGAATTGCTGACATGCCTAGCGGTGAAGGATAGGTTGAGAAGAGGAAATACATCCAGGAGATAAAAATCCTAATAATAAATTTAAATAGGTGTTGGTTGGCTCAGGAGCTGATGTACCAGTATGCCTGCGAAGCCAAAGTCGACGTGGTCTTTGTCACTGAGCCCTATAGACAGCAGACTTACGGGTACAACGATGACGAAGGCGATGCATCTTTGTGGGTGACCCTGTTTAGAGGAAAACATCCGGACGAAAGTACTCTGGCAACCAGGAAAGGACTAATGGGCATTTGTGTCAGCGACGTGTTTAGCATTGGGGGGTTAGGAACTGGGCATTCACCCAATGTCAAACTAGAAGAATTTGACGAATACTTAAAGGAAATGTAGATTATCATCCGGACAAGTAGGAGGAGTAACCCACCATGATAATAACCGGCGATTTTAACGCAAAATCTAACGCGTGGGGTGGCCTGAGAACTGATCGCAGGGGTACGAGCCTAATGAATATTTTGGTAAAGAAAGGTCCATTAACATGAAGGAAAGCTATACGTTCTCTAGGAACAGAGGGACAAGCATCATCGACGTGGTAAGTACCATTAAAGGATTCGCCAAGAAATACGTGGGAGGGAAAATACCAAAGGTGTGGACAGCGTCGGACCACATGTATGTCCTGCACGATTTTAGAACGAAAAAGACGAGACGTAACCTGGAAAATTTTTAATTAAAGAGTTAAAGGAGGTTTACCCGCCGATGTGCAAGAAAAAGCATAATTACTGGTGGAGTGGGGAATTGACAAGATTAATGAAGGAGGTGATGATGATGAGAAGAAGAGCTCAGAGGCAATGGCGAGAGGAAATAGCGATACGGCACAGTGGGCTCAGGAGTGGAGGAAAAGAAGAAGGAGACAAAGAAGATGATACGAGTAAACAAGGAAAAGGGTTCGAAGGAGGTTTGTGATATGATGGAAAGGGATCCATAGGAAAGGCCATACAGGGCGATCATGACCAAATTAATCCCGAAAGCTGGAACGAATGGCCATCGTGTGGACAAAGTGCGAGGTATTGTTCACGAGCTCTTCCTAACGAGATCGAGAGAATTTCTTTGCAGAATCGACGGGAGTATCAGTATGAGCGAAGGCGAGGACATCTACTTGATTACTGAGGAAGCGTTACTAAATGCCGGAGCTGGGATAAACCCTGATAAAGCGGTAAGCGTGGACGGCATACCGGGAACGGTGGTGAAGGAGTTAATTGAGAAGAGGACTGACGAGATGTTGAGAGTGTTGAACGCGGTAAATGTCAGTGAAAGGATACCTGCGATGTGGAAAGTTGCAAAGGTGGTACTTATCTCAAAACCGGATACGGAGCTCGCACTTCGATCATCTTACCGGCCGATCAGTGTGTTGCCAGCGCTCGGTAAAGTCTGGGAACACACTTTCAAGAATTTGATGACGGAAAGGCTGGGGCTCGAACACTTCCATATAAATCAGTTTGGATTTCGTAGGAGGAAGACTAGAGTGGACGAGCTGCGCCGGGTAAGTGAACTGGTGGACAGCTCTACGAGAAAAAAACGGATATGTGTGCTCGCAGCCGTAGACATCAAGAATGCGTTCAGTACTCACAGATGGAATAAGATTTATCTGGAGGCTGAGGCGAGAGGGATGCCCCGGAAATTTTTATGTCTTCTAGACAGCTACCTGGAAGTCAGGAAGATTGTAGTCCGTAACAGCGGAGGCACGTTAAAGAGGAATGTTTACGCGGGATTTCCACATGGTTTCACGCTAGGTCCCCTGTTAAGGAATCTTGTCTACGACGGGCTCCTGATGGAGCTTCAGGATATTTCTCGTATAAATGTGGTTGCCTTTGCCGACGACCTGGCACTGATACTTGACGTGGTCAGCCATGAGGAGTTCGGGATAAGCTTATTATAATGTATTCCCAAGGTCATGGATATCGTGATTGCGGACCATCCATTGAGAAGTAAGAAAGCTATCAGTTACCTTGGGGTACAGTTGGAAAAAGGCAGGAGGTATGGGGCTTACTTTGAAAAAGTTTGTGGTAAGGCCAATGCACTTACGGGGGCGCTGACGGCGTTGCTGCCTATTGTTTACGGTACCACTGGCTCAGTCAGGAAGCTTTACTATGGAGTATGGGATCCAGTGGTGCATTATGTGTCTCCGGTATGGGCCAAACCGCTGTTGAGCAAGAATAACAGAAACATCTTGAAGAGGGCAGAAAGGGCCGCACTCATAGGATCGTCTACGGCCTACAGAACTGTGTCGCAAGCTGTGTTTTACACAAATTTGAGATTAATATTTGCACCGGCAAGTCGAAATATTTTAAGTAATCAACAAGAGAACTCGAACCTGATGTTTTTATAGAGAAACTGGACGGAATGTTGACAGACGAGATTGTAAATAATACTGACGTAGCCGACAGAGCGGANAAGAATACGGAGGTGCATAGGAAAAACATGTGAGGAAAAATTGAAAAGAAGCAGGTAGCGCGGTGAAGAATAAATGCAAAAACTATTGGTGAGACAATTAAATTAGTGACCTAAAAACGTGATCAAAGCGAGGACAAACGTGACAAGAACGAAGAGAAAAACGAATATAGCAATAGATGTTCTTATAAAGCAATTCAAGGAAATGAGGAGGAAGATAAAGTACGAAGTTGCCAAAAGCAAAAAGAGAGCGTGAACGGCATTTTGTGAGGTCTTAGAAAGAGATCCCTGTGGAAAGCCATACCGTACGGTTACGGCAAGATGCAGGAATAAATTTCCGCCAGATGATATGCCGGTTAGTAAGGTAAGGACAATCATAAATGAACTATTTATAACGGCACACGGACCGCTACAGCAGAATATTGTAGTAATCGTAGACCGACGATGAGGAACACGATTTAATAGTAGAGAAGGACGATGTGAAAGAAATCACAAAGTAAATTAACTCTATGAAGGCGGTAGGGATTGACGGAGTAACATCATTAAGTTAATTGTAAATCGCAGGAGCGACATAATAACGGAAATGATAAACGGAATCACCAAAACAGGGCAAATTCCAAAGAGATGGAAAGTAGGCAGGTTGATTTTACTGCCAAAGCCGGGCAAAGATCCGAAATTACCCAATGCGTATAGGCCCATCAGCATACTACCAGCACTACGCAAAGTATGGGAAATATGCTTAAAACTGCTGATGGAGAGATGCATGAGCATGGATCCGTTCCATAGGAAGCAATATGGCTTTCGACGGAAACGCAGCAGCGTGGACGCAATAACTCAAGTTATGAAAATTGGTGACAGTTGCAGATTTACGTGCTGGTAACGCTCGATATAAAGAACGCTTTCAGTACTCTCAGCTAGGAGAGTATAAGAAAAGAAATGATAAGAAGATCGTTATCAGCCAAGATAAGAAGGCTAGTGAACAACTACTTAGCCGATAGAAAAGTAATAGTCAGCAAACAGTTTGACACGGTGGAAAGTGGGGTATTTGCAGGAGTACCACAGGGATCAGTGCTGGGACCATTCCTGTGGAACTTAGTATACGACGAATTACTAGAAAAATAACGTGGCAATAAAAGCCATTGCGTTTGCGGATGACTTGAGGCTTACGTGCGCCATAAAGAAGAATGAATGTACTGATTGGAGAATAAATGAAGTAATGAAAAAGGAGAGAAAATTGGGTGTTGAGATATGAACAATTTTCTGTGCTGGACTGGGTTAAATGCGTAGTAGAGATACTTTTATGTGAATATCAGTGTGTGGAAGCATGTTTGTGCGCAGCGTCTCGAAAACAAAGGAATGTAAGCTGTCCAGTCGGTTAACAGTCGGTTACAAAAGAAAGTACTGAGACGCGTGTAAGTGTGTATCGATGAATATATAAAAAATCGTCCATAAAATGAATATATTACTATTCTAATATTAATCCTCAGTATAAATTTAGTGTTCCTATAACATTATTTCGGCTTCAAAGATNCCATAATTCTCAACATGGGGTATGACTGTAGGAACCAGCCCGGTGAAGGACAAAACTGAAATCATAATGATAACCGGCAGGAGAGTACCGAGAATAATCAAATTAAGGTAGGGATAGATGGAAACCTAAACGAAGGGGACAATTTAATACTTAGGGGTTATTATTGATGGAAGGAGGAGGTTTCATAATCACATCGCTAGTGCACGCGGGAAACCGGATGTTATGTTCAGCGCGTTTAGCAGTAATTTCCCAAGCGTAAACGGACCTTACTACTTAGCGCGTAGGTTGTATTATAACGTGTGGGATGTAATAGTGACGTACGGAGTGCCGGTGTCGGCCGGTGCCTTGAATACTGCAAAAAATGAAAAATTCATGAAAGGGGTGCAAAGAACGGCCCTCAATATAACAACTATGCCGTACGGTATAGTCTCTCATTCGGCATTAGGCGTTTTGTCCGGCAATATGCCGATCCACATCAAAGCAAGAAGGAGGAAGGAAATATACGATAGAAAAAGAAATCCTGAGAGAGTGACGGGAGTAGAACATGGGGTGGATAATCCCAACACCTTAATGCTGGAAATAAATAATGTAATCAATAATAATATAATAAATATGTCGGAGATGAAAGGACACCGGAGCCTTCCCCTTTGGAACTTCGGGAAAATCCGTAAAATTGTAATCTAAAGTCTACCACAGCCATAATTAAACTGTTGTCGGCATTCTATCTGATTGTATTTGTTTGAGATTTGTGATAATAAGCTTGGGCTCTAGGCGATAATCGGTCGCCGAACGTAGCCGCGGTCACGGGATGAACGTCGATGGAGTCCTATACTTCCGAGGTACACCCTCGTAAGGATTAAAAAAAATTTAAGTTAACTTTAAAATTGACATAATCAATAGTAAAGCCACCATAAATAAATAAATAAATAATTTATATTCATTTTAAGTTCATATGTACAATTTGAAGATAAATAAATAAATAATGATCGCATTTGATTCGTCTAAAATTAAGTTGCACATCTCCACAGAGCTTCTCAGTACGTTTCAAACCATTGTTTTCATGTCTTTATTAGGAATTCCCATCATTTTTAAGTTATTTGCAATTTCCGGCGTTATAGCTCTTCTGCTACCAAGCAGAACGGCTCCCTTACCGACGCCATATCTTTTCTTTAATTCATTAACACAAGACGACTACTTGTCGACCTTTTCTTTGGCTGCTTTTTGGAGATAATCTCTATTCTCGTAGCGGACAGTAACGTCGATTACGAGAAGCCGTTCATCGCTTTTCACCACGAGGTCCGGTTTAAATAGATTTTCCCCAATTTTAATAGTAGGCTCGACAAATACTTCGTTCTTGTCTTGTAGCTTTTTGACGAGGAGAGCTTTTACCTCGTCATGCCTTTTAATTCTTAAGCCCTTTGTATGCCGGCATAGCCCCAAAATGTGCCCTAGGGTTTCGGGCTGGGCATGACAAAGGTATTTGTTCGCAACCGATAAAGCGTCGATATATATAATCGCGTCGATATAATGGCGTCGATAAAGCGAGACAGCTTCAACAGGTGGTACTATTTGAGCCACACGTTGCCAAGTTTTTCCTTTGCGAAGTCAGCCACCCAGTGGCCTTGACTCCGCAAGTCGGCCCATTGTTTAATATGCTCGTCTTTCAGCCTCCTTTGGCCTTCTCAATGTCCACAGAAGTAGCGGGCCAATTAATCCTCAGGGAGTTGGCGATCTTTTCGAGTTTCAATTCTGTGCTCTCAATAATATGACTAGATGGACTAGCTGCTGGATCTAGTGAATTTTTTATATTTATTGCATTCTTAAGGGTACCGAGTTTCACAGGATGTTTAAACCTCGGTATCTGTAGTCCACCATTATTTTTGGGCGTGTAAAAGAACCCAACCACAGTAGAAAGTGTTAAATGTAAAATTGCTTTGGCTTCTTACCTGATTTCATTGTCCAAGAATTTTAACACTCCCTCGCTTGGTGGGTTATCAATAAGTTATAAATATAGTGAGGGAATATATATTTTTGAAGAAGCTCCATTTTGTGGCCCGGTTTTAACGATAACTTCCTCACTCTTTTAATCGTGCTCAGTATTTTTGGCATGATTATCCCACATTGCGGGCCTTTACATGGTCCAATTTTAGCGCCAAGATACCTGAAGGCTTCCTCGGGTGCGCTGTTTGGTATCCTTTTAATATTTATCTCTATCTCTGTATCCTTTATGTAAAAGGTGTGCTTCTTTGAATCCATCTGGAGCGTTGGGCTTTTCTCTCCAGAGATATTCATCCCAAGACCCTCCAGGTATTCTTGGACCATAGATAACTGTTTTTGTGCTTCTTTGCTGTTCTTGCCTAATAGGACCATGTCATCAGCAAAGGCCAATATGGAGATCTTGTTGTTTTTGCTTATACTGATCCCCTCGGTGGATTCTTCTACCGCTTCCAGCAGCGGTTCTAAGCACAGATTGAACAAAATAGGTGATAAGGGGTCGCGTTACTTAACTCCTCTGATGATTTCAATCTCAACCCCAGTTCCATGTTTAGCCTTTATTTTTGTATTGGTACCTTTATACATATTTAGTACGAGATTGATTATCGGGATCGAAATTTCTTACCTAGCCAGACACGGTTTAATCGCTGAGTGGGACACCGTGTCGAATGCTTTGGAGATATCAACTATAGTGTAGACACCTCCTTGATGTCTTTTGCTATGTTCCAGGACTGCATTAAATAACTCCACATTTATTTTATAGCCGTTTTCGGATGTAAAGCCCTTTTGTCTCAGATTCTGTACGATGCCCCTCCTTAATCTCCTGTCGAGAGTGGAGGAGAAAATTCTCGCTATTATTGGACCAATAGTTATCGGCTGCCAGTTGTCGGCCTTTTTCAAATCCTTATTCGGTTTTGGTATAAGCACGGTCCTATTTTCCCTGCAGCTCAATGGATAATAAGAAATATAATACAGCATGTTAAATAATAAAGCTAGTACCATGGGCAGATCCGGGATTACCAAGTACTCTTTTTTTTCAAACCATCCGGGCCTGCAGCTGTTCTATTTCTTATCTTTTTAATTTTCTCCATTGATTTCCTCAGCGACTACCGCAGGAAAATATTCATGTATAAGACGTCCTGAAGCACAACAATAAACAACAAAGGTATGGAGTAATTCTATAGCTCTCGTTAAAAGAAATATTTGTAACGGCACGCGGCAGTAAACATTCCAACGGTTTCTGTCCCGTGGCTCGTCACACGCAGACACTATTCTTCGGGTATGATGGTTACCAGATGCCGACGCGTCTCCACAACAGTACATGTTCAACTAGCCTGAGGGCCCACACAAACACAAACAAACAAGGAGGGGTTCTTCCGCCCTCCACTGAGCACGGGGAGCCTACAGACCGGAGAAACGTCGGAGGAGGAAGAGACTCTCGTCGCCCAAGCGCCCTGCGCAAAGAAATGGAAGTCCGGCGGATATTCCGAGGTCACCTTGGGACTGGCTGAAGAGACATCCACTATGGAACATCTGGCAACCTCAAGGGCACATACGTGCATCAAGGTACTGAAAGAGGCGTCGAGGTCCACCCCCGCAGGCGTAATAGAGCTTGCAAGAAGGGCAGGTCCCGCCCCTGACGCCTCCGCAATGATGGAAGCACGCATGGCAGCGTTGGAGGCGGAGAACGAGGCGCTCCGAAAGGAGGTGGCCAGATTGGCCTCACGTTCCACGGCGGAGAAGAGCGGTGAGCCAGCGCGCCTCGCCGCGATCGAATGTAAGATGGAGGAACGCCTCCAAAACATCGACAGGAGGAGGGAAAAGGAGGTTGCTTCTGACCAAACTTCAAATGGTTGTTCTGAGACATACGAAATAGAAGTACGTAATTTGAACACGACCTAACATTCTCTATATTGGTTACTTATTCGAATGTAGGAAAAAATACATTGTTACTGGGAAATATGTTCGGATAATAGAGCATTGCAGATAATAGAACGTTCGGGTATTAGTGTATTCGGATAATGGGTGTTCGGTTAAGGGGGGGGGGGGAGGCTCAACTGTACTTACCGACATATGTTATCGTTAATTATGCAAGGTTATCTATATTCGCTCCTGCTTGCCTTTTTTACTGAAATCTATTCGGTTGATTTCTCTTATGACACCTTATTTGACTTCTCATGGCTTTTCAATCAGTCAATACTGAACATAGGTACATTAAAGTGTATTATTAAAACAGTCGAATTAACACTTTTTCAGAGATACATTGACAGTGGAAATGTTCTTGCATAATACGATTCGGGATAATTTTTAGATCAAAATATCCGGCGTTGAGACAAAGCGAAATATAAATTATACAAAGAAGACACTACTTTCTTTTACATTTCGCTTTATATCTTGGAAATTATTTGTCGTATGTGAGAAAAGTTCAGCAGAACGGTTCAACGGTTTTAAAATTAAAGTTCAGAATGAGTATTATGTGCATGGATAGTATTTAAACGTTGAAAGCTATGTAATGATGTAAGGCAATTACTTTTTAACTTTTAGGATGCAATGTATGGGAATCGAAATATCTATCTGTTTGATTCGTATTATTGAAATACTTGGAAGTAACTTTATCAATTCCAGAACAGATTTCCTGGTATACATATATCGTCGAGAGATAAATCTCGCCTGTTTGGTATAAAGAGTTTTTGTTTTGATAGATAAACTCTCAAAAGAATTTCCCATTAAATTTATGAAAATTATATATCGTGTTAGAATCAACAGATTCATTATCAAAGAGAATATTATTGCCTGCATTAAAGGAAATCCTACATCACAGCGTCAGATGATCACTGTTTTATCTAGACATACTAATGAAGCTATTACCTATTAAATCTAAAATACTCATTCTTGAATCAATAATAACAAGATTTATGAATGATGCGGTTTTGGAACAAAATGAGATATAGGATCTATGAAGTTGAAGTTCCAACTGTTTCTGGTTGTCATGCATTCATTCGTTGACTCTACCATGCTCCCCATCTCTTCACGTTTGTATCTCTTCAGATATCTTCTTCTTTCGAGTAGTTTCACTCATAAAAAGCTAAATATCATAGGATACACGAAAGGAACAGAAAATCGATCGGATGGAAAAAGCCAAATATAAAAAAATACAAAAACTATATATATTATAATAATATCTCGAAATGTAACATCCATTTCGGTCCGTATAGAACTAAGGAGAACAACAGTTCGAAATCGAGATCTCCTGCAATAAAATAACAATAATTTAAAATGATATATTATATATATATGATAATAGAAATAATATCTATAATAATATATGTAAATTATAAAAGTACGTCTATTTCATTGGTAAACTCAGTCTTTGGTGAACCCGTTGCATAAACGGAAATAATAAAGAAACTAGTATTCTTGGCGATTCTGATTCTAACTATTGCAAACTTTATTTTGGTTCGTGTTACTTCGCCTTGTTTAGCATTACGTCTATTTTGCGAACAAATTTATAATTTTTAAGTATAACAAAATAGCTAAAGTTTAGCCTCTTTTCAGATAATGATACGCCCGATTTTCTACTACGCAGCATATCTTGCAAATCATGTTTCCTATCATTTGAAACAATCGAATTAATATTGATTTGTATCATTTTTAAATTGTGTAAATCTAACGTATTATGCGAATGAGCGTTATACTTTGTTGAAGTATCTGCAAATGTTATAAACTGTTCAATATCAAGTTTCTTTACAATCTTTTCTTGAATCATAGCGTCGGATATAGGATATTGATTATTTAAGGAATTTTCCAGCTTATTAATCGATGGAATTTGACTGCAAGTAATTTTTAACTCACTTGTTTCACGAACGAATCGTATTTATTTGTTTATGGCCGCGCACAAGATCGGTCCCAACACCGAGCCCTGCGGAACACCACACTCGAAGACCATCTTTCCTCCCCCTCTCTGCTAGCGTAGCGTACCCACCTGTCATCGAGGTAGGTGCGGATTAGCCAAACGAGGTATTGTATTGTATTGTCAGTCTTAGTTAACGGGTGCTTTCCTCGGCGTCAACTTATCGCCACACGGAACCCGAGCACCCCTAGGGTCATAGGGGTTGGGATTACGCCCAACATCGTGCATGGCACCCAGTGCCTTGTTACCTTGATTAGCTAAGCCTGCAGGGGCTGTCGCTCGTTACAGGTCGAACGGAGCGATTCTAAGCCCTACCGTCTCTCCAGGACGGTTCCGGAGCAGGTGGGACGTTGCTCACCCGCCGTAGGCCATTCGGGGCGAGACATTACCCCTTAAATCGGCCCTCTAGCCATTTTGTCCATCAACCACTGCCACTACGAGTCCAAACCCATAATTGGCCGAGCAGAGGGGTCGCTACGCCCTCCGGGCTTACACTCGACCACCGTGGTACCATTCTAAGTCATTGGTGGGACTATCATGTGGATTTACCGCCACGTCACTGCCGGCCGGCGACCTGCTAACCGCGCTCGACAGATCCAGCTGCGACTCACGTAAGCGGGGCCCTCAAGGGATAAAGTACCCGGGAACTTATCCCGACGGTCCCATCCTTGGCATCAGGATCGTGGGTGCGCTACTACCCAAGGCCACGTAGAGAGAGTGTAACCGTACCTTACGCTTACACTCCCGGCGACCTTCCCTGCGGTGTACACAGAGAACTCGCGTAAGCGGGACGCTTGTCCTGACTGTCCTCCCTGGCTGCGGGACTGTGAGTTTGCCAGCCCTATAGACTTACATAAGCAAGTCCTCCCTGCGGGAAGCCGTACGAGGTAGTTGGGAACCTCGAAGTGCTCCAGGGCTACCATTATCCTGTCCCACGGCATGGAGTTGAACGCGTTGACGATGTCCAGAGAGACCGCCAGCGCCACGCTGTCTCGGGAAACTATGTTCTCCGTGAGTGCCCGCACGCGTCTGATCGCGTCAATCGTCGAGCGTCCCTTCCGGAAGCCGTACTAGCTTTCATGCCAACCCGGCACCCGCCTCGATAAGTGTCGCTCCAAGCGGGCGGCAACCTCTCTCTCAAGGAGCTTGCCGACGTCGTCTAGCAGGCATATCGGCCGGTACTCCGACAACGAAGTCGTCGGTCAACCCTGTATATGGAGCAAGGCCAGCCTCGCCATGGGTAGACTCCCCCTCTCAGACATCTCGTGTAGAGGCGCCGAAGTTTGGAGGCCCCTATCAGTTCCCCCCAGATCCAGACCGGGATTCCGTCCTGGCTCGGCGCCACGTCGCAGGAGACCATTCTCTTCTGATTGCCTTCCACAACTCTTCTTCCATGACTTCCTAGTCATCTGTCCACTCCATCGTCCAGGTTGTTTCCCGCGACTGCTCTGCCGCACTGTCCCCTTGCGGGGGGAAGAGCGTCCCGATGATCTGCAGCAGCAGCGCAGGTTCCATCTCCGTCGTTACCAGAGGGCCCTTCGGTCGGACTCAACTGCTTCGACCAGTTCCGACCAGGCTCAGTCCATCGCGATCTTGATCTCATTTTATAGCGAGCACCATAGCACACGGCATGTTCGGTAGCGCAGGGAGACTTTTTCCTCGTCGCGTCGTCGCCAGCGGCGGGACCTCAGGTACCATCTTCGGCCTGGACACCTCTCGCCCTCAGCTCCGTGATGTCGGGACCAAAACATGTCTCTGCTTCGTCCGGTGTCCAGCGTGCCTCGCGGCATGGACGTATCACATATTTCCGTCATGACTCGGCGGAGGTTCTTGGCCTCCTCCTCCATGCTTGTATCCGTCGGCGTCGTCGAGGCCTCCCAGTTCCAGGCAGATACTATTGCGGCCGCTCAAAGCAGATCGTGGTCCCTTTCCTTGATCTTCTACCTCGGTGGTGGGCGCGCGCGTCCCTTATCGACGGGCCGCGACAATCACGCGCAGTCACATTAAAAACATTGCTGGATCGTCGGCAACGTCGAAAGGCCATGGTATTCAGAGACGTATACTGCGATTTTCCCGTCTGCGAGTTTACCAGATGAGTCTTTTTCTCTCGTTTCAAGTTAGACAAATGACGAAAAATCTGTGATGTTGCCAGTAGGACTACGAATTATTATACAATGTTTGTAAATATCGATTCTGCGATTCGTGCTGCGTAATTCAACAGATTCGTGCTGCGTAATTCAACAGATTCTTGCTGAGTAATTGGAAAGAAAGTGCTGCGTAGGAGATGAATGTTTTTGTTGATGTATACATTTCTTTGTCTTGATCGTTAATCTGTAACTACGTGTAATCGTTAACTGCGTAGGTGCTTGTGCCCTCCCCTTCCCCGCCACTTTAGAAACTGCTAAGTGAAACTAAGGTACAAGGAGTCATTTTGTTGTCTCGTTTCATACTAATAACATGGATGACGTTGCATCAGGTTTGTAACGTATTATTACCTATTGGTAGCGTCGGTTTCTTATTACTCCAATAATTTAATCCAATTAAATAATCACACGAGAAAGTAATAAAAGTTTATCAAGCAATTCTTGTTCGCCGATTATAATTTTAGCGGTCGCGGTAATCTGATCTTATTTTATGTTCTTTTGAACATTCTTTTTCGGTATTAGAGTCAGTGCATCTCTCAAGAGGACAAAGCGTCTGCAGGAACTCAAGAATGTAAGTAGTTTTACATATTGTATTACAATTTATTCTATTTATTATATTTTGTTTGAGTTATTGTTAATTATACAATAAAAATGATTGATAATTTAGAAAGCTGTAAATGTCCTTTTTAATTGAAATAAAGTCTTAAAGTCTTAACATTAAAGTGCAATAAAAAAATCACTGAATATTTTGTTCTCAAACTTTTATGTTAGAGTTCCACTTTACATATTTATTAGGGTTTAGTCTTTATTGTTGCTGAAGTTTCAAGTTTGTTATTATGTATTACCGACAGTAATGATGTCTTATGTTTTGTTATAGACACATCACTGCTTCAACTTCTTCGTCTTCTGTAGGTGTGTTCTAACAGTGACTCGAAAGACAAGTATGTAAATATTTTTACATATCATACTTCAATTGTATCTATTCTGTATATTTCTCTTTCATCACTATCATTTAAGAACTACGATTTGATTGATAATTTTATAAAATTTATTATTTCCCGTACAAGAATGAGTGAAATTTTACGTGCAAGAAGACACTTCGCGACAGGCATATTTTTTAATCAGAGCAATAATTTTGAACACTGCTTCTGCATTTTTTGAAGTAGAAGGTTTAGCCAGAATAATGGAATAATTAGATATAGATGGACTTTTTACTTGATTTTATTGATCGAGAAATTTTTGGTACGGGATATTTTGGAAATAATTACGGAAATTATAATTAAAATATTAAATCACAAAATAAAAGATTCGAAAACATTTGGATTAACGCTATATGTACACACGACTCGTTGAAAAAAATTACGGTCCCCGAGCGTTGACTGAGCCGATTGTTTCTCAGTTTATATACGATCAGATTCGCGCCTGTTCTTTCGCTTCTATTCGTTTCTTTGTCCAGCGATTGGGGAAACGTGGTTTTACAAATTTAGTCCATAAGCGATGGTAACAAACAGTCTGGAAACGTGAGTAACGATCGGATAGGTGCGACAAGAACCGGGTAATAGAAACGTCGACAGTCAAATGCCATTGTAGTAATTGTCTTCGTTGGAAGAAAAATGTCTCGAGTGTTTGAACGCTTAATTACTCGTCGTATTGTGTACGTATTTACGGGCAATAAATATGGTTTCTAAACATGTTCGTTACTTCCCACTGCGAATGCTATTAAAAATTTCACTAATTTTAAACTCAGCTTAATAGTGAACAAAAACATGATACATCATTAATTTGTATTATTGTATACTATAATTTTTATGTACGATGTGTTGAGGAAGAGTTAAGTTGGTATGATCACTAGTTCCTACAAGCTAAGTTGGTACGACTTCTAACGACGCTCCTTTGTCTTAGGCGTCGATCACGTGTTCATTATCTAAGTGTATCCGGTGTGTTCATATGGCTGTACATAGTGGTGAAATACAGAACGCAGAAACTGAATCTGTGTGAACCAATTAAATATCAAACTCCAAACCTATTTAATAACACGACGAACATTTTTTTCATCGTATATATGATTAAAGTTTTCACGAAATGATTTGATCGTCAGAATCTGAATTAATCTCAAATTTTCGAAAATTCGGTAATCTGAAAAATTCGAAATTCGAGTATGTAGCTAACTAAAACTTAGTTTACGATACTTTATCCCAAAATCAACTTTTATCAAATCTCTTAAATACCTTCACTGTCTCGATTCGTCCGAATATTTTGTGGCTAATTCATCATTGATTCGATTATTGTCTCTGTGAGATATCAAACTCTGGATGGCAACTTGAAGCGCACCGATAAACGAGGTGAGGTAAATAGATTGGTCGGAAGGAGATCACAGTACATGAGATCACATCGATCTCTCGAGGATCGTTCGGATAAATAATTGCCCAAACTATCAGAACTGTGTGTCTAACTGAAGGTTTCATCACTTCTCTGTACAGAATTCGATTATTGGATTTGAATCGCGGCATAATCGTGCTATTGACGCTAATTAAGCGATATTTACGATTGATGTCGATCCTACCACGCTTACGGAAAGCGACTGTATTTTATTTGAGAAGTGACAGAAATTTCTTTTACACATTTATCACGATTAAGTAAGCTAATATTCATCCTGAATGGAACACTTTGTGTTATTTAGCTCTGATGCGGTCTTTAAATTCTTATATCCAATAAATCATCTTCTTATTTCATAAGTTACGACAGGAAGTTATGCATATCGCGATAACAGTCGTTTCATATTTTCCTCAAATTTAAGAAATTCGTTAACAATCGTTTAAGAAAGCACACAGAGAAAATCAAACGTTTATAACCCATTAAAAAATTATTTATATATACTTACACTAATTATAAATGAATGTAGTTGATTTGAAAATTATGTTAGGTACATTAAGATTATTCAAATTGAATCTCGCAGTCGATCAATAAACCGAACGAGTGAATTTTTCTATCGTTGTCCAGCAATTCGATCAACAAATTAAAAAGAAAAGCGTGTAATTGGTTGTACACTAGGCGATGTCATTAGTCCCTAAGTTAAGTTAAATCAATGTTTACAAAAATTATTGGCGAAATCATTTGCAACCGTGAATAACATTAAACACTATTACAACGTATATCGCCGAAGTGCCTAATGAGCCGTCAACATCCCAACGGTCCTTCCGCCGAATGTTCTAGAAGAAGGCGTGCGAGGCAACGGTCGCGGACGTCTAACAAACGCGAGGATAGAGGGGATATTGAGGGGTGACGAAGAAAAAAGAAACAGATCCAATCGAAAGTTAAATTGTAAGAGCTTCAGTCTTGGAAAGTCACGGCTGGAGTTCAGAACCAAATCGTAATTAGTGTAAACCAAGTGTTCAAAACTAAATTTTCTTTTTATTCTTTTTTATATTTTATTTTTCTTTTCATCTGAGATCTCCTTTTCTTATTTTACGTGACAAGCGTATAGTTCTAGAAACGTCGATTCGTCTTCGGTCCGTTATTTCATCTACACAAAGAAGGTGACATACGTGAGTGTCACTTAAACTTGAGGATTGGATGATAAAATAAAATAGCTGAGGCGTAACACAACTATTAATTTTGTTTTAATTAAACTTTATTATGAATTCAGCAATGGAATACACACTGAATTAACACACATAAATCACGATTCACTGCAACCACGTTATGTAAAACCTAGTTACACTAATACGTACGACATGGAGTTCTCGCAGGACCAACGGAAGGGGGCGCGACGTACAGGACTGGGCGGCCGCACTCGATATCCGACTTATTAACCGGGGGTCGTCCAGCACGCGTGTGGCGTGGCGGGGCGAGTCCATAGTGGACCTCACAAGGGCAAACCCAGCCGCATCCCGCCGTGTTTCCGGTTGGGAGGTCTCCCCGGAAAAGACCCTCTCGGATCTCCTCTACATCTTGATGGAGGTGGCCGTTGGCGGAGCGATGGGCGATAGTTCGTTGGGTGCCCGCGTGGTCGCCGAGATCAAGAGATTGGGACTGAGGGTGTCCCCTGAGAAGTCCGAGGCAATGTGGTTTTGCCGCAAGGCCGATCACGGGACGCCTCCAGCGGGTTATCGCCTGAGGTTGGAGGGGGCTGAGATTGGGGTCGGAACCAGCATGAAGTATATGGGCCTGACTCTCGACAGCCACTGGACCTTCGGCGCTCACTTCGGGCGCCTGGTGTCGTCTGTCAAGGCGACGGCGAACGTCTTAGAACGTTTGCTGCCTCGGCTGGGCGGGTTCGACGTCGGAGTGCGCCGGCTATACGCTGGCGTGGTGCGATCGAGAGTCCTCTACGGAGCTCCGATCTGGGCGGTGGACCTGATGACCAACCGTCGCAGTCTTCTAGCGGTCAGGAGGCTGCACAGGACTGTAGCCATCAGGGTAGCGAGAGGCTTCCACACCGCCGCCGCTGCTCGCCGGGTTTCCCCCTTTCGAATTGGCGGCCCTGAGGTGTCGCGAGATTTATCTCCACACTCGGGGTCTGCCGGGTGGGGTGGGCCCGATGGGCGCTGACGTTAGGGTTCGGGCTCGGCGGGCTTTGCTCGGCAGATGGCGCGCCAGCCTCGACACGAGAGCGGAGGCGCTGGGGATAAGGGTTCCCGGGGCCGTCTTTCCAAACTGGGACGTTTGGTTGGACGGCAGCGGGCCTACCCTGACATACAGAGTGACGCAGGTGCTTACCGGACACGGTTGCTTCGGCGAATATCTGTACCGAATCGGGAAGGAGGCGACCGCGCGCTGCCACCAGTGCGATGCGAGCGTGGATTCGGCGCAGCACAAGCTGGAATACTGCTCGGCGTGTTCGCGGCCGCGCCACAACCTCATCGTGGAAATCGGTTGGGACCTCTCGCCGCCGACGATCCTCCAGGCATTGCTGGTAAGCGAGAGAAAGAGGAGGGCCGTGACCTCCTTCTGCGAGCCAGTTATGCTTCGAAAAGAAGCCGCAGAGAGGGTGAGGGTGCGGTACTCTCACCCTGAGAGAATTGACCGGCGAGGGCGTGGCAGAGGCCACAGGCGCGCTTCAGTGAGGCGCGCTAGGTCCGCCGCGTCTCCCGGTGGAGTGCAAACTTAGGTGCTGGCAACTCAGCGCCCCGGGGCCGTAAAGCAGCCCGCTTCCCCTACCGGACTGCCTGGCACGACGGCTCCGGCGACGTGGCGCGGTGTGACGTGGCCGCACACCGTTCCATTGGGAGACGTATTGAGCGCGGAGGGGGGGGGGGGGGCTGGTGTATCGCTCACACCGGTTCCCGGGCCCATTTCGATCGCAGCCGGGTCATCGTGAAGGTTTTAGTCGGTTGGAGTCCGGCACTACCACGCCGCTTTTCCCCAGAAGCGACCTGGTATCCGTGCGGATTTCCTCCACGTTAATAAGAAAAAAAAATAATAAAAAAAAAGTTACACTGGTACGTTAAGTGCGCGTCTGTTATAAGGGTAGAGACCGGTAAAGATATATTGTCTATTCTAAGGATACAGAATAAATGAAGTTTTACTGACGATACTGTGTCTGAGGAAAGCTAGGGGTGGGTGTATCTGAGGACACGGGACTATCGGATTTGTTGATGACAATTTTAGTTAGGGAAGTGAGGTCAATAGACACCGTCTCCGATTGGATAATAAGACGGTTGTTGGAACAGGAAGGGTCTTAGCCGCCCTCGTGAGAAAGTTGCTAACGGAACATACCAGACGTAAGGAAAACTAACTTTCCGTGTTAACCCGTAGTATATAATAAACGTAAAAGGAAACCTAAGACAACAGGTACTCGCTTGGTCCGAAGGACCTTCACTATGAAAATTCCAAGACCCCCGATGGGTACCTAGGACTATTGAGAGTACGCGCCAAGGATGTGCAGATATCTGGGCGCCATCCTGCCCGCGGTGTGCGACCTGCTCTCTGATGTGATTTGGCGCGAACGGTGGCGTGACCCGAGCCTAGTGGGGGTCGTCTCCCATAGAA
Organism: Bombus picipes; assembly: GCA_014737485.1. Taxonomy (NCBI): domain Eukaryota; kingdom Metazoa; phylum Arthropoda; class Insecta; order Hymenoptera; family Apidae; genus Bombus; species Bombus picipes. Next base: position 224,266 of record JACXIP010000091.1, read on the forward strand.
GACAAAGAAAAGATCGAAGGTCATCAGTATCATTTGAGGATTCAAAAGGAATGTATTGAGAGGTTCAGACGAGTAAAATTATATATATTAATATAAAATTATATATTATATATTATTCTATATTTTCGACTTCTTTCTTTGCATAGAATCACCTCCTTTTCGCTTGTACCACCAGTTACCAACCACTCTGTATTTAAAATAATAAATTAATGTACAGCCTGTATATGTGACGCGTTAATTCAAAGTATAAATCGCAAAATGAAATCGCGGATTATTACTCTATACTCGTTAATGCTCAAGATACTGTAGATACTGTTAGATACTGTTTCGCGCGACTAACTGATAACTGATGGATAACTGGTTGCTAACTGATAGATACTCGGTATGTACTGCCCTGCTCGCGATCGAGTCCGTTTATTTATACTGGTCGGGGAAGAGTCGGAAGATTCAAATTCGTCTTCATTCAACGGTTACATGTAGCGGCGACATTGTTTTGCCCGAAGTTTATTTGTCATTACGTTTCATGCGTCAAGGCTATATCAATGCTCCGAGACAAAACAGCGACATGAGTTGCTCTCGATTCGCGTCGTCCTTTGTCTCCTGCGCCTCTGCACGCGTTAGTCACTGTGAATAATTATATCATATTATTGGTTTATCAAAATCTATTGAAGTCGTGCTTACTAACGATGCATTATTAGTCATCAGCAAAAATTTTCATTAGGCGAACAGGTTGACTTGTCGAACAAGCAAAGTGCGTAATAAAGAAGATCAAAGTATAAAGAAGTAATCGTTATAAATCATCGGTGTAAATAATCATTATCGTTATTTTTCCTTTGTAACTAAAGATTCTCATACCTTTTTTCGTTTATATTTCATTTTTCCAGCATCTATCTCTGTGATTAAACATGCTCGATATTATAGTTCGTGTTCGAAGATACATAAAAAATATATATTTATACACTTCCTATACTACATATCTCATTGAAAATGTGAAAAATCGCTAGAACATAGGTTATGAAAATACCTATGGTTATATATACGAAAATACGTACGAAAATACGGCTAATCGGTCCGCGACGTCTGGAAGGAGACAACGCTCGAGACCTGAGAACGGTGGCGAATTCAGCTTGCCGCCGAGGATTCGGTGCGGCCTCATTGAGCCATTAGAGCGGTCCTACTGAACTAGGTGGCCTGGAGAGATCGTGGTGGGCTCCCGCTGACATATATGATGACGTAGGTGCTCACCGGGCGCGGAGCGTTCGGGGAAGGTAAAGATCGGCGGGAGATGACTGGCACGCGCTACGCGAAACGTTCATAATTATTGTTTTGATATCCCGATTATTGATACCCATTATTCACTTGAGGGTTCTTCCCGTATTGGGCGTTATTGCGCTTCTACTGCACAAGACCACGACTAAAACTTCACCCCCGCCAACATTAAACTTTTGTTTAAGGTAATTTAGACAGGATGGGTCCTTGTCGACCTTTTCCTTTTTTTCTTTCGATAGATAATCCTTATTCTCGTAACGGACAGTTACGTCGATCACGAGAACTCTTTTCCCCGTTTTTAACTACGAGGTCAGATTTAACCAGATTACCCCCCCCCCCACTCTCAAAGTATGCTCGACGAATACCTCGTTGCATTTTCTCAAATTGTCGGCGAAGATTAGCTTCACCTCATCGTGCCTCTTTATCCTTAGGCCTTTGGTGTATTGGAACAGCCCTAATATATGTCCAAGGATCTCAGGCCGGGTACTCGACATCTTCTGCAAGCAACGTCTATCTTCTTGTCATAAGTTGAATAGCAGCGGCGACAAAGGGTCACCCTGCTTAACTCCTCTAAGTATCTTAATCTCGACCCCTATGTTTCCTCTAGACTTCATTTTCGTTTTACTTCCGTTATACATGCTGCAGATTAACTGAATAATAGGGATCGACGCACCCTTCCTCGCTAGGCAAGGTTTTAACGCCGAGTGGAGCACTGTGTCAAAAGCTTTGGAGATATCCACAATTGTGAATGCCCCCCCCTTATTTCTCTTACTATAACTTAAGGCAGTATTTAATAGGTCTATGTTGATTTCAAATCCACTTTCAGATGTAAAACTTTTCTGCCGTAGATTCAACACAATACCCCTCCTGATCCTCCCGTCGAGGATGGGAGAGAAGATCCGCCCGAGAATGGGACCTACTGTTATAGGCTTCAATTCTTAACCTGGCTGCTAGGTTTATTTACTTTAGGTATCAATGTAGTTCTGTTTTCCTTCCATACAGAAGGAAAATAAGAACTGTAGTATCGTGGAAAAGAGGCCTGTGGTGGCACTCTATAGCAAATACCACCACTCGACACTAACCAGTGTCGGACGACGGTAGCGCAGTGGTTAGCGCTTTAGGTTGCGAACGTTCGGAACCCGGGTTCGAATCCGAGCGATCGGAGTCCGATTTTTCTTCCACGATACAAAAAATGAGAAGAAAAGCGGCCGTACCCAGCAGCGACATCTACAGCGCTAAGCAGCTCACGATACTACAGAACTATAACACAAGCTGTCAAACAGTTTTGACAAAATTGCAGGCAGGCCAGGAATCATTAGGTGTCCTTTCTGGAATCCATCTGGCCCTGCCGTAGACTTTTTCCTCATTCTGCTTATTCTCTTCTCCACATCCTTAACAATTATCCGCGGGAACATATTATTTAAGGACAGCTCAGAGGCTCTATTTCCTCGGATTGGGGCACTTGAAGGTCCTGTCTGACCCCCAGTTCCTCACACAGTCTCCTGACTTACGGGGATTCAGGTGGTTGCCTAGCTGGCACCAGGTATTCCCGATCGTTGTTGACAACAACGTAGGGCAACCTCTTAGGACATTCATGGAATAACTCCTGGCAACGTTCGCAGGAGTATCTCTTCCTAGAATTCCTATTTTTCTTTTTATTGTTATACCGACTGTTTTTTGTAGTCTTTCTTTTGGATTCATCACTTTTCTCATTATTTATTTCATTGATAGCTCCATACAGAGAAGAGCAAATAAAAGTATTTATTCTGTCAATAAGTGCTTCACTAAACCCTTTATAAACGACCCAGATATTTATCAACCGATCATGAACCTCCCTTAAAACAGGGGGCACCTCGGTTGGCGTCATAATCCCATTTTCAATTTGGATTATTCGTTCCTCGATTGACTCATTATTATTCCCGTCGACACCAGGGTCTTCGAGATTGCCAGAATCAACGGGATGGCACCCTCCCTTTGTTATCTGGATAACCTCCTGAGGGCTGTCATCCTCACTAGCTAACTTTAACTCCTTTCTTTGATATTTGATTTGGTCAATTTCTTGTGAGGTTTTCTTTGTGAGGATTATGCTTATTTCTTTATTGGGATGTCTATGATCTTTGTAGACTTCCCAGAGCTCCTTCAGGAGAGTTATCTCTTCTACCGTCCATTTATTAGAATCTTGGGGGACCCCTCCCCCTTTTTTTTAAATTCCTCACGGCAGGATGCGCATGCCTTTCGTGGGTGGATAGCCCTCTTTGCGTCCCGAAGCTAATGGGGCAAACTTCGCGTTTGTATGTTCTCTCTTCCCTGACTTGGGCCACTACACTTAGGTATGTGGCATCTAACCCCATGAAGCTTCGGGAAGCTTCTCTCACAATACAAGCATCCCCACTGGATGCTGTCTTCCATATGATGCTGCTCAAGGTACCTGTCCAGGTCCGACAACGTCATGAAGAAAATGTGGATGTCCCTTTTTCCACAGACCGGGCAGGCAACCCGATTCCCCACGAATGGCACCGTAATCCTTAATCTCGCGTCCGTGGACGAAGCCGAGTCATTAATCGTGTTCCTCTCCAAGGCGGAAAAATCCGCCACAGCGCCTCTGGGACCGAGAGGCGCCGCGTCCGAGGCTGAAATTCTATTACTCATCTTAGCGAATTTAAATTATTCTATTCCTTAACAGAACAGAAACGCCTTCGAAACAGAAACGCGGGGGATTTATCAGCAGATAATATATATATCGAGGGAAGATATATTTGGTCAATAATTCTATCTTCTGGCATGGCTTTAAGGAGAGCTCCCTTACTCTCCTCACCATGCTCAGAATCTCGGGCATTATAATGCCACAATGGACACCTTTGCAAGTCCCTACCTTAGCGCCCAAATACCTCAAGGTTTGGTCTGGATATATACCCGGTATCCTTTCATTGTCGACTTTGATTACCTGGTCTTTAATAAACCAGGTATCCTTCTTGGTTATCTCCTGGAATGTTTAACTTCTATGGGCTGATATATTCATGCCAAGTCTCTCCAGGTATCTATGAAGCTCGTCCATCTGGCTTTGTGCCTCCCTTTCATCTTCCCCAAGCAAAACGATATTATCTGCGAAGGCCAGTACCGAGACTTTGTTTGCTTCATTGATATTGATGCCACCGGTATTTTTCTCGACTGTTTCAAGCAGCGGGCATAAAATAGCTGTTCAAGGACAGTTCTAAAGCTCTCTCCAGTTCTGAAGGCAGTTCCAAATTTGTGGGCCCAGGTCTTCCCCACAGAGCCTCATATAACTGTTTTACATCCACCGCATCTGGCGGCTTTCTGCTTGGTTCCAGATAAGCCAAGTCATCGTTAATTATGGCATCAGCCAACTTTCTGGGGCACTCACAAAGGATCTCCTGGCAATGTGCGTAGGAGTATCTTTTTCTTCTATTTTTATTAGTCCTTTTTCCACCATCCTGTCTATGGTTCTTCCCCTTTTGTTTCTCTAAGGGCTTGTTCTTTTTACTACTCTTATTTTTAAGAGCTCCATATAAAATTGTATAAATCGACTTGCTTAATCCATTCCGACTTATTGTCTCTCCCCTTCTCCCAAATCTCTCTCAGCCGAGTATAAGCATCCCTTAAAACAAAGACCATCTCGGCTTGTCTTTCGATTTCTTTGGCGAGGCATTGCCTGCACTCGTGAACCGTTTCTTCGCTATTAACGCTTATTTCTTGGCGCGTAGACGCCATGGACGGTTCAACGAGATCGCACCCGCCCTCTGTCATTGAGGCTTTCTCCGGAAGGTCCCCTTCGACATTAGCAATCTTTAGCGTTTTTCTCTTATTTCTAATTTGTTCCGCTGTTTTAGTTGTTAAAATTTTGCTAATTTCAACATTGGGGTATTTGTGATTTCTATAAATTACATCCAACTCCTTCAGGAGGGCAACCTCATCTGCTTTCCACACTCTACCACTTACCTCATTAATAGGGGGGTCCGTACCCCCCTATTATTTTTATATTTCTCACGGCAGGGTGCGCGTGTCGTTCATGGATCGGAAGATCTCATTGGCATCCAAAGCTCCAGGGGCAAGCGTCACATTTGAATTGACCCTGGCGATGTTCCGTGAGATCCCTATATTTTGGAATATGAGACTGTGCACCATGGAGCTTAGGAAAACTTTTATCACATTTGAGACAGCCCCATTGAATTGGGGTCTCCACAGAGTGTTCATTAAGATGCCTGTCCAGATCTTGCAGCGTCATAAAAAGTAAGTGTATTTCCCTCTTTTCACAGACCGGACAGACAACTTTATCCCCTATTAATGGAACTAAAATTTTGAAGTAACTCATGTCCAGGGACGTTGCCGGTTCGTCGTCTGTGGTCCCCTCCAAAGCACGGAGAAACTACCAAGAATACGCAAGAATCGGATTCTGTTTCGGAAGAAGACCTCTACGAATTGTTTCGATAAAGATAAACGAAATCCCGAGCACTCCAACCGCAAGAATAGTCTCCCCAGACTTGAAAACTAAAACTAATTTGCTATTAGACTCCAGATCAGAAATAATTATCATTAAAAAATCTGCCTTACCCGATTCAGCGATCATCAACGAGCAAGAATGAATCGAAGTGCGAGGAATTACGGCAAGGGCCTAGTCACCCTAAGACAGTAATACAGCCAGTTATTTTTCATGTAGTTGATGACTCATTGCTGATCGATCAAGACGGAATTTTAGGATCCGAATTTTTCACAGGATGCAAGGCTCGTTTGGATTACGAGCGAAAGCATATCAAGTGGGGAAATATTTATATTCCCTTCGATACAAGAGAAAAGGTAATCGTGCCAAAACGAAGTTCGGTACCGTGTACTATCAATATTGCAATTCCGGAGATAAACGAGGGATTTATTCAAAAAATCGAGCCAATGAAGGGAGCCTATTTTGATATTGCAGTTTTTAGGAACCATAAGAGACGAGGTTATATGAGAATAATAAATACCACACTTATAATGGTACTTAAAGAATTTGAAAATCTCACCTCGCTCCCTAGCATGACGTGCAATGCAATTTCAAAATCAAAAGAAAGTAGAGTTGACAAAATAATTGAATTATTACGACTCGAACACTTGAATAAAGAGAAGAGAAGAAACGTCGGAAAATTAATTCGGACGAATTCAGGTAGATTTCACATTCCAAAAGACACGCTGAAAGGAACTGAAGTTCTAGAGCATCGAATAATTACAATGCATGATATACCAATTAATATCAAACAGTATCGTCACTCACATGAACATCGAGAGAAGATAAAGATCAAAAGAATGTCCCTTGGATTAAAAAACGCCCCAACAACGTTTCAACCCTTGATGAACTCAGTGCTATCAGGATTGCAAGGAGTAGAACTGTTCATCTATCTGGACGACATAAATCGAGAAAATGCATTCAACAATTTTAAAACAGCATTAATGACAAAACCTATTCTACAATATCCGGCTTTCCAAACCCTTCAACCTCACGACAGACGCATCGGGATACGCAATAGGCGGAGTATTGAGTCAGGAATCGATTGGAAAGGATTTGCCAATCGCGCATGCCTCTAGACTACTAAACCCCGCAGAATAAAACTATTCTACCATAGAAAAGGAATGTCTGGCAATCATCTACTGCGCGATACATTTCAAACCACACCTGTATGTTAGGAAACTTATTATAGTAACTGACCACAAACCACTAGTATGGATGAATTCCATTAAGGATCCTACATCGGGAATTTGGAAATGGAAACTGAAATTATCAGACTGAGTTTGATATTCAGTACAAGGAAGGATGAACAAATGCAAACGCAGATGCATTGTTTCGAAAAGAGAAACGAGATTCGGTAGATCGATATCCACGTCTAAAAAGATTTCAATTGGATGCCTCGACCGACTCTGAAACAACTCGGCAACGAGGAGAAGACGCAAGACCTACGGTACTTGCAGAATTAAACATTTCGGAAACGCGAGACTCAGTTACGAGAGTGAATGATCATAAAGTGATATTCGTCGATGTTGGAATACAACGATATTAATCGCATACAGATGAGATGATTGATCGAACGGATACTTCCCTTCGTTGTCCAGCGATATCCCCACTAGCGTGCGTTCGTGAGATGTACCGCGGCGGCTAGGGCGTGCATGCTCTTTCGAGAATTCGGCGGAAGAAGCATAAGGATATAGATGGAACATTGGGCACGTCGAGAACCTACTAGAAGGTTCTGTGGCACATGTGATACCACACAGCATCTATACAGGTCACACTCATTACTGCATAGCGAGTGGGGTTCAAAACCTTTTCAAGGGCCATGGGTCACTAAGCCAGTCAGTCTGAGAATAACTAGCTAACTATCTATATTCCACAGCACTTATAATTCCTGTAATAATTGTTTAATAAATATCACATAATATTATTTCAATATAAACATTGTGTCTAACAAAAATTATTAATCTTAATTCCGAGATTAAATTCTAACAGCCGATATACAGGGCGCTCCGACAGATAAAGGAGCCTTGGGGATGAAGAAAATAGGAAGGCTACCGCGCTACGAAAGACTTATGTTGGAAAGAGCAAGTTTGAATCAAGATTCCGGTAAATACATCGTATCTTTCATAAAGGAAGACCGAAATATTCCTATAACGCCATAAAATCTACTATACTCGTTGAGATCCCTATTGGACGTAATAAATGAAAAATAATTAACGTCCCTTAGCAATAGCAAAGGAAATTTTGAAGAGATACCCTGCGACACACAATCAGGAAATTGAAGAAAGTATTTATGGAAAAAACCATAACTATCTGCGGGAATAACTATGACTTTCTTAAAGGTTTCCAAAGGCCTCGTCATCTAATTAGTGACGCTACTGTAAAGCAATATGCCGCTGGGGCTTAGCCGTATTTGCTCAAAAAGCAATACGCTGCTGATCTTGGCTGCATATTGACTTTATTTTTTTCAAAAAAGTGAACAACTGCTTCGTCATTTAGTTAGTGACGTTATGGATAAAGCAATACGCCGCTGGCACTTAGCAACATTTGCTCGAAAAGCAATGCGCCGCTGGTACTTAGCCGCGTGTGCTGGAAAGTTGTTCGTGGTAGGTTCCTATGCGTGAGCTTGAGGAGCAATGTGTTGCTGGGCGAGTTGCGTATTGTGATCTTACGAGCTTGCCGAACGGCATGCCGCCAATAAATGGCTTGTCGCTGGCTACATAAATGTCATAGTTACTCAGGGGCAGGTGGGATCTAGGTCTCGTCTGCCCAAGTCGCATTCCTACCTTCCAGTGGTACCGCCGGTAACATGTTAAGTCACATCAGCGTAGGGTATAGTCTCCCGGATGCGGCTGGTATGGCTAAATGGAGTGCGGCGGTGAAGGAGCGAAGGGCGAATAACTTAATCTCGGCTTGCCGATTAACGGTATATTACCGTAAAGTTTTGGAAGAATCATTAAATAAGGGAACATGTTCCCTGATTGAATTATGACAACAGGATTGTTAATGGCTTAAGATTTGGATATGAATGGAAACATGCAAGGAGCAAACTCATGCGAAAAGCTCGATTCTACAAACAATGAAGCCTCGGACGCGTCTCTCGGTCCCGGAGGCGCTGTGGCGGATTCATCCGCTCACGAGGGGACCAATGATGACGACTTGGCAATGTCCACGGTCACAAATACAAAAGTTATGATGCCGCTTGTGGGGGACAAAGTTGCGTGTCCGGTCTGTGAGAAGAGGGAAGTCTACCTTTACTTTATGACATTAACAGATCGGGACGCGCACCTTAGTCTTCACCATGTGGATATCCAAATCCAATGGGGGTGCATAAATTGCAATAGATCGTTTACGAAGCTTCATGGGGCAAGGTGCCATTTACCAAAATGTAAAGGCGCCAGCACAGGCACAGAAGGTTTATTTAAATGCGAAGCTTGCCCCATGAGCTTCGGCACCCAAATAGGGTTATCCACACACGAACGGCATGCGCACCCTGCCACCAGGAACATTAAAAGAAGGGGAACGGACCCTCCAAATACAAGATTTTGGAAAGTAGAAGAAGTGAATCTCCTGAGAGAGCTTAACGAAATCTATAAAAATCAAATTTCCCAATATGGAAATAAGTAAAATCCTCGCCACGAAAACAATAGAACAAATAAAGAAAAAGAGACAAGTAAGTAAAGCATGTGGTGAGGAAGTGAGCTCTCGGGAGGTTATCTAGGAGACAGAGGGAGAGTTATTTCAGGCAATGCGCCAGAAACGAACGTTATAGAGTACTTAGACGAAGAATCAATAAATGAATGGCTACGTTGTCTGAAAATTGCAATAGCAAAGACTTCCGAAGTCCACCTTCCCACGCGAAAATTATATAGCGAATTAAAGAAGATGTGGGATGATTTTAAAGAAGATCGTAATATTTTAACGGCCAAACTCGATAATTTTGTCGGCATATCTCTACACAGGGCGTTATTCAAAGATAATGTCATAAAGGGAAGCAGGATCCCTATAAGGAATATTGAAAGAGCTCAAAATAATAATAAAAATAAGAATAAGAAAATAGACAGGAATCTCAGGCGACGTTATTTATACGCACGTTGCCAAGACATGTTTAAAGAATGTCCGAAGAAGCTGGCGGATGTTGTAATCAATGATGACATGGCGTCTTTGGCTTCTGCCAGATAACCTCCCAAAGCTAAGGAAAAAGGTAAACTTTACAAGGATTTATGGAGTATAGCGGGTCCTTCAGATACTCCTATACCGTCAAGTTGTACCTCGGGAGGGTTAATACACAAATATTTTCCTTCAGTTATCACCGAGGAGATAGCTGAGAGAGTTAAAAAGGCAAAAAATAAAACAGCAGCAGGCCCGGATGGTATAGAAAAGAAGCACCTGGCAATCCCGGGCCTGGACATTATTCTAGCATTGTTATTCAATATGCTGTTTTATATCTCTTACTATCCGGAGAGTTGGAGGAAAAATAGGATCGTATTAATACCTAAGCCCAATAAAGATCTGAATAAGGCTGAGAACTGGCGGCCTATAACTATCGGCCCTACTTTAGCGAGAATTTTTTCCTCCACTCTTGACCGGAGAATTTGAAGGGGCACTGTGCAAAACTTAAGGCAAAAGGGCTTTACATCCGAAAAAGGATGTAAAATTAACGTCGAACTTTTTAATGCAGCTCTTCAAAATAGTAAAAAGGAAAAAGGAGGTGTCTTTTCCATTATTGACATCTCCAAAGTCTTTGACACAGTGCCACACTCAGCGATCAAGCCGTGTCTGGCAAGAAAGGGATTAGCAATGCCTATCATAAGCCAGATTCAACAAATGTCTAAGGGTATTAATACAAGTATTAAAGGGAAAGATGGCAAAATGATCGATATTAAAATCCTCAGGGGCGTTGAACAAGACGATCCCTTATCACCACTACTTTTCAACTGATGCATAGAACCGCTGCTGGAAGCAGTAGAGGAATCCACAGAAGGGATCAGAATAAACGAAAATTATAAGATCCCCATTTTGGCCTTTGTTGATGACATTGTCCTGTTGGGCAAAAGCGGCAAAGAAGTTCAAAAACAACTATCGATGGTCCAAAAATACTTGGAGGGCTCGGGATGACTATCTCTGGAGAGAAAAGTCAAACATTTCAGGTGGTCTCAAAGAAGGACACCTGGTATGTGAGGGATCCAGAGACAGAAATCAATAACAAAAAGATACCAAACATTGCACCCGAGGAGGCCTTCAAGTATCTTGGTGCAAAGGTTGGACCGTGGAAAGGCCTGCAATGTGGGATTATTGTACCTGAAATAATAAGTACAATAAAAAGAGTTAGAAAGCTATCGCTGAAACCAGGTCAGAAAATGGAGCTTCCGCAAAAATATATATCCCCCCGCTATATATTTAACATATAGATCAATCCACCTATCGAGGGAGTTTTAAGACTTGTGGACAGTGAAATCAGGCAAGAGGCCAAAGCTATTCTTCATTTAACACCTTCGACGGCGGTTGGGTTCTTCTACACGCCCAAAAATAATGGTGGATTAGGGTTACCGAGCTTTGAACACCTAGTGAAACTCGGTACCCTTAAGAACGGAATTAAAATCAAAGATTCATTAGATCCAGCAGCATCGAGCTTAATCAATGAAAGCATGGAGTTGCAGCTTAAAAGGATCGCCAACTCCCTAAGGATTAAGTGACCCGCCACTTCTGCGGACATTGAAAAGACCAAAAAGAGATTGAAAAATGAGTATATAAAACATTGAGCCGACTTGCAGAGTCAAAGCCACAGTGTCAGATTTCGCAAGAGAGAAACTTGGCAACGTGTGGCTCAAAGAGTACCACCTGTTGAAGTCGCCTCGCTTTATGGACGCCTTAAGGTTAAGAATAAAAAGGCATGACGAGGTAAAAGCTATCCTCGTCGAAAAGCTTCAGGACAAGAACGAAGTGTTTGTCCAGACTTCTATCAAAATTGGAAAGAATCTATATAAACCGGGCATCGTAGTGAAAAACGAGGAACGACTTCTCGTAGTCGACGTTACTGTAACACGTAAGCAACGCGTAAGACGAATGTATCGCGTACCGACGTTGCACAGTAGGGACTTTGAAATATTCGCATCGGTTCGAAGATTCTCTTCGAAATAACTCGTTACGTAAAAAGCGTTACGAGGTATCTATATTTTAAGTAAAATCGTTATGTATCGACGTATTCTAGTCGAACGTAACGATTTCTTTTTATTTTTTTGAAAAATTTCGTCCGCCGGACCAACATGACAGGGACGTTGGAACTTAGAATTTTTTCGCACCGCCACGAAGAGGCCGAAAGTTAAAGAGAGCGAAATAACTCGCTAAAAAGCGTTATAACGAAGGGGAAGTAATCACACCACCAGTTGAAATGCGAAATAATATAATACGAGAAAAACATGAGTCGTCCGTAGCAGGACACAAAGGAGTAACGGAGACTTATCGGAGAATACGACAGCATTATTACTGGGAAAAAGGAAATTCAAGAATATGTAAGAATCTGTAGAGAATGCCGGTTAAAAACTAACAAGAATAAGGACGAAGCAAGCGATGGTGCTCACAGACACACCACGTAAAGCCTTCGACAAGATCAGCATGGATATATCGTCGGTCTATTGCCAAAGACACAAAAAGGAAATAAATACATACTATCAATTCAAGACTTATTGACCAAGTATTCGATTGGGATTCCGATGGAAGGGATCTCTTCGGCTAAGATAGCGGACGTCTTCGTGAAACGATTTATTTGCCGATCCGGGTCACCGAAAGCCATTCTTACCGACCAGGAAGTGAACTTTATATCTTCGTTGATGAAGAAAGTGGCGAAGAGATTTCGCATCAAGCACTACATCACATCGGCATACCATCCACAAAGCAATGGTTGGATCGAAAGATCTCACCATGTATTGACCGAATATTTGAAACTAAACCTAGAAAACACCAGAAACTGGGATGAATGGGTGGAGCTGGTTATGTTTACCTACATCTCTGTACATGAAGCAAGGTTCTCTCCGCACGAGCTAGTCTTTGGACACTTGACCAGAATGAGGCGATTATCGAAGAGAACATGGAACCTACTAACGCAGAATACCTGAAAGACCTACTCGACAAAATTAATCCGGTACAGCAAAAGACGTAGGAAAATCTAATAAAGTTCAAACTAAAATCCAAAGAGTACTACGACAAACGAATCAATCCACAAAATTTTAAAACAGGAGATCTGGTGTATCTCTTGAATGAACCAAATATCGGAAAATTTAACGACCAGTATACAGGACCGTATAAAGTATTAGATATTTTCAATCAAAACGTTACAATGTAAGTGCGAGGTGCCCCGCTAACCGTACATTTGAACATGCTAAAACCAGCGCACATTCGACAGACAATAGCCTATCAGTGAACAAATGTACCAACAACCAAACGTCGAAAAATCCGCCCTAAATGAACGGAGGGAGACGATTAACCAAGTTTCCACTGGAAATTTTAACCCCAACTGGGGGGAGAGGGGTTCACGTCCCGCGCGAAAGTAAAATTTAATTTCTTTCAAATCAAGGTAATTTAAAACGTTTATTTGGAACCGTGTTTACAGTATTTGAAGTGAAAGCCAGTTAAGGCCACTAAAAGCTAAATCTTGCGATCCAACTATGTCTTTACATTTACCTAATTATGTTTTTACAGCGATATTAAGACAATTTAATTAAATAAGAATATTTACCGTTGTCATTATTGAGTAGAGTATTTACCGTTGGTCAACCGAATAATTACCTTTCAAAGAGTTAGTTACCATTCTGTCAACAGAAGAATCATCATCTTGTCAATCGAAGAATCATCATTTTGTCAACCGAAGAATTTTATAACCGTCTGTCTGTCAGTCAATTGTCAATATCGAAATCGAGTAAGATTGGAATAAATCATTACATATTGTAAATTTACTTTCGCCCACGAATCCCTTTCAGCTCCCTTTCCCCTATGCCTGTTCCTTCGAAAGACCTCCGCGTTATGGTTCACCGACTCTGTTTCCACCTTTAGAATATGTTATAGAAATGCGATACACTGCCGTTGATTAGGTTTAATTAGCATTATGAAACTTAACGATGAATAGTAGGTACGTTCCGACACAGGCAAAGCGCGAAGCGGTGCCTTTTATAAAGCTACGAAATACGCGNTAAAAATATAATTTAATTAACAGTTTGACTCAATGTCGGTCGAAACGCACGAACGCGTAAATCACGGTTTGCTTCGTTGAACAGCGAATTGGAATCGGTATCGCGTATCGTAATAAGTATCGTAACAGTAGCGGTGACTATCGTCGGACGATACCATAAATATTCCATTAAACGTGGAGCAGAGTATTACGCGAGTGGTCATAAGTAAATTACGAATATTTACCGTAACCAGAGGGAATATTGAAAACATGGATAATATTGGCAAGTATATACAAGTTGTTTTTTAGTGGTAAAAGTGAGTTAAATATTTATATGATAAAACGACTAATAATAAAAATATATTTAAAGCGTATCTTTTACACGATACATAGGTGCTTACATGTTCCAACAGAAAATATGGCAGCTTGTATCCATAAAGGTTAATGACTAAAATAATCTACACCAGTCTATATCGCAGACATATACGTGTATATCCCCGGGAGGCCAATCGTCGCGCGATATTAAAACTTCGGGCAATCGAAATTACAGCCACTGTCGATAAAAGTTTACTAATAGATTCGAAAGAATCGATAATGCACGTGGGGAAATCCTGGCTCGAAGCAAGCCAGGTGCACGACGAATAATCCGATCCCTCCTCGAATCCACGTCTTCTCGATCACCAAGGGAAAAGCACCAGATAGATTCGTAAAATTCTTATCTACCGATGCTGTGTTCGCGTTGTCACATCGCATTCTTTCTTCGTCATTAACGTTGATTTTTGCAACAGCGAGTCGGTGATCGTCGCGTATTTCGGGACTATCCGCTCGCGCGACCAGTGAATCCAAAAAAACAAACTGATTGGAAATCAATTATGATTCTGGATGCTAGCTTGCACACGCAACGCAGATAAGCTGGGACAAAAGGATGAAAGTGAGATGGGTGTATCCGAGTCCTGATTACATCGAATCACACCACGATCTCTGTGAGTAACTGTTAAAGAGATCGAAGTGTGTTCATGTTCGTCGTAGCTGTTGTTCGAGGGGCGAGGAAGGATTAGCGCAGAGACAGAAAAGAAAGAAAAATCGACAGTATGAAGGATCGTCGTGGAAGATGGCTGTACGCCGTGCTGCCTCTCGTCACGTTCCTTTCGCACCAAATAGGATTCAGGAAGGCTGGAGCGGAACGAGAGAAGTTGCAGCGAGCTTATATACGTGTGTAAGCTGATTAAATGCCACGGATAAATTAAATATCACCGACGCTGCATACATTTTTGCACGATATACCCAACGAACGCCCTTTCACCGGCCAAAAAAAGAACTACTACTACTACTACAAATACTAAAAGGGAGCATAGTGACAAAGTAGTAACAAGAATGACTTCCCATGCGCTGGATGATCCAGAGGATGGGGAGTCGTTGGTAGTTGCCCTCTTCTATAACAGTTTGCCGGGCCTCTTCGGCTCATAGCATCTTCTTTCTTCGGGCGCAAAGCCCGCTGAAACTTACATCTAAGCTCGAGACGTTCTAAATCGCAAACCAAAAAATAAAGTACAAAGGTGAAATAAACACATAAATCGCGTAAGCTGATCCAAGGATGAACAACGATCATGTAGCGATCGCTGTTTGTTCGCATGTGCATGCTCGAGCAGTGTTAATGTTCGTTTCGAAAACTACTCCCGATCACGACCGCGAAATTAAAAAAATCGACAGGCAAAGACAGAGACGATGACATGTTCCATTCGTGTCAGCTTTACCGTCGATTATTCGAATGAAATTTCCTGAAGCAGGTTGGTCACTCGAAAACGCGTTTACCCGATCAGAGGTCCACCTCCA
>JACXIP010000091.1:240153-273959 GCA_014737485.1 Bombus picipes
AACTTGGAATTATAATTGTAATTTACAGTAATATTAACAGCGTGGTTACACTTAATCGTGTAGCTAATATTACCACGAATTGCGATTGTATTGATACATAATTTGAATTAATATATGTCTCCACATTTTTCGTATCTTAAGTTGTAGCAAATGAGAAAAACGACGCAATTCCACAGCCTAACCACACACACACACACACGCTACGTGGAAAATACGTCGTGCACGATACTCTAACGCATGGTCAGCAGCTGAGAAATTTTTGTATTAATTATAGTTATCGTGCCCAATGTCTTTTTCCCATTCAAGTAGCACCTGGGCACGTGAATGAGATCCTGACAATGGGCACGGATATTGTTAAATCTGAAAATCCTAATCTAAAAACATGATTAGTTTGTCTCATTTGTATTTAACGGACTAACGTTCTTTGATTTTATATTTTACTACTTCGATTCTGATTAACTCTATTAATTTAATAGTAACTCTATTACTCTAAGTAACTCTAAGTAACTCTACTTTATTAATTTAATAGTAACTAAGTAACTCTATTTTATTAATTTAATAAATCAGAACAAAATTTTAATATTGCAAAAGAGGTAGCGAAAAAGACTGAGACTAAATCAAATCGAATAACTGCCTCTAAATATATTACTAAGAAAGAAATAATCTCAGACGATCTCTTTATCAAAGCACATAATCGAAAATGCAGAAGCAGTGTTCAAAATTATTGCTTTGATTTAAAAATCTGCCTGTTGCGAAGTGTCTTCTTGCACGTAAATTTTCACACATTCTTATACGGAAAAAATGAATCTTAACTGATATTTTGAATTCTAGCCGAAGTGAACTAAACGAACGCGACTTAACCCCTTAACCTACGATTTACGTTCGAGAATGCCCGTAATATTTACGTTTGGCCCGATCATCGTACTACGGGCTATGCCCGTAATATTAACGTTTGGTTCGATCAACGTACTACGGGCTATGCCCGTAGTTGTAGGTTAAGGGGTTAATATTGTCACGATCAATTAATTGCTTAAGATCAAGTATATTTATGTCATACAGGTATATTCGCGTAGATATTTGCCATTTGCAAATATTCATACGGAATATTAACATGCATATTTATAAATAACACGAATATATTCTCAAGTGTATATGTTCAACTTAATTATCAAAAAACTAATTATTATAATCGCGCTGTGCAAGGAGACCTATCCTAAACTAATAAATTTGAAAAAAGAGCGTTACTACTCACGGGTATAAAAGATACCCGCGTTCACTATGCTCGCAAAGAATTCTACGTAATACAACCAGTCACCCGTGCTGATTCGGTCCTTTTATCCTATGATATAATTGAGTGACCGAAGGAACAGAAATACATGCGACTCACCGTTCAAAGCAGAAAAACAGAGAACGTTACCGTGGATGCTGCGCTATCCCAGCGAATATCATCCGGGAGACTAACATAAGACAGGAACCGTTGAAAGGCCAATAGTAGAAATGGAGGTTGCGAAAAGTCTGTTACAAAACAAAACACGATGAGTGATCGCTGACTATTTGAAAAGTTGAAGATAATGGAAATGGAGGTTTATTATCTTTGGTAACTTTCGTAATAATAAAGATTGAAATTCCAACAAACTTTGATACGTATAAAAACTGAAACTATAATATGAAAGTGTAAAATCTAAAATAATCTAAAGTATGTTAGTCATTTTTTTTAGAATTCGGTATTCAGACTGTAACTCTTATTTTATTTTAATGAAAAAATAACCTCAGAAAATGCTATCCTCCTAAATTTTCAATCAAATTGTACTCCTTCATTGATAGCGATTAAAGAAAAATATACAGAATAGACATAACTGAAAGTAAGTATGTAAAAATACTTACATACTTGGCTTTTCAGCCACTGTTAGAACACCCCTGAAGATGAAAAAGAAGTTGAAGCAGTGATATGTCTATAACAAGACATAAGGTATCATTAATATCGGTAATACATATTAACATACTTGAAACTTTAGCAACAATAAAGACTTAACTCTAATAAAAAGTATAATCTCTCTCTATATATATCTCTAATATAAAAGTTTGAGAACAAACAGTCAGTGATTTTTGATGCGTATCAGACAGTTTTATTGTACTTTAATGTTAAGATTTTAAGACTTTATTTCAATTAAGAAGGACATTTACAGCATTCTAAATTATCAATCATTTTTATTGTATAATTAACAATAATTCAAACAGAATATAATAAAGAAAACAAATTGAAATATAATATGTAAAACTACTTACATTCTTGAGCTCCTGCAGAAGCTTTGTCCTCTTGAGAGATGCACTGACTCTAATACCGAAAAAGAATATTCAAAAGAATATGAAATAGGATCACATTACAGCGACCGTTAAAATTATATTCGGCGAACAATAACTCTAACGTCGCGTACAAAATTATTTGATAAGATTTTATTATTTTCGCGTGTGATTATTTAATTGGATTAAATTATTGGAGTAATAAAAGACCAATACGTAACAATACGTTGCATGGTGCAACGCGATTCATGTTATCGGTACGATATAAGACGACTAAATAACTCCTTGTACCTTAGTTTCGTCGAGTAACTTATAAAGTGGCGGGGGAAGGGGGGGACACATGAGCCGATGGCACAAGCAGCTACGCAGTTAACGATTCTACGTAGTTACAGATTAACGATCTAGACAAAGAAATGTATACATCAACAAAAATATTCATCTTCTACGAAACACTTCCTTTCGAATTACGCAGCAGGAATCTTTCTCTACATCCATATTTACAAATATCGTACAATAGCTCGTAGTCCTACTGGCAACATCACAGACAAATTTGCCTAACTTATTACCTTACTTACCTTACTTTAGTACCTGAATTTCGTTAAACAAAGCAAGATTTAAACAACAGCACGAAGAAAATGAAAAAGTACTTAAAATTACTGTTCGGCAATGACCCAGTATGCAGATGAAGTGCTGAGCGCTTTTTGAGTGCGTATTCGCTTTTAATACTAATATAAAAATAATAAAAGAGAAACGATATTTATTCCTAAGTGCAAAATGTGGTAAGAGAATAATTTTCTCACGGTTGAAAATTTGAAGTCCATTTATATTTTCTCTATATCATTTTTATTATCACGACGTAGTACCTGAAGTTTTGACTGATCCAATGATTTTTATTCTTAGAAATATCTTGAATAAGGAGAATTAAGAAGTGTGTAATGAAGGAAATATATGAAGGATTTAATGGAAATTAATTATGGCGGAGGAATCAACGAAGAAAAGTTATTTTGCTAATTATTATACGAATGAATATTCAAAATGTCGCGCAACGACTATTAAACTATTTAATTAACACTAACCTTACCAGCCCTAGCCAAATGACTGGTTTAAAAATCTAATTTAAAATTGTACATTTATCGTTATTTCTATTGTTCATCTAGCTTTATGTGAATTTTTATATTGTCTGATTAATTGATTTCTCAACTTTTAAAACTAGTTATTTGACCGGGCCTGGAGAGATTAGCTGCTGCAAACACTTGCTGCAAACTATTGTTCGTAACTAATTCGATTTCGTATATATTGGAAGCTGCAAGAAGTTTAAAATTAGTCTATCCTAACATGTTACGTGTAACATCTATAACACAGAGCTTGTGTAATATAGCCAAGAAAATGAGACTATTATTCCCTTCGATCAATAAATTGTTTCTATGAAGCAAATATTTTTTAAAAAGTTGCACACATTGTGTCGGAACTTATAGAAAAACTATCAAATATGTTGATATGGGATGTTACAGGTAACTTCAGTATCATACCGGGTATCCAAAAAAAATTGCAATACAAGCCGCTGAAAGAGATAAGATTTGTTCATTCGAAACCTCGTTTGCAAGAAGGTCGAATTTGAATTTCTGTCAGATATCGTATTGAAGAGGCCGAGCATTGACTGAATGTGTTCCGTCGCACACGGCTACTTTGTTCGTATTTACGACTTGGCATGGCCTGAATTACTACACGAAGGTTCGTGATCACAAAAGTAAACAAGGTCCCGCGGAGCTTTATTTACATACTCCAGGTGAACGAAATAAAAATACGAAAATATCAAGAAAACAACAAGCATTCAGGATAGGAAACTGTCACGGCGGTAGAAACAAAACATAACGTAGTTTGATCCTTAAAAACGACAACAACAACAGAACCTGCTGGAACCGGCAGACAGCAAGCAACACGTGTTAGCAGGGTGTGTGCTTACGGGCACAATGTCGATGTATTTTAAAACAGAACTGCGGGCGGAAAACTATGAGATAAGAAGGGTAGAACAACAGGAGCGATATAACACCCGCTCTAGGTCAGGAACCGTCTCAATTTTTATAGAAAGGATTAGGACAGAGGAAGAACGTATGGAGAAAAAGTGGAGAGAAGAATAGAGTTATTATAGGGAGCATAATTGGACAAGAAGACTTATAAATAACGCTTGTATTTTTAAACAGTACAGAAGGAATATTGAAGATTTTACCATGCAGATCTTGAGTGGGCATGGAATATTTAACGTATATCGTAAGACGATTAATAAGGAGGTCCACTCAAGATGCTGGGATTATAATGCTGAAGAAGATGATGCGGACCATGCGTTGTTTCACTGGAACAATGACAGAACAGTATTAAAAAATTACTTGGGCATGCCACTGACAATCGATAATATAATTGTGGTGGTGAGCAGCAGGAAGGAGAATTGGGTAAGATTCCAAGGACTGTGTAAGAAGACCATGGAAGTTCGACAAGTCCAGGAGAAGAACTTTGAAAGGAAAAGGAGACTTAGATAAAAGAATCTTCATTAGAGAAGGAGTACACACGGAAAAAAGACCAACCCTGAAGTAATGCCTAAAGGTGGTTCCAGGGTTCGTACTTGTGGTTAAATGAAATGTCGATGAGTGGTGTAATTATGGGTTGTAATTGTGGGTTGATTGCTTATCTATGGTGATGTTTTGGCTTTGCTATGGATTATGATTGGCACTCTTTTTGTCCCTGGTCTATGCGCTACATTTAATATAAGTATGGATAAGTTCATTAACAGTAGGTTTACGACCCGTCAATTTGACAGATTTCAATTTTCGAAATAATATATCCCAAAAACAATAGCATTAATTTTAACCACTTTGCATCGTAAATTAATCATTTCTTCTAAAGAATTTATTCACACAATTATTTTTTCCTAGGAATTCTAATTTTTGAAATCTGTATGTAGTATACCTATCTCTAAGAAACCCGTCAAATTGACGGGCTAGCTGATTTCATAAACAATTCGACTTTCAAAGACAGTGTGCAAAAGTTTCAGTTATTATAGTATTAAGACGAAGCCTTTCCTTGGAAATTTTGGGAACATCCTCTAGTACTCTAGTCTAGATTTTATCATAGCTGTAATTGTTCAAGATTTGTGATAGCGAGATTGGGTTCGAGGTGACAATTGGTCGCCGAACGAGGCCACGGTCACGGGATGGACGGTTTGTCTAACGGAGGTCTGGAGTGGTTGTATAGATTTTCCGAGAGATGTGGTTGTGGCGGCATGCGGCCTTGGGAGCGGGCCTAGCCACGTGTGATGTTGCCTCGGAGGTGCCGATACAATGGGACATACATTCTATTAATAATCAAACTCCAGGCAGAAACTGCCTGGCAACGGCGTTTGGAACATTCTCGATACTTCCAACGAGTGTCTATCAAACTTGGAACAGAAACTGCCTAGCACCGGCGTTTGGAACCACCTCGATGCTTCCAACGGCTATAGAAAACAAAATGCAATCGTACAGCGAGAAAAATCTCCACGAGGCTGGCATTCTTGCGATTACCTTGGAGAGTGACACATCGAGCATTTTCAACAATCGTATTTTGCGCCTAAGATTAGTTTACGCTTAGTAAAGAGTCACCCGTTGATCGTGGATTCGTTTGAACTCAAAATATAGTTAATAGCGTTCATTAAACTTATTATTCATTAGACTTATTACCCGTTAAACTTATTATCCGTACAATTTATTCTTCATTAACTTTATCATTCGTCAAACTTATTATTCATTAAACTTATTAATTGTTAAGCTTTGTGATAGTCTTGTATATACGTGTAAATATAATCTCGGCTTTGTGAAACGATGGCTAATCCACGTGAAGAGTCGTTACAAAATTCTAACCTCAACCCGACATATATATATATATATATATATGCCGGAGATAAAAGGATATCGGAGCCTTCCCTTTGGAACTTCGGGAAAATCCCCTAACACCGTAATCTAGATTCTACCATAGGCGTAATTAAACAATTGTCGTCTTCCGATCCGATTGTATTTGTTCGAGATTTGTGATAATGAGCTTGGGCTCGAGGCGACAGCCCGTCGCCGAACGTGGCCGCGGTCACGGGATGAACGCTTTGTCTAACAAAGGTATGGAGTAACTCTATAGCTCTCCTTAAAAGAAATATTCTTGGCGGCAGGCGACAGTAAACATTCCAACGGATTCTGTCCCGTGGCTCGCCACACGCAGATTAAGATTTAGCTAACTAAAGTCCTTCAAACAAACAGTCTTTGTCCCAACTACGAGAAGATAGAGGAGACCTATTTTTCAACAAACGACGTCTCCCACTATCAACTTTCCCTCGAGGACGGCTAGCATCTTTTTTTAACCACCGATATGGAGATTGACCAATTAGCAGCAACGCCAATTTCCCTTACTTTCTGAACGAAGGCTATCCTCGACGAATCCGATGATCTCGTGTCCTTAGACACACCCCATAATAGCTTTCCTCTGTGGCATCATCGGGACGGAAATTCATTCCTTCTTGCGATCTCATCGACGAAAAGAGTAACACCTTACGACCAGTGAATATTACGCGTCCGACTTAGATTTTGTGAGCACGTTCATCTATCATCCCGTCGACCGCGGATTCGTTATTGAACCTAGGATCATTGTCATTAGTTTCTCGAGTATCTAATTATCACGGTTACTTGTCCAGTTCTATGATAGTCGTATTTGCACTAGTCAATGTCTTCCCCATTGCACAACGACAACGTGTAATCCGAACGAAGATTTGTTTCACGCCCCTATCCCTAATTCCAATGTAAACCCGACATATATATGTCGGGTTATCATTAGAGTTAGGGGCGTATACTAAACGTTTACGTGAATTGGCCGTCGTTGTTGTGTATTCTACCTGACGTTTATAGGTACAGATGTGATTATAATAGAAGCTAGCAAGTAATTATTAAGTAAGTATTAGTAGTATAAGTAGTATAAAAAGTAAGTATTAAGGGGTCTTCCCAAAATTTCAAAGGGAAGTTTGTTTCCGGTGTCCTTTCCTCTCCGACATATATATGTAGTATCTAAATACTCTGGAGTAAGGACAAAAAAGGATGTTCCATTTGAAGAGAAGTTTAGTTTTATTTCAACAAGCAATACCCAATGCAAGAACTGATTGCAATATCTTCGTACGTCTTATTCTAACACTCGGCTCACAACTTGTGTCTTCCCACATCAAAAAATGCTGACCCTCAACTCTCGCACCCTTCTCCCACTTCTTTACTCATTTAGCTTTGACGTCAACAAGGCATACACTCTTACTTTCACACTCTCTCTCTTTCTTTCTTCCCCAGCATTCTTACGATTCTTAGTTTATACCATAAATTTACAACTTGTACTATCCCGAGAAAACTCGAACTTAAATATATGATAGACCAAGCGTATACCCCCTTTTTTGATATTACATATATATACGTTAATTAGATGAGTTATCAAAAGTAGATATACTTTATGAATATATATTGACTGAGTTAAAATGGTGAACCCAGTGCAGAGATGTGGACTGATCTGTAGTCGTAGATCCAGTCACTCTCTCTCACGGCGATGCCACGGAGGAGAACTCTTGCTGTCGTTGATCACTCCACCACTGATCGTTCGCGGGTGTAAATATGGGGAAAAATGGGAAAACCCACGTTTCCCTATTTTTTACCTGATGGAGCAATAACCATAAGGAATATAATATAAAGATAGGAATATAAGAAATAGGAATATAATAAAAGCTCTTAATTCGAAGATTTTATACCACTCAACGGCCTTGACGGCCTTGACGGTAAATCGACATGCTTATTTTTACGACAGTTACTTATGATCATTACGGTCCAACTAATTATATTGACGTAGCGAGTGGCCGCCTCGACCAAAGGATGTTTCTAACGGCCTTGAAAAGGACGGAACAGTTACTAACTATTTTTTATTGAAGAGGAAGAAATCACAGTACAATTTCCAGGTTTACGAGAGTTTTTGATAATGAAAACAATATTTATGTTACGTAACATTCGTTAGACATTAGTTAAATGCCAAAAATAACAATATCATCATAATATGTAATATGTAAAACTTCCCAACCAGCATAATCACGCACAATCGAAAATACGTCGTGCACAATATACTAACGTAACCTCAGACCATGAAAAACTGTTTAAGCTATAAACTAGTCGTTATATTCATTGAAAGGGGTTAAACCTGAAAATCTTAGCCTAAATATTATTTTACCAATTATATTTAAGTGTATTACATTTTACAACTAATGGGATAATGATTCCATTTTATTTGAAATTTAATCTTTATACTTTTTCTCTGTTAATTCCCAAATAATGTTTTATATCAATAACTATGACTGGAATATTAGTAGGTATGTCCTTAGTCGATTCTTTGATCAAAACAGGTCTTCGAAACATAAGAAACATTTCAAATCTGATTTTCATCTTAAAACCTTTCTACCGCAAAATGTTCTTGTACATGAAATGTGATACATCATAGCGAATGGATAGGTTTAGATCTTAATACCTTCATATTTCAACTTTTACTGACACTATGCTGAATATGTATGTAGTATCGGGGAAAAGGGCCTAAGAAACATCGAGTTAACCATGAACAATTTCGCGAGAGCCGAGGAGCCGTCGGGTCCTTCAATGTGTCGTCGGTCTTTTCAATTGTATAGTTTTATAGAAAAGGCCTACGTGACCCTGGCAACGAACGTCTGCTGAACACGTATGTGGTGGGCCTAGGAAAAGACAAAGGGATGCTAGAACGGCCAGAATGTTAGTTGAGAGAACGCAGTGTGAGTTGAGAAGTCGCGGAGTGTGAATCGAGAAGTCAAAGAGTGTAAGTAGAGGAGCCGGAGAGTATGATAATAAGACGTACGGCGAGAATGTAATCGGTACTTTGTATTGAGTATCGCTTATTAAACTAAACTAAACTCCAAATAAAACATCATTACTAGTTCTTACGGTAAGATCCATATAAGTTACCACATATTTTTGGAGGCTCGTCCGGGATTTAGAGTGCCAAGTGACAAGTTAAGTGACTGGTTTTCGTGAAAGTGGTATCTCAGATCAATAGCTGGCTACAATACAGGAGAAGTAGGTTTGACTGACGAGTAGGTGGCCCAGATGCAAATACCTGAGCTAAAAGACGAACTGAGAAGACGACGGCTGAGACTAGCGGGCAGAAAACGCGAGCTGGTAGCGCGATTGCTTGCTGTGTTACGCTTAGAGCGGGAACACGGTGCGCGAGAAGACGATCCAGATGATAACAACGACGACGATTTAGAAGAAGACGATGACGACGATGAGATTGGCGTGGTTGGGGATCGTTTCGACGTTAGTGGTCCAGGAAATCACAATCTCAATATTCAACACGGCGGAGTTCGGGTAATTCCAGCGATACGACGATCGAGGCAAGACGAGCCGAAGTGCACAGTGTAACGCTCAAAGTCGTAGAGGACTCACTAGAGAAATTCAGCGGGGACGATCTGCTGAGTATAAATCGGTGGGTCGAGGACTTCGAAGAAATGGCAGAAGTGATCAGACATCCACATGGTAGTTTTTGAGAAGAAACTGCTCACAGGCTATACTCAATCTTTCGTACGACAAGAACGAGGCATGAAGTCCTGGGCGAAGATAAGAAAGGCGCTAAAAGACGAATTTGAGGATGTAGTAAGTGACCAGCAGATACATCGGGAGTTAGCGCGTAGAACGATGAGACCAGATGAGGGTCTGCAGCAGTATATGCACAGTATGAGTGAGATTGCGGGACAAGGAAGAGTCGATATACAGTCGCAAATCGGCTATATTATCCAAGCTATTCCTGACGAGGTCATAAATAAGGCTAGGTTATACGGAGCTAGGAACATGGAAGAGCTGTAAGAACGCTTCAAGCAGTACGAAGCGATGAAAAGAGATCTGAAGGCGGAAACAAAATTTGGAAAACGCAAGGACGATATGGGAAGACAATCAGAAGTGCGATATCAGTCGAGGCAAACAGTTAGTGACAAAAGAGGATGTTACAGTTGTGGCAGTGCGGATCATTTAAGTGCTAAGTGTCCAGAGGAAGAAAAAGGTGCTAAGTGCTTTAAATGCATCGAATTTGGACATATGGCGGCGAACTATACAGCGCGACTAGAAAGGACTTTTTTTTTATTAACGTGGAGTAAATCCACACGGACACTAGATCGCTTCTGGGGAAAAGCGGCGTGGTAGTGCCGGACTCCAATCGACTAAAACCTCCACGATGACGATCCCGGCTGCGATTGAGAGGGGCCCGCGAACCGGTGTGAGCGATACACCGCCGCTCCCCCCCGCGCTCATGCCAGGCAGTCCGCTTCCTCTACCTGGCTGTTTTGCGGCCTGGGACGCGGAGTTGCCAACGCCTAAGTTTGCACCCCACCGGGAGGCGCGGCGGACCTAGCGCGCCTCACCGAAGCGAGCCTGTGTCCTCTGCCACGCCCTCGCCGGTCAATTCCCTCAGGGTGAGAGTACTGCACCCTCAGACTATCCACGACTTCCTTTCGAACCATAACATGCTCGCAGAAGGAGGTCACGGCCCTCCTCTTTCTCTCGCTTACCAGCAATGCCCGCCAGCAATGATCGTCGGCGGAGAGAGGTCCCAACCGATTTCCACGGTGAGGTCGTGGCGCGGCCGCGCCCACGCGGGGCAGTATTCCAGCGTGTGCTGCGCCGAATCCACGCTTGCAACGCAGTGCTGGCAGAGCGCGGTCGCCTCCTTCCCGATTCGGTGTCCGGTGAGAACCTGCGTCACCCTGTAGGTCAGGGGAGGCCCGCCGTTGCCCAACCAAACGTCCCAGTTTGGAAGGACGGCCCCGAGAACTCTTATCCCCGGCGACCCGGCTGTCGTGTCGAGGCTGGCGCGCCATCTGTCGAGCAAAGCCCGCCGAGCCTGAACACTGACGTCGGCGCACACCGGGCCCACCTTACTCGATAGACCCCGAGTGTGGAGATAAATCTCGCGACACCTCAGAGCCTCCAATTCGAGCGAGGGAAACCCGGCGAGTACCGCCGCCGCTGCCGCCTAAATGGTGCGGAAGACCATCACTACCCTGGTAGCCACCGTCCTGTGCAGTCTCCTGACCGAGAGGGGACTGCGACGGTTGGTCACCAGGTTCCCCGCCCAGTCCGGAGCTCCGTAGAGGAGCCTCGATCGCACCACGCTGGCATACTCCGGCGCACTCCGACGTCGGGCCTGCCCAGCCGAGGCGGCAAACGTCCTAATGCGTTCGCCGCCGCCACGACAGACGGCGCCAGGCGCTCGAAGTGAGCGCCGAAGGTGCAGTGCCTGTCGAGAGTCAGGACCAGATACTTCATGCTGGATCCGAACCCAATCTCAGCCCCCTCCAACCTCAGGAGATAACCCGCTGTAGGTGTCCCGTGATCGGCCTTGCGGCAAAACCACATTGCCTCGGACTTCTGAGGGGTCACCCTCAGTCCCAATTCCTTAATTTCGGCGACCACGCAGGCTACCGCCAGCTCCGCCAGCGGACGGTTCTCCCCAGACCAGCACCAACGTGTCGTCGGCGTAGCACGCTAGTGCCGAGTTCGGAGGCATCCGAAGCACTGCGTGGTATGCGATGTTCCACAACAACGGACCCAACATCGAACCCTACGGGACACAGCGGTGTCCAGCCCTCCCGGACAGCCAATCGCCCCGGACGGTATAGATGAATGCCGGTCCGGAGGAACGCCCGAAGCACACCCCGCAGCTACGCGGGTACCCAGTGAAACTCGAGGGCCCGGCATATCCTGTCCGAGGGATGCTGTTGAAGGCGTTGACCACGTCCAGAGACACGGCAAACGCCACGTAACCACGCTGCTCGGCCCCCTCGACAAGGGAGCGGACACGCGCGACAGCGTCGGTCGTAGACCGCCCCTTCCGGAGTAGACCGCCCCTTTTGGAAACCGAACTGGCCGTTATGCAGTCCGGGCACACTCCGGGACAAATGCGACTCCAGGCGGGCAGCCACAACACTCTCCAGCAGCTTGCCCGCCTCGTTCAAAAGGCACACCGTCCGAAAGGCGGAAGGCGAGACCAGGGAGCGCCCCGGCTTCGTCAGCAGGACCATCCGCCCCCCTTCCACGAAGCGGGGAATTCACCCCGAGACAGGCATCCGTCGAACAGATGCATTAGTCTCGGGGGCAAGATCCCGGCGATATCCTTCCACAGGAGGGCCGGGTCTTCATCGGGACCTGGAGCTTTCCGCACTTTCGATCATCCCGACTGCCCCGGGCAGTTCTTTCTCGGTGACCCTCGATTCCGGGCTCCAACTCCCCGCGGTGACACGTGGTTCTTCTTCCGGTGGTTGAGACTCTTGCTCCTCCTCTTCGATAAAGCTGCCATCTTCCTCGTTCGTTGATCCCGGGAACAGGGTACCGACGACCTCCTCCAGGAACCGAGGGTCCATGCTCTCAGTTAAGGGAGGCGCCTATGGACGGAGTTTGCTCAATACCATCTTGTAAGGGCGCCCTCAGGGATCCGAGTCGAGGCTTGCCAGAAGTTCGTCCCAGGCCCGCCTTCTCGCCTCCTTGATGGCTCGTTGCAGGGGCCTCCGCGCTTCGCGGTAGGCCTCGCACAGACGAGGCGCCGTGGCTCCGTCCACCCGCCGCCTACGGCGGGATGTGGTGTACCGGCGCCGAGCGTGGATGCACGCCTCGCGGAGATGAGCGATATCCTTGGACCACAAGTACACAGCACCGGCGCGTCGCGGGGTTCCAGACCGCGGCATACATGAGTCGCAGATAGCGTACATGTCGCGCCTCAGCCGGATCGCTCCCGCTTCCGAGACCTCGTCGGTCCTAGATTTTTCCAACCATGCGAAGGCTATAGAGGCCGCCACCATGAAGTCCCCGTCGCGGCGGGACACCGCCCACCGCGGGAATCTTCTTCTCCTCCCGGTGGGCCGATGGGCCCGCGGGCACCCAACGAACTGTCGCCCATCGCGCCGCCAACGGCCACCTCCATCAAGATGTAGAGGTGGTCCGAGAGGGTCTCTTCCGGGGAGACCTCCCTACCGGAAACACGGCGGGATGCGGCAGCGTTTGCCCATGGGAGGTCTACTATGGACTCACTCCGCCATGCCACGCACGGGCTGGACGACCTCCGGTTCATATGTCGGAGCTCGAGCGCGGCGGCCCAGTCCTGTACGTCGCTCCCTTTCCGTTGGTCCCGCGGGAACCCCACGCAGGTCCGTCTAGGAAGGGGGCGTATTCTCTCCGGCAGATGTTAGGCGACACGCAGACGGCTACCACGGCAAGGTTGCTCCATTTCAAGGCACGAAGCTCCGTTCCCGCTCGATCACCGAGTAGGAGGGGCTTCCCACGATCCCGGTCCAGAATATGGCGACTGAGCCTGTCAGTTCCCCAGCGCCTCGTGACGCGTCGGGAATGCTGTTCGACTCGGCCACCGCCACCAGAGCAATCCGCCGCACCATCAGACTCTGGAACATTAAGTCCTGAGCCCGGCGGTAGCGGTTAAGGTTGCACTGCAGGAGCAGTTGTCCTCCTCCTCTTCTTCCGCTCACATCGGGGAAGGCTCCGTCTCCATAGTCTCTTCCGGGCCGTTCCTCTCGCAGTTGTAGTGTCCGACTTCTCTAACCCCTCTTCTGTCCTTCGTGGGATCAGTTGACGGCGGTATCGTCTCCTTCCTCTTCATCGCGTTTCTACCGTCGCCTGGAATGGTCTTTGTTTCCTGTGCGGCCCTTTTCTAACGGCCAGGCGGTTTGCATGCCGGTGACCCCATACGATGCAACGCAGGCAGTCCCAGGTCCGCGCACACCGGACACATGGGTATTCGCGCCGAGCAGTCTCTGGCGCCTTGTCCTTCCGCCCCGCACCGGTAGCAGCGCTCCGATCGGTCGGCCGTCGATGTGTAGTCCCGGCGTACATGACCCGACTCCATGCACCTGAAGCATTGGAGTCGGCGCGCAGGGAGCGGGGAAACCAGCGCCGCTGATCAACCTATGTTAAGCCTACCTCCTGGTCGGGCGTCTTTTCGGAACGTATGACTCCCACGTTGACCTCATCGGCGCGGCAGCTCCTGGCCTCGGATAACGGCGGCTGCTACCTCCTCCTCCTATCCGGTCACTCTTAGCTCGGCCGTCCTGCGCGGCAAGGTTACCTTGGCAGGCAGATCTTCCAGCGTGGCCGCCATCCGCTCGGCCACTCGCGATGCTTTGCTCCTAGCGTCCTGGACTGGGATTTCAAACAGCAGCGCCCTCATGATCGCCCTCCTCGGTCTTAACTCCGTGATGTCGAGTTCGGAGAGCTTGACTTCCCTCTTTACCACCGCCATCGCATCCCTGTACGTGAAGCCCGAGCCGTCCTTCACATTGAGCGATATCGTGGCACACCGTGGGGATCGGGGAACGCCCGGCGCTTTCTCGCTGTGTGCGTTCTGCCCGCCAGCGTTGCGTCTCTTTCCTGCCCCGATGGCTCCGAGTCTATCGCCGCTAATCGGTCTCCGCATGGGTTCCCTTTCCGTGCGAGGGCGCTTGGGAGTCCGAGCGGTCACCTCCATGATAATCCTTGCTCTCGTTCCGCCGCTTCCGGTCGCCGTCCCGAGCGCCCAGGCGCATGTTCGCAATGTCGACCACTGAGGAGACGATTCCCGTCCTTTGGTTCTTGAGTCCCCGGTTGGCGCATTGACTGTTGGAAGAGTTTGTGCCGAGGGCTTCCTATTCTTTCGCCCCGCTCTCCCTCTTCCTCCTCCTAGGATGGTGATAAATCCTGTCTCGTTGGCCGGCGACTCCACAGTCGACCGCGAGGTGTCTCTCGCCGACCGCAATCGCGCTTGTATGGTTCTTGCGGCGGCGCCAGCCGCCGTAGAAGGGGGTTCGCTCCACCTGGCATTATTTCTCGCCGACATTCCTCCAACTTGCGGAGGTACAGGATCTTGTGATGCTCTAGTGGATCTCGAGGTCCTGGACCACTGAATCTATCCGTTTTCTTCGTATGTATATTATTCACCGACCTGATGGAGGAGGTGGGGGAGGGGGACCCATTACCGTTCCCGCTGGGGCCAGGGGAGCATTTTCTTTCGTCCCCCTCTTAGAGGTGATCCCCACCTCTTGTCCTTCGTCGTCTTTGTTATCAACTTTTCTCCGTGCGTACATTGCTCAGCCTCTCCACCGTCTCTTGGAGACGACTGACCTCTCTCTCCAGAGGGCGCACCCTCCTTCGCAGGTATGCGACGTCCTCCTCTTCCTGATCGTGGATCGGGTCCGCGCCTTTCATTGTTGCTTGCTCGTCGACCGATCCGGTTCTCGTTTCGTCACTTCGTATGTCGTCGCCGCCGTCGGCACCGCCGCGGATGGTAGAGGCGGCGACCGCCACGGCGGCAGCCTCGGCGTCGGTGTCGGTGTCGGTATCCGTCCCGCGCTTCGCGCCTCTCTTCTTCCTCTTACCGGGAGCCGATAGTAGCGCGGCGTCCGGGTCCATTCCGGACGCGTCCCCCCGTCGTGTGCGATGTCCCGCGCCTCCACCGCATCCAATTAGGGTCATCCAAATAAATTTGAACAGATTCAGACTTGCGCAAGACCTCATGATGCAGTGCGTATGCGAAAGCAGGGTGGATATAGTGGCCATCTCCGAAACCTATAGGCAGTTGCATTATTGGTTTAATGACGAGGGCGGGGATGCATCAATATGAGTCACCCTGTTTAGTGGAAAACATGCGGCGAGCGAGACCCTGACAAGAAATGTAGGGGTTGTAGGAGTCAGGGTCTGCGACGAGTTTTGCGTCAGTGGGTATTGTTCCACTAATAAGAGGAACTGGAAGGGGTCATAAAGGTGGGGAAGAAAAGAGTACTGGCGATTATGGTTGCCGGTGACTTCAATGCGAAATCCTCTGTGTGTGAGGGGGTGGCTCTAAGACGGAACGTAGGGGAACATGCCTGCTGGACGTTATAACGAGGAACGAGCTTATACCTATTAGGACGACGGGAAGCTACTCCTTCCTGAGGAATGGAGCGACTAGCTTTCCGGATATACTTAGTGTTAATAGACGAATGAGGCTGTGTTGGATGGGGAGTAGGGTCCTAGATTGGTACTCAGCCTCTGACCATTTTTATATTGAGCATTAGTTTAGGGATAATATTAAGCGGGTGGAGGGTGACGCTTTTAGATACTTGACGAAAGAGATGGATGTAGAGTGTTTTTTGAATAAATTTGACGGAGTATATAACGGAAATGATTTTGAATTTTACGAGACGGCATGCGGCGACCGACTGCAGAAGAATCTGTAGCATACGTGTGCCGTGGACTTGAAGAGGAGATACCCGGTGGGTACGAAGAGGAGCGCCAACTATTGATGGAGCGATGAGCTCGCTATGTTATGGAGCAAAACCTTAAGAGCTAGAAGAAGAGCTTAGCGAGCGGTGGCAGCCCGCAAGGATGATGCCGAGGTCCTGGTGGCCGAATTTAAGGATGCCAGGAGGCCACTGAAAAGGGCGATCGGGCGTAGCAAGGAGGAGAGTTGGAAGGGGTTCTGCGCCACCTTAGATCAGGATCTATGGGGCAGGCCGTATCGTGTAGTGAGGAAGAAAATGATGCGGTCGGCGCCAATGGAGCCCCTTGGAAAAGGTAGAGTAGAGGGAATCCTGGATGACCTCTTTGTCACCAGGCAGGAACTGTGACCGCCTACACAGGAAGAGACATCGATCCTACCTGGCGAAAAAGGAAGGTTAAGCATCGAGGAAGTAGACACGAGGATGGCCTTTGGGAAATGCGATCCCAGGAAGGCTGGAGTCGATGGGATTCCTGGCACTGTAGTGAGTTTATTGGTGGAGCAGAGATCTAGCGTGCTCCTGACAGTGCTCAACGGAATAAATACCTACGGAAAAATACCTGGCAAAGATCCTGCGACGTCATCAGCGTATAGGCCGATTAGCATACTGCCGGCGTTAAGCAAGGTGTGGGAGTACACGCTCAAAATGCTCATCGAGAGGAGCGTTGGTCAGGATCCCTTCCATAGGGACCAGTATGGCTTCAGAAGAAGGAGGGAGACTCTTGAAGCACTGGATAGGGTCCCTGGTCGCACTTGCTAAAGAGTGCAGAAGGAAGGCTCTGGTGAGTGTTCTGGTCGCCCTTGATGTGAAGAACGCCTTCAACACTCTAAGGTGGGGGAGGATAATGGAGGAGGTTCGAAGGAGACGGCTATCGGGAGAGCTACAGTAGTTGTTTGCGGACTATCTGGCTGAGAGGAGAATACTGGTACACTGTCGTGACGGTGTCGTAAGGAGGAACGTCTACGCGGGGGTTCCGCAAGGGTCGGTCTTAGGACCGTTACTGTGGAATCTTGTGTATGACGGGCTGCTGGAGGCGCTGGACCGGGTGAAGGATGCCGAAGCAGTAGCGTTCGCCGACGATCTGGCGGTTCTACTGAAGGTCAGAGGGTCCCACAGTATCAATCTAACGATAAAGGCGGTCATGGCCCTGGCCACCAGGTGGTGCTGCGAGGCTGGATTGCACCTGGCCAGGGAGAAGACGGAGGTTATCCTCTTAAAAAGAAGAGGATTCCGAATATTTTTAACGTTGACGTGGGCGGTGGGGGGGGGGGAGAGATTTCCACTATAGGATAATAAGGATAGTTAAATTAAAGAGAACACTGTTACTAACAAGTTATTATATTATATATGTGCGCAATCCAACAACTTCGGTATAATACAAATGAACGTTTATATAATATGATTACGCGTGAGGGTGATCGGAGAATCTAATCGTATTGTCGCGTAAGATGAAGGATCTTGTCTACTCACGGTATTCGACTTATTAACTACTTGATTAGCTGCTTGATCGAGACTGACTCTTAGCTCTAATGTTTTTCCCGGAGGAAAGCTTGGTGTGGGTGTGCCCTTTGAACGGAGAACGCGGATTCGTTGTTCGCACTTTCCGTCAAGGAAGTGAGGGCAAACATACGCGATGCCGATTGGTTATGAACCATGCTAAAGAAGAAGGATATGAGCAAATCTCCCACCAACGTAGATCGGGGGTTGCTGCATTCCTGAGGAAAACCAGTCGCTTTTGGTGGACACGTGTGCGGTTTTTCCATCCGGCGACTATCCGCTTTCTCCGTGATTTTTGAGAGCCTAATAAACTCGAGGACTTTTCCGAAACCTGGACATAAAGCGAAAATGCTTCTAGACAACTAGTTTGGCTGGCAAACATGTGGAAGCAATTAATCTAAAAGTCGACGTTTTATGGTGGGTCCTTGAGTTTATTGAGGATCGGGAAGACTGTAGGTGGGCCGCTGGCTGCTAGGTAGCGTCGGCTGGAGTGCAGATGTTCCATGCGACGCAACAGGTCGGTAAAGATTTTAATTTGGAGATCCGGATCGTTGAGAAGATGACCGCAGAGGAGCGGTAGTAAACTAGGTTTTTATGTTTTCTGCACAAAGGTGATGAAATGCCGGCTTTTTAAAGAAAGGGAGATGAAGGTCAGGAGAAGAAGGGAAGGAAGGAGGAGAAGAAGGACCAGAGTCGAGGAGAGAAGATAAGAGATTGGGTACGTGGCGTAGAGGCCAACCCGAAGGAATGTCGAATGTCTGTACCTGGTTGGTGCCTCGAGTACCGTAGCAGAGGGAGAATGAGGAGGGATTTTTAGTGGGTATGGCGATGTTATCTGCCGAGTCCTACATAACCCGGAGACGCGGGTTTTTGGGTATGCGTAATAGGATTTTCCCCTCCTCGCTAAATAAAAAAGCAGGTAACGCGTGCTGGTTAAACTATCAGGTCTTCCTCGTATAATAGATAAACTTATTGTTAAATCAATCCGCGGAGTATTTCTTTGGCACCCTACACATCCTACCACCTCACTGATAAAATCGAAAATAAAATCTAAGGAATATTACAACAGACGGATCAATAAACAAAATTTCAAAATAGTAGATTTGTTACATTTAATGAAAGAACTTAGTAGAGGGAAATCTCAGACGGATATACAGAATCTCATAAAGTTCCCAATATTTTCAAGTACCATAATGTTGAAATCGAAGTAAAAGGTATGCCACGATCAATACATATAAATAAATTAAAATTAACGCGCAGTCGTAATAGATAGTGACGAGCCTACAAACAGGCGGACGTTTTTTATGAACAAGAACAAGGAGAGGATTCTACGGTCCTTGGGATGTAGAACTTCCAGTCTATCACCCGGAGGTGTATGGAGAATTACTCACTTACTGTTACCAATTACTTCAACCCGCTTATTAAAATATTTTCGACGGTAACATTTGTCAAAACTGTTTTTACAATGTAGATGAAATGCCAAAAGCAAGAAGGAATCGTAGACGTAGAAGCTATAATCCAGAATGATCGAGCTCTGTGTACGACTGTTAAACCCGATATTTTGTTATCGAACTCACGATAAGAATAAATATAATGACCGAGCCCTTCTCGCTGGGCATTCGACTGTCGCATATTCACTACCGTAATCTCCAGTTCGCAATATACATTGACAAATTTTGAACAGATGTTACGATAATAAAATGAGCCGTGACACATATACAAGTTATAATTTTACAATCCGCGGGAAAGTAACTTACTCAATATTCTGATTTGTGACTCAACAAAAATAAAGGAACAAATTTACACGTCCTCTGTACTGCATATCTCGTTGAACATGTGGAAAATCGCTAGTAGCACATAGATTATGAAGATACATTTTGTTTGTTATGATATATTAATCCTAGTTTTTCAGCACTGTATCATATTTGGATTTAGGCTTGAAAAACGCTTTTTCTTTACTAGTGTTGCTGTTTTTAAGATCTGTTTCTCGTAGTAGGTCTATAGAATTGTATTATATATTCAACATTACTTCATGAATATATTATGAAAATTATGTAAGAAAATTTAACTAAAAAGCAAATTTGAAGTAACAAAATAATAGAGCATGTTATATAAAATATGTTGTAAAACGAATAAACTTACTTCACTTCACTTTTCATTCACTTTTTATAACACTTCATGCTTTGTTTTTTTTTGTAAAATGTTTCGACGTGCTCATCTTTTTATTATTTTTATGCAAAATTATGTTATTCTGCCAGATCTTTATAATTTAATTCTCACAAGTTAACTTACTGTTTGAAACTGACTTCCTTCTGCGAAAACATTTTTTGACTAAATTTAGCCGGATATTTCCTGTATCCAATACTCAGATCCGATGATTATGCGGAGCTTTTTAAGGCTTGAATTTCGAAAGAGGTCCTGGTACACCTCTATTAGGCGTCAAGTAGGCCAAGGTGAAGAAATTGACCTTTATATATGATAATAGAGTTTATTATGCAGATCTAACAGAGTAACGGTTCAAAGTGTTACAGAATGATTCAAAGTATTACAAGAGACTGTATCAAAACATTTTAACAGACCGATTCGAGCGCTTATTTTGGAGGGTTGTTATAGTGTGGTTTCTAAGCGGTGGTCTTCTTGAGCGTGTGACACTATCGTGGGGTTTTAGTCGGTAAGTTCGACACTACCCCGACAGTGTCCATGAGGATCTCCCCACGAAAAAAAAGTTCAAGCCTTGAATATTTTTAGAAAAATAATAATTTCACTGATCTTAGTATCAATTTCAGTGATTTCAGTAAAAATAAATGTAATTTTCAATATTACTAACAATTTGTTTCATCCTCTTCCTACCACATTTTGAAATACAAATTTTTAAACTTAAAATTTAATCTAACAATGAAGGTCATCATCGAGGTTGATAGATGTTCCCGTTTCGAATATACATCAAAAGAAGTGTCTCCTTTCTTAAGTTGAGATCACAATAAGCATCTTCAATCAGCATTTTATTCTTTTGTCTTAATGGTGAAAACAAGTGATCGAAGAGATAGTACGCATCAAAATATAATACAATATGCTCAAAATACTACACAACCTGCTACAATATACGGCAAGAGCGATGTAGGTAATTGTGACCGAACACAGAAGACCAGGAACGATAGCGTCATAAGCAGTTTGTTCCTTTTTGTTCTTTATTTGGAGTTTTAGCTTGCCTCCCTTACATTAATTATTTCTTTGTGATCTATTCGTTTCCTCTACTTTTTCCATCTACTTAGGGGCTCATTTCTTGGAATCCGCGGACACAGTACGTAATTGATCTTCATCGAGCGACCTTGCCAAAACGCATCGCCATTTGCCACTCGCTCATTTGAAGAAATTAGATCTCGATATTATTCTTATTACAGCACGTATATATTTCATGATATGGAGTAATATCATATGATGGTAATAAAAACATACATCGAGTTCAGCAGACGTTCATATAGATCAAATTTTTGATATCCAAATGTACTACAGTAGTGCAGTGCGACATATGATTAAGTAGTTTCACAAAACGACCTGAGTTAAAAATTTGGCAGGAGTCCCATTTCAGGAATAGATTATCCGGAATAATAAACTCCATATATTTTAAGGCAGTCCACATGAGATAGTTGTTCCAATAGACTGAAATGCCAACAAGAACATCTTACAGGATTTTCAAATCCAAGTCGAAAATGCATTCATAAACAGTTGCAATTTTTTACAGCGATGATTGATTTTATTCTCCTGTGCAAGCACTAAATATATTTTCGCTCAAAACCTTTTTGACTTCAGGAATTTTCAGGTTTTTTTTTTGCCTATTATCTACCTACAGTTTTGAGTGCAGTGACGTTGGTTTGAAAATTTTGGGTGGGCTCGACACCCGTGTTTTGATAAGAAACGTAATTGTTGACAATACATCTGTTCGGTTAGAATGTACTACCGCACTGATACATTATGTTAATTGTATTGTCACTCACACCGTGACTATAGCCAGTTTTCAATGGTATGGGGAGTATTTTAACTCGTACAAGGATGACTGTAACGACATAAAAGAGGAAGTGACGGAGTGTGTTGCCTGCAGTCAAAGCAATGAAACTTCGTGCTCCTGTTTAGCAACTGGAGGTCAAGTTACGCGAATTGCATTTTTGTGTACAAGAAAATGCAAATACGTCTGTAGTAAATACCGCATACTCATCGAAAAGTAGGTTGTTCATATGATTTTCAATTTTCAAATATTTTTGAGGTGTTCATTAATTCTCTTCAAGAAGTTTTTGCATCTTATAACCTTTTCCATCGATTACGATCTCACTGCGTATAGTTTTGTTTGTATTATATAAGCAAATGTTTCATTTGTTCGTTTATCCAAATTGAAACTTGATATCATTTTATATTATTGTTACTATAGTACATTGCACAATCCTTATTTATCGTAATAAGAGAAACAAGTTAAAATTCTGGATATAGTTTCCTTACAGATAAAGCATGATCCTACATTCGAAGTATACAGATGTACTCGTTTGTGAAATAAGGAGGATCTCGTCTTCGTGATTAGAAAATTAATGTGCTACATCGCATATCTGACAAAAATAATTGGGTCCATTTCCTTGAGTAAAGTTGTTACAAAACTGTGTCCTATTCACGCGATCATGTGATTTGAGTGTACAAACGAAAGATTGGAATCGTTATAGTTTTCTTCTTTTTATATATGTATCTGTATATAATTCTGCACGTTTTAAACGAGTCACGTTGTTCATCTTTTTCCCGTTACTGTGTCAAACTTCAAACCGCAAATTTTTTTCCTTCATTTTTTACTAATAATTATTTACGAGTCTGCCAAATTATTCAAATTCCCCATCACATAAATATATATCACAAGTTCAAAACGTTGCCCAAACGTTGTCATTGTCCAATCTGCATAAAGTTTTCGACGATATGATGACCAATATCTATACCTCCAACATATGTCGATATACGATAAATTACAATACAGTAGACAATACATTGTTGGCTAGGAACTTCCTGAATATTCTACAATTCCGTTCAACTAGACGGATTGCATTTCTTTAATGTTTTCTACATTGTATACTGTACATGTATCTTTATGAACTCTATACGTTTTTCTTTACCTTGAGATGTGAATGATATCTAAGGTCGTAGCGTTGCATGTTGCAAATGCTTATATCGCTGCAAAATAAATTGTACGATTTATCGCAAGACCTACTATTTTAGCGAATCCTCTTTGCCAATGAGACTACTCTCTGCTCTTTCTTGTTTTATATTCTGTAGCACTTCTAAGCAACTAGGTTACTATCTTTCCATTTCTACTAACAAATTTTGTAACTTCTATGACGGTGTAATTAATTGTTTACTGTAATAGCAGAATTCTGTCAATTTCATTATTATTTAAAATTTTTCCTTGAAGGGAGACTTGCTTATTTCCAAAATTTAATAAGAAATAAAAGAATGAAATTTTGGACTTATACTATATTAGTTTGCTTTCAAAATACCTCAACAGTAATTAATAAAGAATGTAATAGGATTCCTTCTATAACTTTGGATTTTCTTTTATAATTTCCATAATTAATTACAGCGATTTTCCATATCTCTTGTAAATACAACACAACCCCTATACGTAATCTGCTGTTTCAACGATCGTGCTTTTACATATGAGAATCAATTACGATTAATTGCAACCCGTTAGAATGAAATAATTACATAACCATACAGAATGATTTATACAGTGAGTCGCATTTAAAATCGTCCTGTGTGATGCAAAAAATATTTCTAATTGTTTACTTATAAAATATTGTAAATAAAAGTAAATGGTAAAATAAAGACTTAGAAACTTATATACATGGCTTAAGTACTGCATGGACCATGCTAATTATCAATAAAGTTAGAAAGATTTACCGAATGAATATATTGTAAGGTACAAATTAAATAAATAAATAAAGAAAATATATCTGTAGCGTCACATGAGTTACAGAACGATTCGAATCTAGGGTGACTCATGTTGTTGTTTTGCCTCGGAGTATTATCACCGTTACGATGTACAAAATGTAATAATAAACAAAATCCGGACAAAACAATATCGCTGCTACATGCAACCGTCAACCGGAGTCAAAATCGAACTTTCCGGTACTCCTCCCGAGGAGGAATATCGATCCCCTCACCAGAAAGGAGGCGCTGGTGGAAGAGATAAGAGCGCAATGGGGAATCAAGGAAGGAGCGAGCGTGGAGGTTAAGTCTTTGAAGATGGCACCATGGGGCATGCAGGTGGCGGTGGTGGTTCTCCCTGCTAATGGCGTACCGCGGGATGATATAAGGCTAAGAACGGGGCTAACTATAGCCTCGGTTAGGGTGCTCACTAGCGCACAGTGCTGCTATAGATGCCACATGCTGGGGCATATGGCAGCGAAATGCAAGGCGGTGTGCCCGGGTAAGGAGGTGTGACAGCACCGAGCACACCATGAAAGACTGCGACAGGGAACCGAGGTGCGCAATGTGTTCGAGACAGGAGGGGATTAGCGCCAAGCCGGTTCGCTAGTGTGTCCGATGGAGCGACTATGTGCTAGGAACTTTAGACGGGGACTCAATTAGAGTCCTACAGATCAATCTAAATAGGTGCAGGCTGGCGCAAGATCTGATGATGCAGTACGTATGTGAAAGCAGGGTGGGCATTGTGATCATCTCTGAGCCCTATAGGCAATGATCTTATTGGTTTAGTGACGAGGGCGGGGATGCATATATATGAGTCACCCTGTTCAACGGTAGATACGCGATGAGTGAGACCCTGGTCAAAAAGGCTGAAATTGAAGGAATCAGGATCTGCGGCGTGTTTTGTGTCAGTGGGTATTGTCCTCCGAACATGACCAGGCACGCTTTCGATGCCTTTTTTGGGTGAATTAGACTGTGATTTGAGGGAGGGGAGGAAAAGAGCATCGGCACTAATGGTCGCCGGAGATTATAATGCGAAGGCCAGAGTGGGGAGTGGCAACAAGACCGAGTGGAGGGGAACATGCCTGCTGAACGTGATGACGAGGCGTGAGTTATTACCGATTAGGACGACGGGGAACTATTCCTTCCTGAGAAATGGAAGGACTAGTTTCCCGGATATATTGAGTATTAATCGACGTATGAGGCTGAGTTGGAGGAAGAGCACCGTCTTGGACTGGTACACAGCCTCTGATGATTTTTATATTATGCACACGTTTACGGGCAGTGTCAAGCGGGCGATTCGTGGGGCGCTTGTGTATTCCACGAAGCGGATTGATGCGGATAGATTTGTGAACAGATTTGATCGTATTTATGAGGACCACGTTTTAAAAATCGACGAGTTGACATGCGGCGAAAGACTACACAATAGCTTGGAGTGCACGTGTGCCGAGAACCTCAGGAAGAAGTTCGCGTCGAGCGGGAAAAGAGGAAGTAACTACTGGTGGAACAACGAGCTAGGCACTTTAAGGAGTGCAGTGTGCAGGTTCAGGAGAAGAGCCTAAAGAGCGGTGGCGGCTCACAAGGAAGATGCCGAAGTCCTGGTGGCCGAATTTAAGGCTGCACGAAGGAGCTTGAAGAGGGCGATCGAACGCAGTAAGGAGGAGTTCTGGAAGGGGTTCTGTGCCACCTTGGACCAAGACCCGTGGGGAAGACCTTATCGAGTCGTGAGGAGTAGATTGATGCGGTCGACACCACCTGAGCCCCATGGAAGCGACAGGGTGGCGAGAATCTTGGACGACCTCTTCGTTACCGGGCGGCAACTGCGACTGGTTGGGCATGAATTTGGACCGGCCCCACCTGCGGTACCCGACGGAGAGGAGGACCTACGGATCGACGAAGAAGATCTGAAGACGGTCGTCCTCCTAGCCGTGCTCAATGGCATTAATTACCGTGGTAGAATACCGGCAGTATGGAAGGTGGCTAGGGTGGTTCTGATACCCAAGCTCAATAGAGACCCGATAATGTCATCGGTTTACAGGCCGATCAGTATACTGCCGGCATTGAGCAAGGTCTAGGAGCATACGCTGAAGATACTCATCGAGAGGAGCATCGGGCGAGATCTCTTTCACAAGGACCAGTTTGACTTCAGAAGAAGGAGGGGGACCCTTGAAGCCCTGAATAGGACAGTCGCAGTTGCTGAAGACTGCAGAAGAAAGGGCTTGGTATGCGTTCTGGTCGCCCTCGACGTAAAGAACGCGTTCAATACTCTGAAGGTGGAGAATATTTTGGAGGAAACGCGAAGGAGACGGTTGCCGGGACGACTTCAAGAGCTTATCGGGGACTATCTGGCTGATCGGAGAAACGTAGTGCACTGCCGGGTCAGTTTCGTAAGGAGGAACGTCGGGGCGTGGGTTCCGCAGGGGTCGGTCTTAGGACCGCTACTGTGGAACCTCGTGTACGACGGAATACTGGAGACGCTTGACCGGGAGAAGGAGATCGAAGCGGTGGCGTTCGCTGACGATCTGGCGGTTCTCCTTAAGGCCAGGGAGTTTTCCTCGACATCGAGGACATAATACGGGCGGTTATTGGCGCAGCCACCAGATGGTGCAGAGTCGTGGGACTTCATCTAGCAGGAGAGTAGACGGAGGTTATCCTATTGACTAGGAAGAGGATACCAACAAGCTTTAACTTTAATGTGGGGGTCGGGGGGCGGAGATCTCCACTAGCAAGACCGTGAAGTACTTGGGAGTTTTGTTGGATAATGCTAGAGGGTTCTCCCCCCACCTCGAATCGGCGTGCGACAAGGCGGAACGGTTCTTGGGAGCCATACGGGGCCTGTTTCCCAACGTGAATGGGCCTAAGGACACTGTTCGAAGGCTCTATTACGGCGTGTGGGAGTCTGTGGTCCTGTACGGTGTACGTATATGGGCCTCATCCCTGGGAAAGGTGATGAACAGGAACATTATGAAGAGGGCACAAAGGTCGGTGATGATCTGTACGTCTACTGCCTACCGTACAGTGTCACACGGGGCCTTGTGTGTGGTGACGGGTAACATGCCCACACACATGAAGGCGTGGTTACGGTGGCAGCAGTACGGCGTGAAGAGGCGGATCGTGGAGAACGATCGCGGAGTTGAAGACCGAAGCCGAGGACAGATGGGGTTGGAATGGGCGTTCCACAATCCCTACAGCTGGACTAAGAGGTTGATCGAGAATCCGTTGGTATTCTACAGAACGAAGAGGAGCGTCAATTATCACGTCATGTAGATCCTTACTGGGCACGGTATCTTGAATTGGTACCGTCACAGGATTGGGAAGAAGACGCACACCAGTTGTTGGATAGAGAACCGGTTCGTGGAGAAGATGGCCGCCGAAGAGCGGCTATGGATTAAATTTGTTAACTTTTGTACAAAGGTTATGACAAACCGGCTTAACAAGGAGAGGGAGGTGGAGGACCTACGTAGAAGGAAAAGTAGGAGGAGGTTATAGACAATGTAAGAAGTTTGTTTGACGAAAATGGGTACGTGTGTGTTGAGGCCGACCCGAAGTAATGTCGAATGATCGTACCGGGTTGGTACCTCGAGTACCATAATAGAGGGAATAGGAGGAGGGGTTTTTAGTGGGTATGGCAACGTCATCTGCCCGAGTCCCACATAACATGCTGACACGGGTCACTGGGTATGCGTAACAGCATTTTCCCTTCCTCGCGCGCAAAAAAAAAGAAAAAAGACCGCGGATAGGATAGAGGAAGCTTGTACTGGAAGTAACTAGCGGGCGTCCGGCATCTCAGTCGTTATCAGTCGAGAGGTACAAAACGCCGAAGCGGCCGATTCCACAGCCACCGTTATCAGCGCATTTTGTGAAGAAATGAAACAACTTCATTCGAGAATTGACGCGCTAAGCTTTGATGGCCGTAACGAGCATGTTTACGCTCACCCGGAAGACATCGCCGTCGTTCGACATCCCGAGACGGTCTTTGTTATTACAAACAAGGTGTCGGAGCCCCCAGGTCCCCTCAGGAAAACGAGTGGCTGTCCAGGCTCGGCCCGACGGTCATCTGGCTACTGGCAGAACGGCGGGGGGAGGTAGATCCCCAGACACCCTCTCGTACGGCAAGAGCTACTGGGGAGAAGGAGAAAGAGAAGGAGAAAAGCAAGATAAAGAAGGCCATAGTGGAAGGAGAGAAACCGAGGATGGTTTCTGATGTAAAATTAAATGAAAATGTGACAATCTCGGTTATTCCGAGGAAAGATGGGGGGAGAAAGGTGATGATTTCTGCTCCTTTAAACCGAGTAGGAGGCTCCAGAGGAGCCCTACGATTGAGTGGCAGGACGAAAGAAGGAGTGGTCGAGGAATCGGAGGGTTCCTT
Source organism: Bombus picipes (assembly GCA_014737485.1). Lineage (NCBI taxonomy): Eukaryota > Metazoa > Arthropoda > Insecta > Hymenoptera > Apidae > Bombus > Bombus picipes. The sequence goes on from JACXIP010000091.1 coordinate 268,623, forward strand.
TGGAATTAGAGGGAGCGACCATAGTACGCCGGTCACAGCGAAAGGAGTAGCCTACGCTAAAATGCTGGCCAGGAGAGTGGTTGAGAAAAACGTCAGCGCTAAATCAGCGAGATCGGCTATGGCCAGTGAAACCGAAGATAGCGCGAGAGACGATACGCAGACGAGTGACGTCGACGATGAGGACGTCAAGCCCTGGCAGGAGCGGTCCAAATGATTGATGTTGTAGTTAAAAAATTAAAGTTGATAAAGATAAAAGGCATCCTGTGTTCCTTGAAGCAATGTGGCGAGCATAAAGATAGAAGAAGAAGGAGAAGGAGAGAGCCTGTCGAGGTAGAAAGAAGGGCAAACAGGACATAAATGAAGAGGGAACTGACGATAGCTGAAGGAGGATACCCAAAAAAGGAAAGTAGTATCGATATCTTGCCGGCTGAAATAACGAGAGTGAAGGAGCTTAAGAGGCCCCGAAGAGGAGCGGTAACATACACCGAGGCGTGTGGGAGGGAGATCAGAGCGATAAGGGGTGAACAGGACTTCAGCGAGGATTCTGTAGGATGGATGAGGGTAGAAAGAAGGAAGAGGGAGAGGAGCAAGCTACCCTGATAGTGCGTCCGGGAAACAACCGGCAGGGTGGTACCGAAGAGAAAAAGGCGTACGAAGAAATAGGAGGAGGAAGGAAGCCATTTTAGTCAAAGTGGAAGAAAGTTGCGAATGGCTTCAAGTATACAAGAAGATAATGGCGGTGAGGAGCACATTAGAGGGAGCCGCGGGGGTCCATAAGACGAGAGCGGGCCACATCCTGATTGAATTTGACAGGACGGTGGTGGTTAGCGAGGCGGCGGCCACGTTGAGGGCCGCTTTGAGGGATACTACGGAGGTGGCTGCCGTGGTGAACAGGACGACCCTGCAGATAAAAAATATCGAATAATAAAAAGAAATAAAAAATAAAAAATAAAAAATATATGCCCTATAGGCAGTTGCCTTACTGGTTTAACGACGAGGGTGGGGATGCATCCATTTGGGCCATCCTGTTTAATGGAAAACAGGCGACGAGCGAGACCCTGATCAGGAATGTTGGGATTGTAGGAGTCAGGGTCTGTGACATGTTTCGCGTCAGTGGGTATTGTTCCCCTAACAAGAGTAAGGAGAAATTTAACGAGTATCTAAAGAAACTGGAAGGGGTTATAAAGGAGGGAAGGAAAAGAGCACCAGCACTGATGGTTGCCGGTGACTTCAATGCTAGATCATCGGTATGAGTGGGTTTTAGGACTGAACGTAGGGGAACATGCCTGCTTGACGTCATAACGAGAAACGAATTGATACCTGACAGGACGACGGGAAGCTATTCCTTCCAGAGAACTGGAAGGACTAGTTTCCCGGATATACTTAGTGTTAATCGACGAATGAGGCTGAGTTGGAGGGGGAGTAGGGTCTTAGACTGGTACTCAGCTTCTGACCATTTTTATATTATGCACATGTTTAGGAATAATGTTAAGCGTGTGGATGGTGGTGCGTTTAAATTTATGACGAAAGAAATGGATGTGGAGGCGTTCTTATATAAATTTGACAGGACATACGAGAACAATTTTTTAAAATTTGACGAGGCCGCATACGGCGAACGGCTACAGAAGAGCCTGGAGCATACGTGTGCCGTGGACTTGAAGAAGAGGTACCCGGCGAGTGGGAGAAGAAACGCAAACTATTGGTGGAACGAGGAGCTCGCAGCGTTAAGGAGTAAAACTCTTAGGATTAGAAGAAGAGCGCAGCGAGCGGTGGTGGCCCGTAAGGATGATGCGATTAAGCGATTAAGAAGGGCGATCGAACGTAGCAAGGAGGAAAGTTGGAAGGGGTTCTGCCTTAAGGGGGGAACCTCAGACCAAGATTCATGGGGCAGACCGTATCGAGTTTTAAGGAGCAGAATGATGCGGTCGGCATCAACGGAGCCTCTTGAAAGAGATAGAGTGGCGGGACTCCTGAATGACCTCTTTGTCACCAGGCAGGAACTGCGATCGGTCTTGCAAGAAGAGACATCGACCCTACCTGGCGAAGAAGGAGGGTTACTCATTGAGGAAGAAGACATGAAGATGGCCGTTGGGAAATGCGATCCCAGGAAAGCGGCTGGAGTGGAGGGGATCCCTGGCATTATTGTAAGATTGCTGGCGGAACGAAGACCGAGAGTGCTCCTGAGGGTGCTCAACGGCATTAGCGTCTACAGCAAAATACCTGCGGTATGGAAGGAGGCCAGGGTAGTGCTTATACCCAAGCGCGGAAAAGATTTAGCAACGTCATCGGTGCACAGGTCGATTAGCATACTGCCGACGTTGAGCAAGGTGTGAGAGCGCACGCTTAAAATGCTCATCGAGAGGAGTATTGGTCAGGAACCCTTCCACTGGGACCAGTATGGCTTTAGGAGAAGGAGGGGGACTCTCGAAGCCCTGGATAGGACGGTCGCAGTTGCTGAAGAGTGTAGAAGGAAGGGACTGGTGTGCGTTCTGGTCATCCTTGATGTGAAGAATGCTTTCAATACCTTAATGTGGGAGAGGATATTGGAAGACGTTCGAAGGAGACGGCTACCGGGACGACTACAGGAGATAATGAGAGACTACCTGACCGAGAGGAGAATTTTGGTGCATTGCCGGGACGGTGTCGTAAGGAGAAACGTCTACATGGGGGTTCCGTAAGTGTCGGTCTTAGGACCGTTACTATGGAATCTGGTGTATGACGGAGTGCTGGAGGCGCTGAACCGGGAGAAGGATACCGAAGCAGTAGCGTTCGCCGACGATCTGGCGGTTCTACTCAAGGTCAGAGGGTCCCACGGCATCAATGAAAAGATAAAGGCGGTCATAGCCTTGGCTACCAGGTGGTGCTGCGAAGCTGGATTGCACCTGGCCAGGGAGAAGACGGAGGTTATCTTCTTAACAAGGAAGAGGATTCCGAAGATTTTTAACGTTGACGTGGGGGATGGGGTGGGATTTCCACTAGCTGTGTTGTGAAGTACCTAGGTGTAGTATTGGATAATGCTAGGGGATTCTCTCCCACCTAGAAGCAGTTTGTGATAAAGCGAAACGGTTCTTGGGCGCCATACGGAGAAAGCCTACTCCCAAACGTGGACGGGCCCAACGATTTAGTCAGGAGATTATATTACGGCGTTTGGGAGTCTGTGGTTCTATATGGCGCATCGATATGGACCGCCTCCCTGGGAAGAGACACAAATATCATGAGGAGGGCACAAAGGGCGGCGCTGATCCGTATGCCTACCGCCTACCGTACGATGTCACATGGGGCACTGTGTGTGCTTACCGGTAGCATGTCGATTTACATCAAGGCATGGTTGCGGTGGAAGCAGTATGGAGTGAAGAGGCGGATCAACGAGAGCCCTGAAGAAATGGCACATGTTGGGCAAGAAGAAATGAAGGATTTGGAGATGGAGGCAGAGGACATGTGGAGATTAGAGTGGGCGTTCCACAACCCCGACAATTGGACTAGGAGACTGGTAGAAGGTCCGCTGATCTTCTACAAGAGAAAGAGGAAGATCAACTACCATACGATGCAGATCCTTACGGGACACGGTATCTTTAACTGTTACCGTCATAGGATCGGCAAAGAGTCGCAAACCAGCTGTTGGGATTGTGGTGCGGTGTTGGATGACGCCGAGCATGTGCTCTTTTGGTGCCCTAGATGGACGCAGGAGAGAACGGAGTTGGAGGTCGAGATTGGTGAAGAGTTCAAATTGGAGTACGGGGTCGTTGAGAAGATGGCCGCGGAGGAACGGTTGTGGAATAGGATTTATGATTTCTGCACAAAAACGATGAAATGCCGGCTTTCTAAAGAAAGGGAGATGAAGGTCAGGAGAAGAAGGGAAGGAAGGAGGAGAAGAAGGACCAGAGTCGAGGAGAGAAGATAAAAGATTGGGTACGTGGTATAGAAACCAACCTGAAGTAATGTCGAATGATTGTAACGGGGTTGGTGCCTCGAGTACCGTAGCAGAGGAAGAATGAGGAGGGGTTTCTAGTGGGTATGGCGATGTCATCTGCCGAATCCTACATAACCAGGAGACGCGGGTCTTTGGGTATACGTAATAGCATTTTCCCCTCCTCGCTATAAAAATGAAAAAAAGGGGGTATTCTGCCTTAAATCCAATGATATATGGGAAAACGCCTCAGGGAAACGCGGGATATGAAAAGCGATTTTCCCTTTCCTAAGAAAAGAGAAGAACTGCATGTAGAACCTGTTGAGTATTCATAAACGGTGATCGAGTGTAAGGAGTAAGGGAAATATGGCTCATATATGTACATAATCACAGAATTGTTATTCAAAAGCCAACCTTCGTCTGTACGACTTCTAAATCGCGCGTGAAATTTACTCAAACTAAAAATAAATAGATAATTAATTCTATTTCCACAAGAAATCAAAGAAACTATTATACCAACGCTCAGTGCCACTTTGCACCAACATGCAGCCGGACACTCATTTTCGCTAGAGTCGCTACATGCTACATACGTAAATACAGTAGATAAGTAAATATCATGTGGCGCAGCGAATTATTCCTGCGCAGCAATATTTTTTGTAATTACGTGATTTGTGTGGAAATTAAAAGCTACCTCTGCGCACAATTACTGAGAATGAAATAAGATTGCGCATTAAGCATAAAAATGTAATGCAACACACTACTTCGATTTCGCACTTGGGCAATCTGAAAAGCAAAGGAGAATTGATTCGTCGAAATTTGCACTTTTTGTATTTAATGAGATAGAAGACGCTTGAAGGAACCTGAAAGGGAAACCGAAGGTATCGTTGAAGAAACTGCAACAGCAATACAGAAACGTTCAGCATAATTCGTGCAATAAAATTATAACACGTGTGTCCGTGTCGTTTCCTATTAGTAGCCAATCTTCAGAAGCCGGACCATACAGCGTGAAAGCTGTTGTTACGTCGCATGAGATGATCCCTGCGACGTCCTCCATGGTCTGGCAGCCAAGGCCCATGCACCGTTATACAAACCAGCAATAAACCTAAGGAACCACCATAAACAGAATCTTTTTAACTTAATCTATAATCTTGCAAGTATTTCCGGTTTATGAATGTGTAGTGGCACATGAGTCATTGGTCAATGCGGATCGAGAGAGACTCATGTTGTTGTTGTGTCTCGGAACACGGACACCGCCTTGAAATACGAAACATATAGATAAACAAACTCCAGACAAAACAAAGTCACCGTTATGGGCAACCGTCGATCTAAGACGAATTCAAATTTTCCAACTACATCCTCCCCCCCTCCCCCCGACCAACATAAATAAACGGACGCGATAGCGAGCGAGACATTATCTGAGTTATAGTTCG
>JACXIP010000092.1:8589-204157 GCA_014737485.1 Bombus picipes
TTTTTGATATTACATATATATATATATATATATATATATATATATATATATATATATGTCGGAGAATACGTCAGGAATAGGGTTGGGGGCATTTGATAAATCTTCATTGAAATTGACCATCGTTGTGGTATAACGAAGGTACGGTTTGTTAACACGAGTATGGATACTACCGATTCGACGATCAACCGCGACCCTAGTGATGTTGATAACGAATCCGCCATCAACGGGATGATAGAACTACTTGCTCACAAAACTAACTTAAACGTGAAGTACTCCCGGAGACTAAGCTTTCCTTCCTTCGTCGGTGAGATCGTAAGGAAGAATGCCTCTTCGTCCCAATCATGCCACCGAGGAAAACTATGATGGGGTGTGTCTAAGGACAAAATCCCTTTTGTCCGAAGGACCCGTTGGAATGTTTTACTGTCAAGTACCGCAACGGGTATTTCTTTTAACGAGGGCCATACTGCCAGAACGCGCCCGTCCCGTTGACCGCGGCTACGTTCGGCGACCGACGGTCGCCTTGAGCCCAAGCTCATTATCACAAATCGCAAACAAATACACTTGGGTAGAATGACGACAAATTGTTTAATTACGGCAGTAAACTCTAATTACAATATTACGGGGTTTTCCCGAAGTTCCAGACGGGAGGTTTCCGGTGTTCTTTCATCCCCGACATATATATATGTTGGGTTGAGGTTAGAATTTTGTAACGACTCTTCACGTGAACTAGCCATCGTTTCACAAAGCCGAGGTTATATTTACACGTATATACAAAACTATCACAAAGCTTAACAATTAATAAGTTTAATAAATGATAAGTTTGACGAATGATACAGTTAGTGAATAATAAATTGTACGAATAATAAGTTTAACAGATAATAAGTCTAATGAATAATAAGTTTAATCAACATTATTAACTATGTTTTGGGTTCAAACGAATCCACGGTCAACGGGATGATTCTTTACTAAGCGTAAACTAATCTTAGGCGCAAGATACGATTGTTGAAAATGCTCGATGTGTCACTCTCCAAGGCAATCGCAAGAATGCCAGTCTCGTGGAGATTTTTCTCGCTGTACGATTGCATTTTGTTTTCTATACTCGTTGGAAGCATCGAGAAGGTTCCAAACGCCGTTGCTAGGCAGTTTCTGTCCGAAGTTTGATTATTAATACAATGTATGTCCCATTGTATCGGCACCTCCGAGGCAACATCACACGTGGCTAGGCCCGCTCCCGAGGCCGCATGCCGCCACAACCACATCTCTCGGAAAACCCATACAACCACTCCAGACCTCCGTTAGACAAAACGTCCATCCCGTGACCGTGGCTACGTTCGGCGACCAATTGTCACCTCGAACCCAATCTCGCTATCACAAATCTTGAACAATTACAGCTATGATAAAATCTAGGCTAGAGTACTAGAGGATGTTCCCAAAATTTCCAAGGAAAGGCTTCGGCTTTCCTTTCATCTCCGACATATATATATGTAAAACAAAAGTAAGAAAATTCTTCAACCAATCAAGAAAATTCTTAGCGAATAGGTTTATTGTTATTGTTCATATCAAAATAAATGATTTACTTCATTTTAACATTGAATTTATCATGCTTGTTTTATTTAACAATCATCGAAAAAAGAATAAAACCTCGAAATTTGCAACTTAGGCATTCGTCATTTTGCCAATCTTCGACATAAATTATTTATTTCAATACGTACGTTAAAGATAGGCCTATTAATTAAGAATCTTCTTGATTTTTTTGTTTTAGTCTATCTAAAGTTTCAATCACCTACGTTAGTGAGATACGGCCTCTAAATGCTCATTTATTGTGGGTAAGATGAAACCAAGAGGCAATTAATTAAAACTGTATATAAAATGATTGTGTATGAGGAAGAAGTAACAAAGTAAACTACGAAAAAAAGTCGCAGCGTTTGACTAAATCTTCAACTTAAAGAATTCATAGGATAATACCCTCTTAAAAGTACATAGTGACAAAAATACTTTTGCGTATATCACCGAAACTAAGGCCGAGCGACGGTAACATGTATAGGGAAAAGCTATTTAGGATTATGTCCCCGACAACATATTTCAAGGTCACCGAAATCGGTCGGAAGTGCTCTTTCTTAAATAATTACAGATAATAGATTTAACTTTTATTTATGAACACATTATTAGTATAATGTACTCAAATATCATTTGCGATAGTACCGAAAATATAACAAAATAAATAAATTTTATGATATATATTAGATCAGCTACTAATCTTTTTATACATTTCCATAATATGAATTAGTGCTTTACCTTATTTAATTCTTCCGCAGTAAAACGCAATACTGTAGAAATAGCGTTTAGCATATGACGTTTACTAGAAACATCGCTTGTAGTTAAATAATTTATAAAAACATTTTTCAAATATTCAAGATTTGCACCTTCCCTAGACTTGCAAGCTTCGAGCCTAAAAATCCAATAATATAATCAAATGTAGACGTATCTTTCTTCCAATTTTGTAATACATGCATCACTTTGAAATTTACCTCGCAATCTGAGCTTGCAAAGCTTTTATATTTTCTTTCTGTTTCTCCTTTATATATATGACATCTCTTTGTTTTTCCCGTAATGTTGCTTCTAACTCTAAAACTTTTTTTCTAGATGCTGATACTTGCACCTCTTTTCTTGCTAACTCTTGACTGTAATGCAATATTGGAGGACTGTCATTTGTTAATAATCCAGTTACTAAATCGGTAATAGGCTCTGTTCCATTTTCACATTTTGATGCATTTAGCTTCCTTTCTGCAGTATTTTCCTTTTTGGGTAATAATGCGTGAAAAGATGTTTTTAAAGTTAAAATTTCTTTATCCTTTTCTTCGATGAGAGCCATCGATCGTTCTCGTTGACGTAATAATTGTTGCTCTAACGTAGATATTTTATTACGAAATTCATTGTCCTTTTGTAATAACAAATGTCTCAATTTTCCATGTTCTTCTTGATATGACTGTAAAAATAACCAATTATTGCTTATACCACAGTTATTTTAAATATAGTTGATTTAATTTGTCACCGAGTGATCAAAGAAAAGAAAAAATTTGCCTTTTCCTGATGCTCCAATTTTAACTTCAATTCCCTTTCCTTATTCACAATTTCGTTATTTAAAACACGTATTCGTTCTTCTAGATTATTATTATGTGCTTTTAAAATATGTAATTGCGTTTTGCTATTTTTATCATAAGATGATGCAATATTTTGACTCTGAATATTATACGATATGTTTCCAACATTACTATACTTCATTTGCTGTTTATAATCTTCGAATTCTTGTAACAAAGTTTCATACTTTTCTTTATAATCAATAACTTGTTGTTTATCATATAAATCTAAGCAATGTAGTAATGCTGAAAACCAAATTTGCTAATAATTATACAATGTATTATTCATATAAGAGAAAAATATTTTTAATTAACTAACATTTAACATGTGCTGATTCGCTTTTTTTATTATCTAAATCTAACAATTTGGTATACAGGTTTTTTATTCTAGAAATGATCTCTTCAGGTTCATTATTTAATGTAATATACTCATGTTCAGAGTCTTGTAAATTAATTAGTTGGTCTTTCAATTTCTGTATGGCTTGTTGATCTTGCTGTCTGAGTCTATCATATCCTCCAACAATTTCTGAAAGTTCAGCTAGTCTTGCTTCTAGACCAGCTACTCTTGCTTCATGAGTCATTGCTAATGCTCTAGCTTGCTGTTCTGCAGCAGCAGCTCTTTTTTGTTCCTGCAAAGTTAATTAGCCATTCTCATGCCTACAGTAGACGAAACAATCTCATACAAATAGATATATTTTTTTTTAAATTACTTCATGTATCGCATTTAAATGTTGTTTCTTCATTAGAGCCATTTCAGATTGGAGTGATAGTAGAATCGGGGGTGTTTCTTTAGCTGCTTCTTCTGCTTGTTTAAGCTTATTTCTAGCTATTTCCAATTCAGCTTCAAGTATTTTACATTGTGTCTTATGTGCAAACTGACTTTTTACTTGTGCTTCAAGTTGTTCTTTGTTTCGTCGTTCATCATGTAATAATTTTTGTAGTTCTCTAAAAAATAAAGAGAAATTTTGACAAAATTTCTTTTAAAACTACAAATTCTGCGTATATTTTTCATATCTTACTACGTACTTTATCATTTTTGCATGATCAGCTTGCTCTCTTTCCCTTTCGTGACGTTCCATAATTAATTTACATTTCACATGCTCGATTTCAGAGTAATTCGTAGTTTGCACTTTGTTTAATTTTTCTTTCAAATCCTTGATTACTTTTTCACACTGTAAATATTTTATATTTAACAAAAAGAATATAAATGAATATATATTGATATGAATATAAATATGTATACATATACACATATAGTGTAAACTCACTTCGTCTCGTTCGTTTCTCAACTGCTTCTTATCCTGTTGAAAACTTGCTTCCATTTTAGATTTTTCTGCCGAAAGAGTAGCTAAAGAATTCATCAACGTATCTAGCCGATTTTTTAATTTTCCTACTGTTTCTGTATACGCAATATCTGTTTGAACTTCGCGCGACTGAAAAATGAATACATACATTTATTTAAAAGTAGTCGTTATACTACTATTGGTAGCAATCATATTAGAACTTTTATATTATTATACTTGTCGCGAATGAATTAATTCATCATTTCCAGTGTTTGTATTATCAGATTTTTGAGGCTGCACATTCTTTGTATTTCCCATCTTTTTTGTTTGTGAAGGAACGTCAGATTTATCTAAAATATAATTATCTATTATTATTGAATCGCTAATAATATTTTAAAAAATTCATAAGTTAACAATGATATTAGATATGTACCTTTTTCATTTTCTACAATTATTGACTTTTTATCCATTTTTTCCTCGTTCTCCATTGTGTCTCAATAAGAGATTAATAAATTAATAATTAAATATTTCAATTCAAACGAGTATAGTAAACAAAGTTAATATTCCGAATCTTTTAAACGATCTTTTATTCTGGATAACACATACGTTTACACCTTTATATGATAACATTTATCGCTGAAATAAAAACGGTTGTTATAGGTTTATTATAAAATAAAAACCTGTAGTAATTTTTATATATGTAGATATAAAAATATAAGTAATTTTTATGCATGAGTTAATGTATTATCTGCAATAATAAATATTTTCAATATAATAAAAACTCTCGAAAAAAAATTGTAATTACATAGCATATTTGATGCTGTTGATGATGTTCAAAACATTTAAATGTGACATAAAAATGAAAAATGTTAATGTAATGCAAAATGATACCCGTATAATAATTCCGTATATAATAATACACGTGTATTTGCATTTATTTTCAATTTCTCATATTTGTACACGCTGACTGAATTACATACTATATAAAACTATCATCTTAATTACATAGAAATGTGCGTAAGTTTATTATTATAATACAATATTTGAAAATCACTTTCTTTATTTTAACATAAGGTACCTCGCTTTGTCACTTACCCTGATGATATCAAAATCTTTTCTAGACATACTATTTGTTTTTCTTACAACGATGTATCCGACTATTTTTAACGTCAAGCATTTTATAACGAAGTTATAGTTTGATCAAATCGAAGAAACGATTTTCTAACAATATATGGAATCCTATATGACGAATAACATTTATGAAACGCATTATAAACAATATTTGTAACAGTATTTCGCTTGAAGACAAATTATCTGCACATCTCTTCAGCTGATTCTATCTATATTATATTTGTTAATATGACGACAATGTGCATTATATGAATTTGTAAAAATTTTACCTATCAAAATTATATAAAAAACTCAAATAATTAAAAAGACATATATATATATATATATTTGCAATGTGTATATCAGACAACATTCTTAAAAAAAGTATTGTATTTATATCACCACGTTAAAAATTACATTTATAAAATTATATAGAAATTAATTGGGTTCAAATTATATCACTCAAGAACAATGTTTATTAAATATAGAAAGGGAATGAATTTATCATAGAAACTGTTAAACGATAGAGAAACATATCTATATATAAATAGAGGGAAAAAATTAGAAAAATATATAAAATTATGTATTTAATAACATTTATTGTATGTTTAATTAATATTCATATATTTTCATTTTGATTTTCCATTAATATTCATTGTGTATCATTACATTGGTTTGATTCGTTAAGTTTAAGTGGAGATTCTATTTCTAATGTTACAGGTCCACTGTTTTTTATATTAACTTCCATCATTGCTCCAAATTTACCATCTGTAGAAAGTATTTGATAGAATGAATGTATTACTTTTCTGAACAAACATCTAATAACGATTTGATAGACGTTCATTTTATTTTCATTCTATTCAAATGCAATAAACAACATATTTTCATATGAAGTTAATAGCTTATAGTTATTGATTATTTACCTTTAATTAATTCTGGTTTATAATTTTTACCAAGTTCAATAAGAAAATTATTATAAAATGATTCAGCTGCTTGGGCAGGCATGGCTTTATGAAAATCTAATCTATTCCCTTTCAGGGTATGGTACAATGTAAACTGACTAATACATAATATTTCATATTCTTTATCCATAACATTTTTACTCCATTTTTTATTATCATCATCATCAAACATTTTAATATTCAGTATTCTTTTTACTCTAAGAAAAATAAGATTTTATTTTATATTTTACACTGAGCTAGATTATTTTGTTCAAAATATGTATTATAATAATATTATATATTACATATATTTCATGTCTTCTATTGTGTCATCTCTTTTTATACCAATTAAAATGCAGAGACCATTTCCAATACTATTAATAATTTCACCATTAACTGAAAAATTATTTCATAGTAGTATCAATAAAGAATAAATTGAGTATATATAATGATAAAAGCAAAAGACGTTTTATAAGTTCTAATGAAATTAAATTGAAATAAATGCTAATGCATCACTTTATGACTTTATATTCTATAGAAAATTATACTGTTCAATACATCTTACATGTATTATTATGTACATATGCATCTCATGAATTAGAAAGGAGAAACTGTGTTCTGACCATGTTTTATTCAATTTAATACAATATATAATACATATATAATTTTTATTTAATAGACATATGGTAACATTTAACATTTCTTTTTGATTCTTGTTTCTTAAAAGACGATAAGTTAGTTATTACAACAAAACATATATAACCTAATCATTACCTGAAACACTAGCTTTTGTCACACGTTGTATTACTGCTTTCATGTTCAAAGTTGAGACTAACGTTATTTTTTACACCGTTGAAATTATTGTTATTAGTACTAATATACATATATCCACGTAAATCCTTTACAGTTAAATATTTCTTGAAGGAAATACGCTACTATCATCGCTAGTAATGCTCTATGAATGAACCAATAGAAAAGCAGAGATAATCAGAAAGCTTACTTCCGCATATAGACTTCCTGTAATGCATTTTGACTTTTCAAAGATTGTTTACAAGCAAATTGAAGAGCGTATAATCATTCCAAAAATTTAATAATCTCGGAGTTGTTTGTCGTGGACTTATTGAGATTAGTAAAAATGAGCTTATTAAGACTTTGTAGTGTATTGTTAAACCTGGGATTATAGTTCAAACTAATTTTCTGTGACCCACTTGTTGCGTTTAGGTTATGGTGTTATAAACAAAAATATGTTGGCTATAAATGTTTGGTTTTTATGATAAATTCGTGTATGCCAGACGATAGGAATGGAGGGTCCAGGTCTGAGCTTATTTTTAGGTTCAGAAAATATCCAACTAAATACAAATATACAAGACTTAGAAGAAGATGAAGAACAAGAAGATGCTAAGCAACGTAATAAAGAGGTGCATTTTCCTTTACTTTATTCCTTCCTTTATTTTAACTTTCCAATTTTATTGCTTGATTTGCGGTTTAATTAAAAAGTTCCATCCAAAAGAGTTTATTCTTCAATGATTGTAATTTTAATAGATAACGTTTAATGTTTTAGATCAAGGATCTCTTGGACAATGCATTTGATGATTTAGATGATGAATCTGACACTAGCTCTATTAATGACAGCCATTATCAAGATAGTACTAAAGGATCAGAAGTTACTAATACTATGTTAAATTCTCCTCAGAGAATTATATCATCCAAAGATCAAACTGTATCTCAATTACAGAAAGAATTTGGTATTTATGATCATGTCAAAAATTCAAATAACTATGATAGCACCATAATAAATCATAGGTCGGAGATGGAAATCGCTCCTTCAATCTCCAATACACAAAGAGACTTTGATGTATATGATCAAACTGACACTCCATATTCTAAAAATAATAAGGATAATGATATGCATAATATTATTGCTGAAACACCTTATGAACTAACAAGATTACCAAACTCTGCATTTCCTAAAGATTTAAGAACCCAAGTTGAGGAAGATTATACATTTAATGAAAATTATTCGTATAATTATCACACACCAGCTAATCATTACGATGTTCAAGGTAAAAATTATTCAAATAATGGTTATATCGATGGATATGACAATAATGTACAATGTAAGCAAATTCATGAGTTTGGAGGTGGTGACAATGTTATATCTGATCATATAAATCATTGTTACAAAACAAGTCCAAATGGCAGATCAACAGATGATGGTGTAGCTTATAAAATGGCCGAGTATGATAGTAAGGAACAATTAGAAGTTTTATATTCAGTGCGAATGAAAGAAGTTAAGCGATTAACAGAAGAATTGCAACAAGTTCGGTTGGAAAGAGAAGAAGAGAAGAATCAGCTTAGTAGGAAAATAACACTTTTACAGGCTGATATTGAAAGATCAAACATATCTAGAAATCAAACGCAACATGCTTTGGGTAAGATTTAATGAAACATGTTCATAAAATGTTATCTAGATAAAGGATTATAAAATTAAGTGTTTCTTGTAGTTGATGCAAAAGCTGAGACTGCTGATCTTCATAATCAAATAACATCATTGAAGGAGAAAAATGCTGTTTTAGAGAAAACTAATCAAAATGTAAGATTTTCCTGTACTATTTTGAACAATGGTTTTATCGTTACAATAGCATTAGATGCATTAATTACCTAATTATAAAAATTACAAAATTTAGATGACAGAAGAATTAAATGTCGCAAGAGATTCTGTAATAGAATTACAACAAAAAATAGCTGTATTAGAAAGAGTACAAGCATTACAAGCAAATGATAAAACACATGAAAAATTTTTGAAACAAGCGCAAGAGAAACATGCTGTTGAAATGAAGAATATGCAAATTCAAATAGATGTCCTTACTGACAAACTTAATGCAAAGGTATTTCTAGTATTACATTACATATTACATTTTGCTCATATTTATTTATAACTTAATGTATATTGATAGATAATTAGATTTTAGTGTATATCTTTTTATTATAAATTATTATAATAAAGTCACACTAAAATATTGTTATTTGTTAATATTCATTAAGTTATAAATATAATAATAATAATGATTATGGTGGTGGTGGTGATGGTGATGATGGTGATGATGATAATGATAATGATGATGATGATGATGATGATGATAATAATAATAATAAATATTTGTGTCATAGCTGTTCAATATGGATTCCAACAATCATTGTATTTGGGCAAGTTGTTGATATTGTATTTTTTGAGAATTATAATGCTCTTGTAAAGAACATATTGTATAATTATATAAGTTTCTTGGTTTTCATATATATACTTTTTTTCTTTGCATGAGAATACTATTAAAAAGTCATATTTATACCAGAAAAATTATATTTTAACTCATTAAATTATCGTAATTTCATGTTTGATTTTCTTGAATTTTAATAGGAAGCATCTTATGTTGCTTTGGAAAATAAATTAGCTGATGTAAGAAGGGCGAATGAAACATTGATGGTAGAGAAAGGAGATACAATGAATCGTTTAGCACAAGCATTAGAAGAAAGTCAGGCGCAGTGTCGAAATCTTATGGCTACAAATAATGCTCAGCAAGTAATGCAGCTTCAAGCACAAATTAAAGTTTTAACACAAGAAAGAGAAGAAATGCAAAAAATGATTCAAGAATTACAGGTACTTAAAGTATTAATTTACATTTAAGGAACAGCTTCAATCCACTATATATCCTAAAATATGTTTAAAAAATGTGCAAGATTTATATTAAAAATAATAATGTATTTATATATATATATAGAATAAATTAGAGATAGCAAAAAATGATGCTGCACAGTATGATTCGTTGTTAGCTACAACATTAGAAGAAGAATCTGATTCTATTAGACAAATGAAATTAGGCGATTTTCATAATAAATCAAAATCAAAGCCCTATGATGATATCACAAATAAATTAAGGGGAGAATTGCAAAGGTAATTCATTTTAATTAAAAGTAATTTTATATTGCATGAAATTATTATGTGGTAGAATATTAATTTTACTGTTATCTTGTTATCTTTGTAGATGTTTAGCTGGACAAGCTGTCAAAAGGAAAGAAATAACTCGATTAGAAAATACTTTATCACAAAAAGAAAAAGAAGTTGATAAAGCTTTAAATGCAGCAGATATATGTCGACAAGAAGCAGCTCGATACGCCAAACGTGTTAATGAACTAGAACAAGAATTGAAATCTGTACTTACGAATGAAGCTTTGAAAGCAAATGCTCAAATACAGAAGTTGTCCAATCATCTCAGTGATGTAAAAAAACAATGCGAATCATTGAGAGAAGAAAAAACAAAATTAGAACAGAAATTAAAAGAAACATTAGCAATTAATGAAGAAACACTTATAAAATTACACCAAGAAAATATAAATCAGCAAGAAAAAGACACCATTGATGAGTACAATAAAGAATATTTAGAAATACATGCTAAAGCTGTAGAAAGAGTTAGGCAAGAAGCACGAGTTGAAGTAGTGCAATTATCGTAAGTATCAACATGTTTCTGTTATTGTAAATATATCTTTTGCTTGTTAATATCATAACATTTAAAATGGATGAGATAAATGTTTTAACTTACAGTGTGCAATTGGAACAAGCGCAAAAAGAGTTAGATCGTGTTAAAGAATTGTATATAGATATCTGTAGTACAAAAGAACAATTAATAAGAGAACACAAATCTGAAATCAAAATGTTAAGAGAAAAATATACTAGCTTAGAAGAACGTGAAATAGATATAGAAAGATACCAACATGATTTAAGGGCACAAGTAAAGATAGCAGAAAAATTAACAGAAGAGTGCGACATGTACAGAAATAAAGTAATTGAATTAGAAAAAGATCTAAATTGTGAAAGGAGAAAGAAAGATGAATACACAAACAAAATTCACCAAGAAATTGAAAAAGGTAAAATTGATATCACTTAAAACAATAAAATTTGGATGTCTTTTATTCTTTCATATGTTTAAAAATTTTACTAAGACCTATCATAAATTTAATATTTACAGCTAAAGAAGAAGCTTTAAATGAATTACGCAATGCCCATCCTAACCAAGAGATAAGTGTTCACTTGCCAGATCATTGTTCTGAACATTTAGAAAAAATAAATCAGGTATATATATCTTGTTTATTATTGTTTATCTGCTATATATAAATTCATCAAACTTAATACATTTATAGTTAGAAGAAGATTGTAAACGTTTAGAAGATAAACTACATGATGCAGTTAAAGAACATAAGAAAGTATTGGAATATCAATCTGCCTTAGATGATGCTAAATTAAAGACAGCACAGATGGAAATATCTCAAGAATCTTGGAAAAAGAAATATGAAAATGCAATTAGTGAAAGGAATAATCTTATTACTAAAATTTCTAAACTTGATTCTGAATTATCAAGTATCAAGCGAAATTCAAAGATTGAAGACTCTGATGATGTAAAATTAAAAGTATCTCGGTATCAAATAGAAAATGATGATTTAAAAAATAAATGTGACAGTTTAATTAGTGAAACAAGCATTTATAAAGATAAAATTGCGCAGTTAGAAGTAGAATTATCAGAAACGAAAAATATAATTGGAAATTTTGAGGGTAGGTTAAAAAAAAATAGTGAAATATCACTAAATTCAAAATGTGTATTGGAAAAAGAACTTTCTCACTACAAAGATTTGGCGACACAATTAAGTATTAAGATAAATCATCTCAAGGCAGGAAGAAAGAGTAATCATGTTATGGAGCAAAGAATCAAACAATTAGAAACAGATTTACAAGGAAAGGAAGAGGAACTAGAAAGATTAAAAGACTTCGACAAAATAAAAATGGAAAGAGATCAATTTGTTTTAAAGTTAAAAAATCAAGCTAAACAATTTGAACAATACGTTAAGCATCAAAAGCAAGTATTTCCTGAATTAAATTTATCACCAGGTAGTTCAAGTGATGGCACAGATTTCTTAAAAATAAGGGAAGTTATGGTAAAAGAGTTACGCGAAGAGATGGAACAGAAGGTACATGAAGAACTTAAACGTATAGAGGAACATGATCGAGAAAAAAGGAATGAGTTGGAAGAAACATATAAAGCAGTTTTAATACAGTTTTCAAAATTAAAAAACATATGTCACGAAAAGACGCAGGAAGTAGAAAATTTAAAAGTGGCGAAGGAACGATTTAGTCAAATGATTGAAACTTGTTACAAGGAATTGGTAGCAAAACAATTGGAAATCGAAAAGTTGCAAGAAGAATTAAAACAAAAAGAAAGTGATGTGGATGAAGAGAGAAATCTAATGGCTAAAGTTATGACTAAATGGGTTAGAGAAATTTGGGAAGTAAAAGATAAAGAAGTTGAAATGAATGAAAAATTACAGCAGTTACAGGAAAGTGAAGAAAATTTGAAAACAGAGATAAAAACGTTAAAAGAAAAAGAAAAAGAAATGAAAAGTAATATCGATACGTTAAAAACTAAATATCAGTCGGCAAAAAAGACTGCGAACAACTACAAGGTAATTTTGTAATAGAAAAGTAGATCATATCTATTATACCCATTTTATTAATTTTCCTCTATCTTACAAATTTAATATTTAAAAATTTTTTAGGAGTATGCAGTGAATCAAGAGAAATTTTCATTAAGTGAAGGTAAACGTATAGAGGAAGGATACAAAAAAGCCATGAATCAACTACAACAAAAGCTTGATGCAATAGTTAGTACTCAAGAAGAAAAACTTAAAGAAATTGAATGTCAGTATACTGAAAGAATAGAACAAATGCGACTTACACAGAAGTACAAAAGTAAATGTTGAAGTATATATTAATATTTAGTTTAAAAAAGAATATATATATATATTATATATATTATATTTAATATATATATATATTAATATTTTAGTATGCAATATAGTTTAAAGGAAAAAAGTAGTTAGAAGAGGCTAGATATTTTTTAATTTAAAGCACTTTATTGTACAACACTCTATTAGGAGATTTTTGTGTTAGGGACCAATCACTTAAAAGTGGCAGATGTATATTGATAGAATTAGGAATACTTATTTACTGTACCTTATTTTAAGGAATAGTAACATAATTACAAACAGTAATGTCATCTAAACGATAATACTAAAGTACAATTTCCAGTTAAATAATAGAGAATACTAATTATAATTACTGAAATTTACTACTAAAATTTACATATTAATCGTGGGAGAATGTGAATTTGTAAAAAGTGAAGAGAATCATTTTTACATTCATTAATATTATTTCGTAATTTTATAAATTGTCTATATTTAAACCATAAACAAGTAAGTCCTCCTCTGTATAAATGAGACGCTCAGTCACATGTTCTTACTAAACATATGACATAATATCATAATGCAAGACTGGAATATATAGATCTTTTTCCTTAGTAAAATAAACATAAATTCATTGTAATTGAAAATATCAAAGTATACCTTTGAGTATTAAACAATTGTTTACGATTTATATGTATATCCTAAAAGAAATTAAAGATATTAATATTAAGATTGTACAAAATAGACAATGAATGACATTATTCATGTTAAATTCTAAATTAAAAATTCACGTTATAAATAAAAATTTTACGTTTATGTTTGATGTGCAAAGTCGAATTATTAAATGTAACCGATATGTTGTACATTGAAATTGAATATTCATCTGGCATTTAGGACAAAGTTGCCTCAAAGTTGATATTATTTAATTTTTGAGCACATACGTATAAAATGTTTTGTACAAACTAATACGTGTAAACATTTCTGTAAATGAATCACGAAGCCATAATTCTTTTCTAATCTTATAATTTATAAAATAAGATCAATTTAATGCGTGTAATATACTCTTAATTATCAAACCACAGACTGTTGCGATTAGTTTTCTTTATAAAATTTTTATACAGATTTTAAAAGTAACTATTAATAAGCGTTTTTTAATTCTTAAAAAAGAAAAATATATATTTCAGAAATTTTTATCACCTCTTAAGTATGGTTTATGATATTTGTGCATTATATGCCGTACATCATAAACTATTAATTTTACCAGTGTCATTACTGTCATGTTTTGATAATGATGATTCTTGATAATAATATAATTATTAAATCATCACTAAATAGAGAGTATTATTAATATTAGTTGTATTTTTGTATGTAGAATGAATTAATTTATTTTTTGTAATAAAGATTTTATGTCGGTGTCTATTAATTAGTCAATTTAAATTAACTGAAATCCTAAATATAATCATATTAACATAATTTATTACTAATAAGAATAGAGACCAGGATAATAAGAGCCATGAAGTTCGAAAACAAAACAGGGAGAGGTAACAGTTTAATGGAACAATGTTTGAAGGGGAAAAGGATAAAATCGGATGTTACATTAAATAGTAAGGGAGGAAGAGAATTATGTGGAAGATTGGATGGAGTCAGAAAGAAATGGAGCAGATGAGGAAAGTAGAAAAGAAAATGGAGAAAAAGATTATAAGGGAAAGAGATAAGGAAGTGCACAGTTAAAAAGAGTACAACAGAATAAATAGAAGAAGATATAACAGATGGTATAAGTTTACCACTTGTTTCTGTCTACTTAAATCAAGTACTTAAAAAAAAAGGATAAAGGATGAGCTAATTGTTGGTCGCAAGAACTATTGGTTGAGGTGTGGGAATATTGAAGTGAACAACAGATTTTGGGAAAATAAAGAAAGAAGGAGGTACATTTTATGTGAGAAAGACTTGGAGATCCTAAAGCACTGGAAGACTACACAGGGATGCGAGGATTGGGGAGGGGGACAGAACATGCAATATAGAAAAATTATTAAATGAAGAAGGAAAAAGAACCTCTGTTAACTGATTAAGAAAACTGGATAGGACAATGAGAGGAAGGGAAGGACAAAAGAAGTGCTTAATCTGTAGTTTATAGATCATAGTAATCTATTTTAGGATAGTTTAGATTAGCAAAATCAAATAAGTAGGCTTAGGCAAAAGTTTAGATATAAGTAAAAAGATGTTTGATGCTCTCTCTGACGTTAGCAACAAGAATAGACATTAAGTTCCAAAATGACATCCAAAAGATAAGGGTATGTGTGGATACAGACTAGGAGTGTAAGGCCAGGAAGGTATGATGTGGAATGGAAGGCTGTGTGATTTTATATGTTTTGTAAATCAAATCCCATTCTATGTCCCCTAGGAGTGAAAATTATATAATAAATAAAAAAATATAATTTATTACTGTACTATAAATTTATACATATAGTGGCTATAAATTTTTCTCAGTAAATATTTACAAATATAACAACTCTTATTTTTTTATTATGATTAACAAATACAAAAATATGAAAATTAATTATATATACTTTTATATATATTTGTTACATGTTTATGTATACAAACATGTTTATGATACAAATGAAACAATATAAAATGAAATCTATATTATAGTTTTTTACATTAGCTACCAAAATTTCCAAATAAATTACAATCCTTAGTTTAACAATACTCGACGAGTAAATGTTACTTAATGTTATTGTAAAAAGTATATCAAGCGTCGTACTTGAAATTTTTTCTTGAAATACAAAGAATAAAATAGAAAGAGTCTCTCTCTCTCTCTTTCTCTCTCTCTCTCTCTCTTTCTTTCTATGGAAAGATTGTTTTAGAAGAAATTATTCAAATCATAAATTGTCTTTCGTTGATTTAGAAAAGTTTAATATACTACAGCAGAGATTTATTCCTACTATTATTTATTATGCCTAGTCCTCCCTTTTCGGGTTTGGACGGACTTCCGAATATTTACAACATCCTATACAGGATGTTCGGCTACAGGTGTAAAAAAATTTAAGAGATAATTCTTCATGCTAAAATTCTTGAAGACAATTCAAAATCGGCCGAAATATCCCTATGCGCGAACAAACCTAACAAACCTCTTTACTAAATTCACCCCACAGATCAAATAATGATCAGCTACCGTAAAGAGTTATGTGTCATTGTTCCTTTCGCTCGTTTACCTGGTAGATATATCACGACCAATATTTGTGGCCGTGATATATTATATTATAGGCTTCATCTATGACCAAGATATAGATACAGATTGAGCGCTATCGTATGAAATATCTGAATTGCGAATTTTGCGAAGCTTAATTTCAATTTCATAAGAGCGTCTATATATATACCGATACTTTTTTCTGTACCCATAAAAAGATTATTTAGCAATGTGTCGATGATAAATTTTATTAAAGAACGAATATCCCTAATTTTATGCATTAAATAGTATGACATGAAATTATAACGGTAGACAAAAATATAAACGCATTTTAAAAACTTTGTAATAACTTAAACCAGTTTAACGAAACATTTAATGAAAGCCTTTAAAAATCATTTCAAATGCAATTACAAAAAGTTTCAAAGAATGTAAACTCACAATGTAAAAGATATTCAGGGTATTTAGACAGATAATTAAGCATTCAAATTAAACCATGTAGGCATCTTCGACAGAAAGCAGTACAACAGATTCTTTGTATCTACCTGAAGTTATAAGTTTTATGGTACTTTTTGGTAATTTCAATATGGTTATTTTTAAAGACTTTTGTAGGGCTTCTATGCTTATTTGATGTTTTCTATTTAGAATAATACTGCAAATCAGCCTGTAAACTTTTATTTGCCTGTTGGAAAACACCGTACATGAACAAATTTCAGTAATAATTATGTTTGTTAATTTATGAAAAATTAATGATCTATTTTATCCATATTTACGGTTTAGATGTATAATCTACAATCTACACAAACACTTTACGTAAAAATCGATAAATATTTACATAAAACATTAATGAAGAAGTATTAGGTTGTTACGTCCGGTGACTCTCTACATAAACCAAAATCCATCCCGTGGTCAAAGCGGCTACTAGTTGTGCAAATATAATTAGTCGGACCGCAATAATCCTAAGGAACTGTCATAAAACTAACCAATTTTACTTTATCGTTAAGGCCCTTAGCTGCTACAAAACATCCTTCAAGTCGAGGCATTTTTTAGGGTTATTGTTCAATCAGATAAAAAATGGGAAGGTCAGATTTTTTTCATGTTCAACGGTTATTTCCACCCACAAGTGACCTTTGGTGGGGCGACCAACACCCAGCAAAATTTTTTCTCTGCGACAGCATCGTCACCGAACTTCACTGGTTTTTTATTTTTTGACCAAACAATATCTTGACTGTTTTTCATCCGTTGACCAGTCAATATCTTGACTGGCTTTTCATACCTACGTCACTCACCGTCTCTTGACTGGTTTTTCGATCATTAATCAGTCATCAGTTTAACTTACTATTTACACTTCGCTGAAAATACATCTACACGCACCACGCGTAACTATTTATATCTACAAAGCTGTTGAAATAAAGTGCATATTTTAATTTGTTAACAAAGTGTTATCATCAGTTCAACCACTTCTATTATCCTAACCGAAATAGGGGATCGACCAATTCGTGGTGTCGATTATCAGATCGTAACGGGAATTTATGACCCTCATTGACGCGCTTCTTCGCGATCGCTTCTCTCCGCGAACGGTCGAACACAGATTGTAATATATTCTTTGAACAAATGGACTTTTAAAAAATCTGTTATATCCCCAACGGAAAAAAATTCGTCTGGATTAACACCATTCCTCTATTTCGACTAGTTTCCGAAATATTCCAGAAAATGTTTTAAAATATAGCTATGCTAATAAGTTTTAAATGAATTGTATGAAGCGTCTTAGCTGTATTTCACATTTTTTCTTGTTTTTCATTTTTGCACTCAATCCATTTATAGCAAAACGATCAAAATCAGATAATAGCGGTCAGTTCGTAAAAAGTGATCATTATTATATTTGGATAAAGCATAATATCTGGATTGCAAAATTTGTTATCTGAATATGTCTTTTCAGGGGTATTTTAGGTTGTTATAGCCGTTATTTTTAACAATAATAAACAGTTTTGAAAATTCAGCCTTATAAATGTTTGACCGACAAAAATCTTAACTCTACAAATCCATGTAAGGCCGTGATCATACAAAGCAGTAAAACAAGCAATGGCACAACTAATGCCAATGCATCAAATGTTAATTTTACCGTTTACCGCTGTTTGTATAATCACAGTCTAACCGGCCACCTCACGGCATGATGGCCGGAAAATAAAAAATAATCCAAACCTAATCTAATACTCACAATTCAAATGCATACAGAGTAAGCCATACAATAGATTAAGAGTACCAAATTTTTAAAAAAATCTCAAAAATTTCTAAAGATTGTCATTCTAGTCCAATATTTTGCAGTCCGGATACTATACAAAACCCACAAATTTTAAATTATAACATAGAAAAAATGTTCAAATCGTTAAAAATGAAAAATGCCGATCGAAGTAGGAAAGAGTTGTATTATTTGTAAAAATGCGAATATACATGAATATTTTTCAAATAAACACCATGCCTGTAGTAACCGCTGACACCAGACTCCCTCTGTGTTCTCGTTTATAATTAGCTCTACTTATAGCGGTAACCTATAGGTGGCGTATGCCATGTTTCGACTGTAGTGTTAAACGTACGTGTGGTCATGTGACCATTTTCCAAGTTTTTGCATGCACGGGTTCAAAGTTAATACACTGTAATACATATACGACTATGGATAACTCTGTATATATGTATACAGATATGTGTATGTATATATCAGTGCCTGATACGGAAATGCTCTGAAGACAGTTGTTGCCGATGTCGGTTTATCATAAATTAATTCAATTAATGTCAATTAAAAGTTGGAATCTGGAATTCATTGATAGTGTATTGAGATGGGACTGTACAATATTTTACTATTCATTTTTATTGCATTATGGCAACCTACCATGCAATATATCCTTTTAAATAAATTTTACGGAAACTATCAAAATCAATTACGCACTCAAAATGAGTTATACAGCGGGAAATACAAATATGAGATTAAAACAATTGATCTGCCAGTATGTGATATTAAATTCCTGATATAGAACTTTTATCGGTGACATTCGTTACGAATTATTTTTATATGCTTACTTTTCTTGCCTATTTAATGTACATATATTCTTACATTTATAAATTATCTATTATTGCATATGCCTTACGAGAAAATCTCTCAATATACAGAGATCTAAACTTATTAAATTACTAAAGTTCTATACATTACATACGTGTATGAATCTTATTTATATTTTCTTTTGTATAAAAAATAAATTATTTCAAATATATCACAGGTGGATCACTTTAGCTTTTCAGTGCCAGATACATTTAAATTACGATATCTTGTAAATAATACTTGGCAAATCAGAAAAGATGCACCAATTTTCTTTTATACTGGAAATGAAGGTAACATTGAAAATTTTGCTCAAAATACTGTAAGTATACAACTTATAGGATAATTAACTAACATTTCATTTAAACATAATTTAAAATTCCGACTAAATTCTTATATTTTACAGGGTTTTATGTGGGACATAGCTCCAGAATTTGGAGCTTTATTAATTTTTGCTGAACATCGTTACTATGGAGAATCTATGCCTTATGGCAATAAATCCTACATGGATTTGAATCATTTAGGATATCTAACATCTCAACAAGCCCTTGCAGATTATGTCGATTTGATTCAATATGTGAAATCTAAACCAGAATATAAGCATAGTCCTGTTATAGTTTTTGGTGGTTCATATGGTGGTATGCTTAGTGCATGGATACGTATGAAATATCCTCATGTTGTACAAGGGTTAGTGAAACAGTACCAACTAGAGATACAATAAGAATGATATATAATATAAATACAAATTATATAATATTACAGAGCAATTGCATCTTCAGCTCCAATATTACAGTTTAGTGGAGTTACAGAATGTGAAGCTTTTGTACGCATAGTTACCTCAGATTTTAAATCAGCTCATACAAACTGTCCAAAACTTATTCGTAGATCATGGAATACTATCATCAATATAACATCAAGCGGTAATAGGGTAACCTATTATTTATATTGTCTTTTTATATTTTTAAAATTATTCCCTATTTTTTCTAATAGACAAAGGGAGAGAGTGGTTAGCAGATAGTTGGAAATTATGTCAACCATTAAAAAATTCAAGTGATGTCCAACAACTAATATCTTATTTGGAAGATATTTATATAAACCTTGCTGTAGTAAATTATCCATATGAAGCTAACTTTTTGACACCATTACCTGCTTACCCCGTTAAAGTAAGCATCTCAATTTACAATTAGTTTACTGTTCAATTAATCTCTAAATAAAATTATTTCATTTATGTACATTTCATAATTTACAAGATATTGTTGTTATTACAGGCTGTATGCAAACATCTAACAAATCAATCACTCGTAGGAACAGAGTTGTTAATAGCGATACACAAAGCAATTAATATATTCACTAATTATTCTAGTGAAACAAAGTGTTTAAATTTAAATGATTCTGTGCCTCAATTAGGTGCTGTTGGATGGCCTTTCCAAGCTTGTACAGAAATGGTAATGCCAATGTGTTCAGATGGAATAAATGATATGTTTAAACCTCGTTCATGGAATTTGGATAGATATACGAATGACTGTATGAAACAATATTCAGTAAAACCACAGCCAAACTTAGTATGCGAGCAATATGGATGTAAAGATCTGTCTACTGCAACAAATATTGTTTTCAGGTATATATATCGTCAAGTAATATCAATTTGTTTTACTTGAAACAATTGAAACAAATGTGAGATTAATATATGCTACTAATATTTCAAATGAAATACAATTATCATTTATAATGTTATCTTTTATTTATTCATTATTTTGTTTCATTTAGTAATGGTTTAATGGATCCATGGTCTAGTGGTGGAGTATTACAAAACTTATCTTCTTCAGCAGTAGCAGTAATAATACCAGAAAGTGCACATCATCTTGACTTAAGAAGCAGTAATGCCAATGATCCATATAGTGTTGTTTTAGCACGGAAATACCATCGCTTCTTTATTAAAAAATGGATTCAAGAATACCGAGATAAAAACAAAATTTATTAGCTAAATTTTTATACTGATGTTGTGATGGGAAACTTTAATAAAAAACGAATATGCGGAAAACTATATAAGTACATAATTATTTATTTTTATTTCGTAAATTATATATAAAAAAAAAGCATAATATACACACAATAATAATTACAAACATCTAGTATCCTTAACTGCTTTAAGTAATTGGTAAGGAATTGAGAATAATAAGAATTTTTATTATCACAGTACTTAATGTCATAATAAAAAGTTAAAACTCAGACAAAATTTTTAAATATTTTCTATAATAGAGAGTAAAAAATAATTTAAATGCGGTTAAAATCCTATTCTGCCATAGAGATGTGCTTTGCTTTCTCTATAAGTTTATTAACATAAATGATTAAGCAAGCATTAGTACATGTTAAATTTTAAACAAAACTCAAGTTACTCTTGCGTTCTTTAAATTATCATATATGTTTTAATGACAAAATTTAACGTTATATAGAAATACTTATTGTAATACTATTATTAAGCTAAAGAAAGTCTGGTCTTTATCAAATTATAATACATAAACGACAATGAAAAAAGACATAAGATTGCTAAGTTTTTGATAAAGACTGCGTTCCTATTGTTTTCAGTTACATTTAACTCTAATTTCCTATATCGAGCTAAACGATCTTATTTCTTATTACACAGGTACAGCACATACTTTTTCCTCCCTAAAATCTTTATATCAATTCTCCATTTAATAGTAACTTGTATAGCATGCTATTAAATATGAAAATGTAATTTCTGTGGAAGTTGATATTCATTGATTTAGATTTCGTCATCTAATATTTCATAGACATCGCAGAAAAATGTATCTAAATACATAAAACATAAAATTTTACTGTTATAATTCTTCTTTAAGTATTAATAGTGTGTACAATATAAGAAAATCATCCGAGTTGAAATAATAATAAATCTATCGAACTTAATTCTAACTTCTGCAATTTATGAAAATTAGCAGAAATTAAGTACTTTGTATAGCATGTAATTTTAAATTGTATGATCATACAACACAGAAATTGTAGTTCTTAATAAACCGATCTTGTTAATTAGATATTGTTCTATTATACTGTATATACCCTTTGCTTCTATGCAATACTTAAGATCAGTGTGAACATACCTAATCTAGAATAGAAATAAATGTATAATTGCAGAAAATACTCATTTTCTCCTATATATTATATTAACAAAAATAAATTAGAATAATGCTTTAAAAAAAATTCTAAAAAATCATAGAATCGAATACTTTGTGAAATATAAATATTTTTATCATTTTATAGATTAAACATAGTTTTAGTGTGGTGTACGTCTATGTGCTGTAGTTGGCCTTGGAACTCCAGATCGGCTTCGTATTTTTTTTGGTTGCACGAAAGTATTGTCAATTCCGTTATTGTAAGAGAGATATATGTTTGACATATCAGGCTGAATTTGCTAGGAATAGACACTATTATAAGTATGATGATTTATTACATAAATATGATTTATTGTTAATTTTGAAAAATTAATACGTACATCCTTGTTAGTTCCTAATGGTGGCGTGATTTGTGCTTTGCGCATATTGTTACCTGTATATGCTACACACTTTAATTGCCATTCCCCAATATCCTCATTCCAATGAACATATCTTTCAATCGTTGTCTAAAATAGGATTGGTACGTAGATTTTTTGGCGAAAATATTTATTTTTTTAAATAAAATATTACACTGTCATAGATACCTGATATTCAACAGGAATGTAACTATTTACTATTAGCTCTTGAAGTTGTAATTCTCGCCCAATACCTCTCACTCCTTCCAAAAGCCCTTCCATCTCTCTTTGATGTTCTTGCTGTAAATCAGATAACTCTGCTTTAACAGACATTAACATTGTATGTACGCGACTTAATTTCTTAGTTTTCCCTGCAGCTTCTTCTTGCAAGGAAGAATATTTCTCTTCTATATCAATACGTTCAGCTTCCTTTGCTTCAATAGCTTTTTTCAACTGTTCTTCTCTGCTTTTACGTTGTTCAAGTTCAATTGCAGCTGCAGCCAATAACTGTTCTTGAGCTTCTGCTTTTTCCAACAAATTTTCACCTCCGACTAAAATCTTATTTTGTAGATTCTGCATTTTCTCTCGTAATGCTTCTTTCTCGCTCCTAGAATAATTAATATCTTATATACTCTTCAGCGATATTCTTTAACCAATTCTCTAAAAACTTACTGAGTTCTTTTTAATTCGATAACATCTTTGTCATCGGGACTTTTATCTTCTCTTTCAGCTTTGTCAATTTTTTCATTGGAATCTATATCCCTATCTTCTAATTCTTCCATTGTTAATATTTGACTTCTTCTACGTCGTGCTTTCTTCTCATGTCTAGTCTCCCCTATTTCTTCAGAATCTTCAGATTCGTCTTCAGATTCAGACATTTCAGCACCATTTTCTTCCAATTGTTTACGTAATTGTTCGATTTCAACTTGAAACTGCCGAAGTAAAGCATCTTTTGGATCTTCATTAATTCTCGCTCTATTTTTAATATTCTTAGCGCGGTTCGCATAACGAAGTGTACTGATGGTTTCGTCATAGTTTATATCTGCTGGACTTATATTTGCACACTAAATTGAAATAATTATTTCATGAATAATGAAGAAAGAAAACGTAGAAAGGAAAGAAAATGAATAATGTTACCATTAAGGTTTTTGAGTTACCACCCAAAGAATCTTGCAACAATCTCGTGAGTTTGGAATTTCTGTAAGGCACATGTGAACTCTGACCATCAACTAATGCAGATATTACGTTACCTAGTGTCGAAAGTGATAAATTAATTTTTGTTGCTTCTCTTAAACGAACTCCAGAAGCTTTTGTCTTGCTTTGTCTTTCCGAACCCTAGAGAATATCAATGGCATGAATTAGAAAATATGTTAAACTAAAGTACAGTAGGATAATGAGAATAAGAATTTCATACAGCTAAATCAACTAAATGAAGCTTCCCCATTTTTACATGTTGTTCGCCATCCTCTCCAAGTTGACTAGATTCAACTGTGATTGTAAATATTACATGAGACCTCGAACTCAATACATTCATTGCTGTAGCTCCAACAACACCTATGTATTATATAAGAATTATATATCATATGGTTATTTATAACAATTTATTATAACATTAGAAGCATGGCTGTTTCCATTATCATAGATATTAATATTTAAAATTATATATGTAAAATTATATATTCTACAAAGGTACCTGACAAGATACTTACGATTCTTATTACCAAGAGACATTATTCGATCTAAATCATCAGCATTATTGACAACATAGCCACTGAGATCTTTTACAAATACTCCAATATCAGGTCTTTCCTTTACTTCTAGTCTAGTATTTTGATCTTTACCAAGTAAGTCTCTAACTTCTTCATTATAAATCTCTAAATATGTTGCACGTACAAGGAATCTATCAATCAAACATTACTTCTTTATATGTTTAATTCATACAAAATACTTAAATATAAAATTAAATACTAATGAAATTTTGATTTATTTCCTTTTCCATAAAATATACTTACTTTTGGTTGTCATGAGCCTTAGCTATGTATCCAAAAATATGTGCAAAGGTATTAGGAATGATTCCCCTAAGTTGTGGAGATGTCTTTGCACCTGACATAGTATATGTTTTGCCAGTGCCTGTTTGTCCATATGCAAATATAGTTCCATTGTATCCCTGAAGAACTTTATCCACAATAGGTCTCGCAGTTTCATTGTAAATATCAACTTGAGTTGAATCAGTATCAAAGACAGCGTCAAAGGAAAATACTTTTGGTGGTTCCCCTTGTGCAGCATTAGGATTTTCAACTGTTATTTCACTATTTATCGTATCCACGCGTACTATATTCTTACAGTGCCCGTCCAACTCCTTTCCATTTAAAGGTCGAACACGGACCACAACCCTAACATTTTCTATTTCTCCGAGTTCTGCTGTATTGTCCTAGATAAAGGATTATTATATTATTAAAAGTAAGAATATTAAATCATGAAAAAGTTATACGATACGAGAAATAAATGAGTAAAATATTGACAAAATTTAATTTATATTCATTATTATATTTCTTTTCCCAAATTTCTAATGAATAATACGATTACGATAATAATACGATTTGACAGCCAGAACTGTCAAAAAAATAATTCAGTATCTTTCATTTAAAACGCATGTTCCTGTGATACATAAAAATACTAACTTCAGTCCCCGGCATTGCAGCTTTATTTAATTCTAAAGTCACATAAACACAGGATTTAAAGCATAATACTATTTAATCTAAAAATACTGGAAAACGCAATGGACTAGCAAACGACCTCCGTAAACAAATGGATCGATTTGTATAATTATATAGCATGAAGATAGATGCAAGCAGGTCACGTCATCTATAGTCCATCAAATTAAGAACTCAATGAGTAATTTACCGATATTTTATTAGAGACATTTTAGTCAATGTTACAAAATCCTGTAGTTGTATAAATAAAATATTTCTTTTTTATTTTATCTCTATTTGTACTTACGTTTTATCTTTCAGATATTACATTATTAGACAATAATATAAATGAAATGCAAATTCATAAACAAAGGACAATGTACATATAGATCTTGATTTTTTGACGATAAACAACTTTTATATTTACCTTGTTGTATTATTTAGTTATACCATATTATATTATAGTATGAATAGGTAAGATGATTGATTTTTCATTTATCTTACTTATGAAATATTCTTGTATATGTACAAATATAATATATATTATGAAACGAAACAGTTTGATAAAAAATAAGAGAATAGATGAAATTAAAAAGTATAAGGTTACAAAATGTGTGTCTAAATGTAAAGATTTATTGAATTAAGATTGAATTCTGAAAGTGTCAACTAAGGTCAGATTAAATGTTCAAATCAGAGTATATTTTAGATAAACATATGTACATATATCTCTTGTTGTATAAAATAAGTTAATAACTATATAATTATTGAGCTAATATTTTTTTTTTCGTGCAATTATATCATTGTCGGTGATTCCACTTTAACACTTTAACTTGTCACTTATACATATGTGTTATATATATATATATATATCAAGATACATGTCATTATATGTATATCATCATATATATAATATAATAAAATATAATATATATATGATATTATATTATATTATATATTGTATATACATAATACTGAATGTCAAAAAATGTATTTTAATTTGTGTTATTAATAATAAACAATTTGGCTTCCACGAAGCTAAATTTCACCTCCGCGGGACTACATTTCACATTAATGACTCATATAATTCTTTTATACAACTATCAATAATAATATTCGTGTATCTGTACCTCTCTTGTAACAGGAGACAGAAGCGAATCATGATTACATTTACAAGTAATAAGAATAAAATTTACCAGTTAAAAAATTTTATATAATATCGTTATAACATTATTATAACAAAATGAATGATATTGAAATAATATGATAATAATTAACTAGTAAGAGAAAAGGAATGAACGAGGAAACGGACGTAGTACGCTTAGAACAAGAAAGTACTTATATACAGGATAAGAGTCACCGAGATTCATTAAAAAAAAAAAAAAACAACAGAAAAAAGAAGGAAACGTTAACCTTAACGTTCCATAGGCGACAAATATCCAATTTACAGTGACAGTCGTTGAGCAAAGATTGCATGCATATGCAGTGCGAACAATAGGAAACAAATCCCTCTCCCTGCGTTCTAGTCATTCCCCTCTGTATGTCGTACCCTGGGACCCTGATGCATATCCCCACCTAGAGAAAGAGTGTACTCGTTTGAAGCGAAAGAGCAGCTGACGACCGTAACAATACATTTTCTGCACGCGAGAGCAATACACCCTACGCAGGGTTACGTTACAAGAAAAGACGGTGAACTTGGTGATACGCACGCCACTGTCTGCTAGCTGCTAGATATACCGGTGTTACAGTGATGTAAAGTTACCAGGACGCGTAGGCAGCAGGTAAGGACCTATTCGCTTCGACGAGATATCGATCTTCCTACTCCAATACATATATGAACAATCAGACATATTAATATATGCCTACATATATAGAAATTTATCCTGCTCCAACGTTATTATTTTTTGTAAAATGTCGATGTATATTTAAAGTCGATTTGCAAAAAAATACGATATAAATACATAGTGGAAAAATAAGGACTTATAATATGTATGTTATGTATTTCTGAAGATGATTAATCTCATTTGTTTGGGACTAGCGAAATGGAACTAATAAAGAACAAATTATATGTAATTTGTTTAAAATAGATATTTATATTGGAAAATGTAATTCCGACGCTGTAGGGTGGCTTTACGTTAGCGATAATTATAGAGATAAAAAAACATAATTTAAATATTATAAAATGAGATCATATTTTAATGATTTTCCTCAAAAATACTTTTTATATGCTTATTCAGTATGTATTTAAATAGTAGTTTAAACGATTGTATCTGGTGTTTGTTGATCTTATTTTCTATTCATATGTAAAGAGGGCGTTTTATCAAAAAACCAGTTATTTCGAATTAGGCTTAGCTTTAGGTGTGTATGTTTGCATATATTTGTGTACGACAACATTTTCAGTTTTATTCTAAAACACGAGCTTTTTAATTTCTTCCATATAAGAAATGCAAAAATTGACCAAAAGATTTATTACATTGTTATTTCGCAAAGTAGAATATTTTATTATATCGATCGAATATATCTACTCGCGGAGATCTTAATCGAAGTGGATGTTACTCATTTCTCATTCAGACATATGTACATATTATTTCATTCATCTTTCTAAAGCGTGCGTATAAAGAATGTTCGCAAAACGTAAACTGTGTATACTTTAGTCTTATCTATACATAATAAAAACATCGTTTAAATATAGCAGAAATATAATTATATAAATAAAATATAATTACAATATACAGCAGAATGGAGCATGTCTGTATACTACAACATTTATAAATTACAATAATATTTTATTTTAATTTAGAAACACTATAAACTTAATAAATAATAAATAATAAAAAATTTAATTTAGAAACGCTATAAATCGATTAGTCAGTGTCAGAGAATGGTACACAAAAAAAAAAAAATAAAATGGAATAGTGATTAGTGCATAGATAGAATGAGATTTAATATATTCTATTTTCGCAATACACCTGATTTCTTACAAAAAAGAGATAAAGAAGGGAAAAAAGAAGAAAGGAAAGGAGGGAACGAAGCGATAGGAAAGATCTATCAAAGCAGTGGAATTAGGAAAAAGATAGACCCAACAATTTTGTGAAGAAAGAAAGGAAGACAGGAGATGCAGAAGAGAGACAGGGAAAGTCAGAGGAAGTATGAAACACAGGTGTAAGAAAGAAAAATAAGATAGGAAAGGCGAGGAGAAAGAATAGAGAAGATTAAGGAGCGAAGAAAGGAAAAAGGTGGAAAAGGAGGACGGAGAGCGAGTGAAGCAGAAAGAGAGGACAGGACGGGAATAGTAGGGAGAGGTTCTGTTACCTCTTACCTGGTTTGTTCTCCTCTCGTGACGGCAGGTCAGTGTTTCTATACTCGTGAACGAGGACGGATGCGTCGACCGGTTATGCGTGGTCATTTTCACGCAAGAAAGTCTGTCTTCCAGCTTCTTGCTTGTTGTCGTCGAGTTGTGTATGATCAGTGAGATCGGTTTGAGGATAGAAATGTGGAAACTTACGCAAACGGAGCAACAATTTCTCTACGCGATAAGATAGATAATTTTGACATAGGGTATGTATGTTATCGTATCATTCTAATTACAACTCACGAAACTCTAATTATACCGCATGGAAGTTATGGAAAACACGCTTTCGCTCGCAGGACCAGGAAAACGATATACATGCATATGTAGTTATGTATGTCATTCGTGAAAGTGTGAAAGGATTCTTATATTATGCATATGTACATATACCAGCTATCAAGGTCAGTATATTATCCACGAAAAAGCAAGACGTTCGTTAATGGGTAAAATGCTATCACACGCGTTGAATCGTCGAAATTGCTGGTCTCATACGTATGTACATTTGTATGTAAATAATGTACGTAAGTACATACAATTGACATACCACCAAACGATACGCGGCTAGAATTGTACATATTACTTTCCAGCGCACGTGTTGTTACTACGTGAATTGGCTCATAATGAATTGTCGCATTTCCCTATGCTGGAAAAGCTTGATGTGGTCGCTTGACTCGTATAAACATAATCCGTAAAACTAGTTTAAAGGAAATAATTCACTTCGATGATAGCTATAATATTTTTCACGCTGTCCCGCGTAAAGAAAGCTAGTGCAGTTATTAGTTTTATGAAAAGAGAAAGAAATGAAAGACA
Organism: Bombus picipes; assembly: GCA_014737485.1. NCBI lineage: Eukaryota > Metazoa > Arthropoda > Insecta > Hymenoptera > Apidae > Bombus > Bombus picipes. The sequence goes on from JACXIP010000092.1 coordinate 38,497, forward strand.
CTGAACTTGGTATACACATGTTGCCAGTAGAAACTTCTTATGTCGATTAACTTACGATTAATTCTATTGGTATTCTATTTATAGGTTATATTTTTCGTTTCTTTATTGCCTTGAACAGCTTAAATGTTATTCGCCTTTAAAAAAAAAAACAAATATCTTTCTTAACCAATTAATTAACGCAAGTTTCGTTAATTAATTTAACAGTATGCTATTTTGTTCGGTCCAGGAGTTTAGAAATAAGAGAGCAAACAGATAGTTGGCAGATAATTGTAGAAACGAAGTCTGTTAATATTAATTGTGGAAAGTAAACTAGTGCACATCTCTCGCAACGTATACGCTGGTATGTCAGTGTAAATATGTAAATAAGTTCAGAATAGGAAGCTAGTCAGAGTGTCAATTCCTTCGACAAAACAAGAACAGGTTTCAGAAAGAACTACACCAACTCTGTGAAAGGTGTTGTATCTTAAGGTATACGTAGAAATATGCCAGAGGAGAAAAATACATATTTACCTTGGAAGTAAATTTAATAAAATCCATCACGAGAAAATTCAATGATTTCACATTATTAAATGTCGATCATTTGTATTTAATATTTATTATGTTATTTCGTGTAAACGTCCAATTACAGCAGATATATACAGATATATACACATATTTTATTATTTCTTTATAGCTGATATAAGTCAAAGTTGTTCAACACTTTTGCTGTTAATAAAATATCTTTTGTCAGAAATCACAGTAATGTTACTCTTTAATACGATAATGTTTAACTTAACATTATTGGTCGTTGCTTCATCTTTCTGCCTGATGTTTTCCGTCTAAATGTACAATATATGGTGCGACAGCAGCACTGTCAAATGCACGATACATACGCTTGTATATATGTGCCTTTTTCACGCAGTGTTGGCGACGCATGCGTTTCAACTACTTAATAGTAGCTAATATATGTACAACTAGTTCATGAAGACAATCAAATATTTAGTTGATTTTATTGTGATTTTTTACGTATGCATATATGTGTATATATGTATATAAAAAATTATATATATATACAGGGTGGTTGGTAACTGGTGGTATAAGCGGAAAGGGGGTGATTCTATGCGAAAAAAGAAGTCGAAAATATAGAATAAAAATGTTTCGTTTGAGGCTTTGTTTTCGAGAAAATCGACTTTGAATTTTCGCTCGGTACGCGTGCACTTTATCGCGTCTCGTTATAACGGATCTCACTGTAGATCGTTGTCTCGATGGAAAAATTTAAAAAAAAAAAAAAAAATGTTCATTCTATATTTTCAACTTCTTTTTTCGCGTAGAATTACCCCCTTTACGCTTGTACCACCAGTTACCAACCACCCTATATATAATTTTTATAATTTTTATAATTTTATATATTTAATATATATAATTATTATATGTATATATAAACGAAAAGAAAGCTACGAAATATTAAGCAATACAAATTATGTTTCATAATATGTTAATAGCAAATACATAAATTTTGAAATCATCGCATATCGAAATGAAATTTTTCGAAACAATTTCCAAAACAGAAGTTTGTTTGACAATTTTTTTATTGGTATGATGTTGCCTCTTCGTTTGTTATCTAACGAATAATATCTACATTGTTTCGATAAAGTCTCTCTTTAGGGATGGCTTTCTAGTTGGAAAATGTCATGAGTTGTTGCCCTTTTATTAGAAATAATTCATTAGGTTGCACATTGAAATTTTCGGCTGTCAACCATCAACTCATATGACACATATATCAAGAAAATTATTATCGATTAAGAGTTTGCTTTATTTTGTAAATTGAATTCTTCGTTGAAAATTGAATCCCCATTACCATCCCAATATACTGGAATATCAGATAAAGTTGGTATTGGAACAATTGGTGTTGAAAATAATGATATATATATATATATATATATATATATATATATATATATATATATATATATATATATCATCAATTATCATATCTTCAACTGTACATACATCGGTGCTATCTGACAACTTCTTCTTCTGAATTATCGTCCAAAGCATCATTTCTAACTCTTCTTAGAAATGTATAAGAGACTCCTTAAACTCTTTTGGATACCTAATTTCTTTATCAGCTATTCTATTGGCGAATCAATAGTAAATCGACGAGAAATAACATTCTACTTGTAAGCGTGGCGACGCAATAGTAATAAATATTTGATGAAAATAAAAACGCAATAGGTGCAACGCATTATTGAAACAAATAACGAAACGAAACAAATGCATCGGTAGCATTATTAGAACAAATGATATAACATAACGTATATGTCAGTTGTAACGAAACTGTTAATCGATTATATCATTTTTGAAGGAAGTGGCTCTCACGTCTATTTACTTTTACTTCTTGTATGGTACGTACGTAGATATCATCTTTATTTATCATGAATTTAACAAGATGCAGTGAGCTAACGAGATGATATACATGTCTTTTTACTACATATTTTCTTCATTCATAAAGAAGTCAATTATCCACTTGCCAAACGCAAAACAATATTCATTGCATATTATATTTCGAATTTAATAACAAATAAATAGGAAATGAAAGCATTACATATACACGGTTATTATAACTTTTATATTATCGAAAAAATGTGTGTTTTGAAGATTTCGATATTTTTCAAGCTATCGGCTCATATGTTATTTCAAATAAATTCCATAATGAAAAGCTATCAATTTGCGCACATAATCGACACAGGGCGACGCGTGACCTGAGATGCGTCCCTGAGATGCTTTTTTTTTTCAAGAAATTCTCTGAAATTCTCGAGGTAGACGGTGAGCACATTGCACCATAAACGCGGAGTCGTTGGATCGGTACGTTATGTACGGGTTGTGGCAATGTAATGCGGTATAGTAAGGTATGGCGCGTAAGACAGATGTTGGTCAGGAAACAAATAAAAGAGAAAGAAAAGGAAAGAGAGGTCGACGACGAGAGCTGGTAGTTTGAAAGCAATCCCACAATCTGACGAGTACTACATTACTATCATTAGTCATTTCGGGATATCTTTTACAAAAGATCTTAATGATTTATAACGTTAAACTTAATGTTAAGTCGTAATACATATTCTCACGAACGAATAGCCTTTAGTTTTGGAAAAATTAATATACCATCGGATCATTCTTCCTTCGATTTATCGAACTTTATTTGCAAACATTCATCTGAATACGTACCATGATGTTGTCGATATAATTACTATTTTATCTTAGTCGGTTCACAATATAACAATCGGACAACATGTAGGTACATATTTAGCGAAGTGTTCGCTCCAATTCCTAGATGACATAAGAAATGGAAGAAACTCCTGATAAATCTACTAATGACAGGAAACACCGAATGACATTATACATACTATACACAAAATATAAATTATTATTATCTATACATATAATCATATCATATTACTATTATTATTATTGTCGTCGTTGTTGTTGTTATTACTATTACCTGTTATAAAGGTTTTTAATAGCGCCGGATAGTATAGATGCTATATGAAAATGTCTTCTGGAGTGGAAATTTTACTTGTCGACATGTTGCACGCACAATGCCGTTAAGCAACGGTCCCTATTTACGAACGCCATTAGCATCATAGATTTCAGGGGCCAGCATGGTGATAATATACTCTTACATTGCGCTTACGTGCACATGATATTAATCATTGATCTAACATCGTCATTCTTCGTAGTAAATATGATAGCTGTGAATGTGTTTTAAATTTAGATAATTTGTTATTAGTTTGCAAGATAAAATACTATACAGGGTGGTTGGTAACTGGTGGTACAAGCGGAAAGGGGGTGATTCTATGCGAAAAAAGAAGTCGAAAATATGGAATAAAAATTTTTTTAATTTCTTTTTTTTTTTTAATTTTTCCATCGAGACAACGATCTACAGTGAGATCCGTTATAACGAGACGCGATAAAGTGCACGCGTACCGAGCGAAAATTCAAAATCGATTTTCTCGCAAACAAAGCCTCAAACGAAAAATTTGTATTCTATATTTTCGACTTCTTTTTTCGCGTAGAATCACCCCCTTTCCGCTTGTACCACCAGTTACCAACCACCCTGTATATTAAAATACTAAAATATAATTCGTATCGGAAAAAGTTGAACAAACTTGGAATATACAGAGATGTAATGAATTTAATAAATAGTTCACTTCTATTACCTGCATTTCATGGAAATTGCTATATATTTATTAAAACGAATTTAATCATTGTAAGTGAATAAATTTTTATTGCCTTAAAATTTAGTGAAAGAAAAAGAAAATGAATTATGGATTATCATATAAATATGAAATAAAGAAGGAAGGAAATCTTTCTAACGAAAAATAATAAATTTTCTTTAACAGATAACAAGATTTCGTACACATAAATACATGTAGCATAAAAAGATACTGTATGTATATAATGTACACCGATCCTTGATTAATCAATCCTCCAGTTTTTAGAGCAATACAGTTCTAATCAATCGCAGAAACATATTTGTGTTCGTGACTCGTGATAAGGGTGGCGCAAGCGCGAATATAACCAGTTCTTTTCGAGAAAACAGATGGCCGGTGGCGTCCTTGGCGTACTAACAATTTGTTCGCATCCAGTACGAGTCCGTGTGCCGGTAGGAAAGGATCCGCGTTCTTCCACTAACAATGGAAAATACGAATATGAATCTCCGTCATCCATCGATTTCAATTATTACGGTGCCGTGAGAAATGGAAAACGGATTTTCCATTAAGAGTATTTACTGATTTGACAGAAATATTGTTTACCTCCAAATATCTAGAAGAATCGAGTTTTATATATAACGAATCGGTGCGTTTACACAAAAGTAAATTTTTCTTTGAATTTCGATTAAAAATGTTGAAGTTTGAGGAATTTAATAAAATATATTTTATTAATACATTTTAGCTTATGAAATCATTCAAGATAATGCAAATCAGAATCGAAAATTGTCGTGCAATTATTCGTTTCTCGAGTCTAGACTCTGGACTCTAGAGGAAGAAATCTTACTTGAAAAAATTTGTAAACTTTTCATGAAGAAATTTCTTTCATTCTCTCTAATGCAATTGCAGAATTTTTCAATTATTCAGATAACGTTCAGAAACAATTCAAACGACGATAAAGACTTGGAGACGAAAATACAGTGAGAAACACTATGTGAAAATTGAATAAGTTTTTCAAAATATGATCTTCAACTTAATATTAGGGAAGAAAGCGTCACAGAACGATATTGAAAAATTTCAGTAACGTACTTACCTCGTGTCGAAAGAAAATTTTGTACAGCTTATCAAAGAGCAGTTATATTATATCACAAACTCCATCAATCGTAAGTGTTTTATTTTCTTCTTTCGAATTACTTCGAGGCACGACTTCTTCCTTGCTTATAGTATCATACGTATCATACGAAAATTCCCGAGTGAACACCTACATAGGTTCAAATTAACAGCATCGTAAGAACACCGCTATCAAATATTTATCCTTAGAACGATGATTCATTAAAAAGAGCCGAGCAAGGCGAGGTTTCCAATGGCCGTATTTCTATTTAAAGATAGTTAAATCTATAGTCGTTTTGTGTACGATTTGTCAAAACATTCTTAGCTGGCTAATGTTTCTGTTCGAGGTCTTTAATCGATGATTTTATTAGAATAAAAGTGACGGACGGAATAGGACGCCACGGTGAGAGTATCACGGTGAAAATCAAGAAGTCGTTCGAAAAACAAGTATGCAGCTACTTTCCAGCTTTATGACGAGGCACCTGACACGAGGAACATCCTTGAAAAAAGGTATGGTACTTCGGTCCGAGCATCAGGTGAACACTCATTTAGAACAATAGCACCGTAATTACTACAACAGAAATACTAGCTTTTCGGACTACGTTTTTCTTTACTAGACTTCTCTTAGTGGTCGATTGTTTCCTTTCCTTTCCTTTCTTTCTCTTCATACATAGATACTCAATAACGATTCTCTCACGATCAAAGGATGTATCAAAACTAAATTGTAACAATTTTTAGTGTATATTTTTCTATGATATGGGCATGATTGTAACATATTCATTCATTTCGATTTCCAATTTTTCGTTTATAATTGGTACAAATTATAACCAACCACACAGTATAAAATATCAAACAAGTTAAAGTTTGGTGTATATACATACATACTCAAAGAGGAAATATGCTATTTCACACTCATGTAACGCATCGTTGACTTGCATTACACGTTGAAAGAATTTATCTTGAACAAAAATAAGAAAGAATAAATAAATACAAGCTTAGTATGATACCATTCTATCAAAGGTAGAAAGCGCATGATCTACATTATTTGATCAATATGAACCGAAATATCCGAGTGCAAGTAAAGTTTGAAAGAAGGTCTTATAATCACGCGATATTAGTATTCTACGATCAGTGCGGATAGTGCGGCGATTCTTAATTAAAGCATTACCTTTTGTATTCAAGACATACACTTTGTGTAAGTGTGGCCCAACGAATGTTAATTGCAGTTCGAGCAGGTTTGAGTATTTTGACGTACATACATAAATATATTTCAAATACACCGAAAACTGTCTACTTTTGGTCTTACGATATAATCAGTACATGGTACTTTAATCGCTTCGCAAGCGTATACAAGATATATCGCGATACAATATTATTCGTACGATGGTCACGGACGAGTTATCCTGCAACGCAATACCGTTCGTATAACGGCATTACGAGATTACGAGATATGCCGCGAGTCTGCTTTTCTGTAATTACAGCTTCTAATAAACAAACACGCGGGATAACTCGTCTGTGGTCACTGTACGAACAATATTGTGTCGTGAGGTATCTTGTTCGTGGTAGCGAAGCTGTTAATAGAGTAAGATATCTTAACGCCCCTTAGCGTTACATACCTATCATTTAAAAAATGTTGTGCCCTTTATTATTGTATTTTCGAAATAATGTACAGCTCAGAAAATGATCATGCAAAGGATTAAATATAGCGGTTGGAAAAATGCATTTTCAACACGCCACTTCTTTCGCGTTTTAACATAGCAGACAAAAGTTGTTTCCGGTGAACTCTGTAAACTCACATTGTGAATGTATCGTATGTAGAAAATAATATTAGGGGACACTGCAAAGATGATTTTTCTTTCAAAAATTGGCCATGTGCCTAAAAATTGCTACGTTTTTAAGAATTCGAAATCCAGCAATAATTACTGGATATCAATATGGTTGAAAAATAAAGAAGAAACATCAGGTTGATATCAATGAAGGATATCCGAAAGATTGAAATTGTTCGTAGATATGGAGATACGTTATAAATATACAATACATTCTTTTCTATACCTGATATTTAAATAATTGTAATAAATAATTGAATTTTATATTAATTTCTATTCGTTTTATTTTTTTTTTTTATCTGTTCGCACTTGAAAAGAATTGGCTTTTTGACTTTAAAAAATATGGATTCATAGTTCTGTAACCCGAGTACTAGAAAGTATGTTAACGCTTGCAAAGGTTGTGGTATCAATTTCTATGCAAGGGGCATTTGTAATGCCAAGGTCTTGTCCTCGATTGTTCCTGCTTGTAGCCTTAAGTATATCAGAGAGTGTATACGTACTGACGTTTCACTTTTCCGTCGTAAAATCATATCGTTCAGAAATCTGTAAACGAATCTAAGATCTCCAGACACATACGTAATATGTACGTAATATGTGTAGGGTAATACATATTGCCGTCCATTAAAAAAACAAAAACTATATATGTACATATCTAGTAGTAAAAAAAGTACACTGTTCTTTCAATTAAAAATGATCACACTTGTGCCAACTCGTAGACTCCAATAACATTGAAAAATATGAAAAATATTCTATGAATATTACATACAATCACTTTTATCTTTTTAATATCGAATGTTAAAAAGCACATACATACGACAATCATTTTTATCATAATCATTTTAATCATAATTACTAAATATATAATCTTCCAAATGCTCGTAACAATTATAAATTCATACATGTATGTATAGAAGAAGGATTTACTTGTATTTAAAATTAACGAAAATTTTCTTTCTTTTATTCTTATAATTTTCTTGCTTTTATAAGCAAAGTGTATGAACGAATGCCGTTTATGAATGTTTTATACAATTCAAACGAAATATAATGCCTTGGAAATTTAATAATTAACGAATTAGACAAATTTATTTCGTAACTGGTCAAAAATAATAAAATATCACCATATTTAGATTTATAAATTTAGTTTATCGATGTGCAAGTAGAAAACGAATAAATGTTAATGAATTCAATCAGTAAATTGTACCACGCACTAACATAATTAATCTTTTCTATTCAAAAAGAAAAATATGATGTTTTTTTCACTGAAATACAAATAATAAAAAAGGGATGTAAGATCGCAGATATCTTGTTTATCGGTTTCAATCTCGAAATCGCGTTCAGGATTCACGCGACGTTTACAGGGGACGAACATAAATCGAGGTAGACAACTTAACAAATGAATCAAGTAAACGCGACATTTCTCGAACAGCGTCCTGAATTCATCGTACATGTAGATTGCGGTATCATTAATTGCGTTCAAACGACGTCCATCCTTGTACTTTCAGTTGGATTGTAATTGATATGCATAATAGTTGGGAAAACATTAGGCACGAAAGAATCCCAACATCGTGTGAGAACATAGTCATTAACCGTGCGGTCAAAAAGAACCGAGTCGACTAAGGCATTTTATGTGAAAATGTGTTGTATGGATCGTACTTTAAAAAATTAACTTCCATGCATATCCATAATATTATAGTATAATATGTTGCATCTTTTTGGATTCAATCGCATCAACTTATCTACATGTATTGGGTTGCTCGGAAAGTTCGTTCCGATTTTTAAAGAAAATTCAAACGCACCACATTTGTATTTCGATATACATTTATTGAATTATATAGGTGCCATTTTGTTCAACAACCTTTCTCCATCTTTCACGTAGTTTGAATATTCCATTCCTTCTAGAGCCTTTCAGGTTCTTCGGCGGAAAACTTTTCAATATGTTTTTTTATATCGACCAAAGAGTTGAAGTCTCTGCCATTAAGGGAATTTTGTAATGATCTAAATAGGTAAAAATCTGAGGGCGCAATGTCTGGTGAATACAGTGGGTGGGATAGCACATCTCAACCAAGCTTCAACAGTTTTTGTAGAGTAGTCAAAGATACATGAAGCTGCGCATTGTCCTGAAGAAACACGACGCCCTTCTGATTCGCTAGTTCTGGACATTTTTGTTCAATTGCCGTCTTTAATTCGTCTAATTGCGAGCAATATTTTTCCGAATTTATCGTCTGGTTGTTCGGTAGAAGCACATAATACAGGATTCCTTTCCAATCTCATCAGACACAGAGCATGACTTTCTTCGGATAAAGACTGGTTTTCGAGGTGGCCAAAGGGGATTCATTCAGCTCTCCCCAAGTTCTTTTCCGCTTAATATTATTACAAATAATCCATGTTTTATCACCCATCACTATTTAGTTAAAAAATGAGGTCTCTTTGTTGCGTTTATAGAGTGAGTCGCAAATGGAAATGCATCAGATGTTTTTCCGTAATCGTTGGGAAGCCATACATCAAGCTTCACAAAATGCTCGTGGGTGGTGGATTTTGATATTTTTAACATTTCCGCTAATTCATGTATCGTATAGCGTGGGTTATTCTCGATCATGTTGTTTTGATCTGATTACCAAACCACTTCCGCACAGTTCTTTCAGTTATACCACCGTCATCATAAACAACGCATCTTGTTTGTTGCTTGTGGTGACATTTTTGCCTTTCCGGTAAAAGAAAAGTATCAAATGCCTATGACGCACTTTGTTTCCTCCCATATTTAAGAGCGTATAAAATTAACAAAAATTAATGTATCCTAATCAAACTTTTTTCTAAACTTGCCTAGAATATCACCTTTTGGAATATGTATACATGTAATTTGTTTTCAATCATTCTGATATGTTCAGACCTGTCTTAATGTCACCTACCAAAAATCGGCACGAACTTTCCGAGCAACTCAATAATTTTGCTTAACTTCAGTAATGAAAAAAAATACCTTTTGACATGTAATTTAATATCTGGTATTTAATAACTTGTAGAAAGTACTACTTCTTTCTTATACTTATCGTATTTATTACATTATTAATTATACTTATATGTAACTATAAATAATTATTTACGAATTGATGTATTTCATTTATTTTCTTCAACAACGAATAGCTCATTGTTAGATAAGAATATTAATTCTCAATCTTAATCATCTCTTTTCGCTTTATTTTATAAATACATCGTACATATATTGAACATACATGTATGACTTAAGTTAATCGATTAGCGTTAAGCAGTTATAATTATAACAGAATATCATAAGATTTTTCTAGAATAAGATTAACACTTAACTTCTTTGTTTGCCTTTCTTTCTTTTTTTCAGGGAAACGTGAAATTACTAGAGGCGGTAATTGTTCAGGTTCCATAGGAGTTCCAGCCAAAACGATTAACGATACCATTCGATACGGTACTGTACCTGGGGATGCCAATATGATCCCTGAGGATACTGCACCCGACGAAGATTTCGCTTTAGCTATTACTCAAAAATCTCAGGTGCGACAAATTCTTTTGTTTAACCGCACATATTCATAATGCATGTCGTATTCATCATCTACTACACACATCAAAGTTTGTGACACAAAATAAATGACAGACAAATTTTCCCATGTAAATGACATTAACAAGTGTCATTTAGTAGGAAATTGAATATTTTCCAGGTTGTAACATGTATAAATTTAATATTCTAATAGCAATAATAATAATAATAATAATAATAATAATAGTAGTAGTAGTAGTAGTAGTAGTAGTATTGAAATGTCCTTTCGCTTGTTCTACAAAATAAACACTTCTTTTCTTCGTCACTCACCCAAATATATATACGTTCTCCAAGTTATTACACGTTGCTCTTGTTAATAACTTTTGCTTTCCCTCCTTCCTTCTTTTCTTTAAATATTTTGGTAAACCTCCTGTGGTTATTTTCCTATACTTCATATTGTATCTAGATCTTTGTATTTCACTCCATTGTTTGTCTTTCATCTTCTTTCCTCTTTGGTAGAATCTCTCTTGCATCCACCTTTCTCTCCCATAATTACTTTATTCCTTCTTGGCTATATCTACATTCTTTGAAGTGTTCCAGCATTTCTTTCAGTCTTTTACTATCTCCTTTTCCGGCTTTTCTTTCCTTCAGGCAGAAGGTTTGAAGAGGTTTTCTCCTCTATCTTCCTTTCGTATTTCATCGGTCATTTTGGAGATATAATCTGGCGTCTGTTGGTCCATAGTAGCATCATCCAGTAATAGTAACATCCATCGAATATATCTTTCCAACTCCTTTCAAATTCCGTCTTCTCTAATATTCTAATATAAATGTTAATTGATATTTCTTATACTGGATCACATGAATACTTATTATATGTACAGAGCAGCGTTCACAATTGATCCAAAAATAAGATCCTTTTTGACCATCATTTACCTGAAAAGATATTCAATTATAGTTAATCAGAATTATATCTATAATGTTTAAAAGATGAAGCGATATGGTAGAAAAAAAGTTGGTTGAATGATTTCAAATGAAATTACGCATGTGTATTTATATAATTTAACAAATTTATATTGATACTTTTTAATATCGTTCTCCGTTTATGGTCTTTAGATTGTTACCAACAATTTATTATTTACAATTAGCTGTAAATCAATCTATCTTGTACATTAAATGTTTAAGCTAATAATATAGATACCATTTTATCTCTTACATTATTTTGTAGCCAAAAGTCTTGATTATTTGAAAAGTATTTCAAAAACATGTGTACTACTGCGTTATTACTCTCTTAATCTTTCATATACATGTATGCATTTGAAACGGTTAGCTATATTTAAACTAGATTACCGTGTATACACATATCGTTATTATTTGATGAGAAGATCATTAGAATCAATATCGCCTAAATTTTATTCATTGGACAGGATTATGAATATGCGTACATTATACATACATATGTTTTCTTACGATCACATATAGTTAATGAATATATTGAGATTAATAGTGCGCTTCTAATATTAATCACCACCAGCTTTTGCCAACATATTAAATTATTCATTCGATAATACCGCAAAAAAGCTGTCACAATATGATATTTATTACAATTTTTCAACCACTTAATATGTATGACTAAAAAATCGTGGATGCCACACCGCAATTAACAACCGATACTTGAAAGTATCTATCTGTGGTACTTGATAAATTAGTACCTACCTATCTATTAAAGTAAAAAATACGTACAAATATCTCCGTATGATAATGATCAAAATTGTTACGATACGAAATTACTATTGTTCACGAAAATGTCTCTTATTAACATTGTTTCATTTCATGCAAAATGCATTACACGCAGCTACATACATACATAATTCTAATGGTCCGTGTTCTTGCAACAGCGGTAGGAATTTTTTGACGGAATTTACGTGATTCGAATTGTCAACCTCACCAAAGGAACAGGCACACAAGAGATTTTCCGGGAAATATTCCTTTAGGGTTCTCGAGTAGATGCGACTGAACGTCGCGTCGCGTCGAGTCGGTTGAATCGTCGACTTGAAAATACGTTGTGTATTATCTCTTATACTGTATATGCTTTCACGAAATTAAATTATTCCTTTATGAAAGAATTATAATTTATTAAAAAGAGAAACAGTAATATCTAAGGTAAGGGTGTGGGTAATGGGTAACGCTGAATTTAAATATAATTTATGTAATAATAAAGGGAAATGTAATTATACGATTAATTATACGATTTCAATCCTAGTAAGAATGAAATGTTTGCCGTAGAAAATTTGTAATTTTGCCTTTACATTACTTTACTAAAACACAAGTTTGTAATGTTACAGAACATACATCCACTTATATAATGGATTCACTGTTCCCAGCGTGTAATAGTGGGATATTTCAATCTTAAGTAATTAGATATTCATACTAGATGCAAAAGAAAAATTATTATATACGTGGGAAATACTCCAAGTAACGCTTTCCAGAGCGGAACTCGTGAGACTTGTTGAGTGATTTTTATCGCTGCATTCCTTACCTTGTCGACGCCACAGAGGAAAGAATCGGTCTCCCTATTAAGATGCGAATTCCTCGAAGAAAAAGTATTTATTTCTATCACAAAAGGTCTTTATTCCTTGCACAATGTTAGTTCTACGAAAAAGAAAACAAATTTGCCAAAACAAATTAATAATTGCAACACAGGAAGCGAAAACTAGAATACGTTAAAATATTATATTGAAATTTTAATGTTCTATTAACATTTATATTTAACGCAATAACGAATGTTTTTCACGGTATTGTTATTTATAATATACACTTGTTTCTTTGACGACGCTATTTCCATTGCTACACGCTAAGAAATTCCTTCAACTTTCGAAAATAGGTACAGTTAACATTCATAAATAAAACATATTACAGACCCGTTACACCCGATCACGCTCTACAATCTCTCAGGCGTCTATCGTTTGCAGGAAAATTGTCTCGAAAATTATCGTTCAGAAGTTGTATTCTTTACACAATTTAGATACATCTGCTGCACTTAGAAATAATACCAATGCGACGCGATGCAAGGTACATGCATATACGTATACGCTTAAGTATTCGTGAAGGTACAAATTGCGATGTAACATATTCGTCAGGTTTGATACGCTTTCAAAAATTCCAGGATATCCTCATACGTTTGTTTACGCTACGCGGTCTCATTGTCGCGGCGTGCACCAATGTGATTATCGTGATGGTATCATAAAACTGTTATGTTATATTAGTTTATGTTATATTAATGCTTTTGTTATCATCCGTCGTATATAAATGACAAATGGTAAAGATATACATTATCCAAGGATACCTATTTTTTCTTGAAACACCACAGATCGATATAATTATTTACGATCGATGTTGATCATAAATACCTTAGCATTGGGCGACTTTCTAATTAACGAAATGTTACGTTCTTGACAAGACAGATAGCATTACCATCATGCAAACGTACATAAAATCTATAAGGCAAGTTTTTCTTCATGATGTGGATATCTAAAGTTTACCAGGTAGGATCGAAGGATAGGTGAAAAGAATACGTTTGTACCAAACAAAACCAAGACACTTCATCCCTAACGTTTTATTAATATATACCTTTAAATCTTCATTCATATTAGTGCATTGATTTGATTACAACTTTTTTGATTATCTATTAAGACCTATTTGCGAGACTATACGCTTTTACAATTATTTATACATGATACGTTAAGACATTATCTCTATTATTATGTGCTAATTAAAGAAAAATGGGAAAAGACGATAACATTGACTTCGCTTCGATAATATTCAATATCAAATTTCGATATACGTACATAATGTAAATATTAATGTTTCCCTAACGATTTATAGGGCTGTAGAACATTTTGTACGCAACCTTTCTACTCGAATCAATTACTTTCATTCGTACATCTTACAATTAATCTAAACATTGTCAGCTTAATGACGTTTTCCATAACGTGACAAAGAATAGTTTCTTCCATACCTATATATACTTAATACTTACCTAATTGTAACAACTACAAACACATAATAATACGCGCACGCGATGTTGCGTGAGTATGTACATAGATACATGTACATATGTATACACTGCAAACGTTGTGGGTCGTGCACTGTATCCTCGCCAGATGAAAGTATACATAACAACTTTTATCGTATACGATTTTCGCTTCACTCCCTTTTTCACTAGGCTGATTTTTTCGTATATTTTCTCAAGAACGTATTTAATAACATTAAACCGCGCGTATGCATATGCATTTTACGTCGTTTACAAAATACTGTACATCACAAAATAAATTTTATATTGATATTACAGAAGAACGAAAAATAACATAACCGATATAACGGATTGGATCATTCGGCTAGTAGGTTAGGTTATTCGTGTACAGGGTGCAAAAAAGGTAAGTGCGAAGAGGATCGTAGCGTGATTTTACACCTTCTGACCGACGGAGATTTGTAGAAGCCGAAAAGTCTTATGCAAAAACGAGGAACAAAAGTCTCAGAGGAACCATGGGTCGCAAATAACCCCTTCTCCCGGAGAGAAAACGTTAAAGTTTTAATAATTCTGAAACTGGCTTTATTCACAATGTGTTAACGTTCTGCAGTCAGCAGTGTCAAGGAAAGTAACATCTATTGATACAGGTTAATACCCTAAATATATTATTATATATTGTGTATCTTCCTTTCTTTGTTTTCTTTTTTCGGTATTTAAGCAGTTCCGAACTCACTTCTCATTTTGGTTAACCTTCTCCACCAAATTACGTATAATCCCTCCTTCACACAAATAATAAAAGCCATGTTCAATTCGATATATTCCACTTCGGCTTCTTTTCCATGGTTGATTTGATAGATATTCTAGATAGTATTCCGATGGGTGTTCATGATCTTAAGTAAAACACGATAAAATTGATCGTCAGCGACGCAAAATATACTCAATTCGACGTTACTTTTCAACGGATGCAAATTATTAAATCGAACTCTGAACGATATATTTTACTCTGCAAAGAAAGAAGTCCAGTAGTGTCGACTCTGGAAAACGAGGAGATGATCCATGGGGAGCGGCTCTGCATTCTGCGTCCACGTTCGCGTAATTTGCCAAGGAGTCGTAAACGTAAAAATCGCAAATATACTGCACTTGTTCGATAACAAGTATCTAGGTACATAATTCCTGTCCATTCTTTTTTTTAAATCTTTTAAATTATTGCACGTGGTCTTTCGCGAGCACAAATCCTGGTATCGGTTGATTGAGGATGCTACTGTATTCATTATGCGGTCCAAAAAGCGTGGTTGCAACTTAAGTAGTATCCAATGGAAAAAATTTCGTCGAGTAATATAGCTATTTGCAGTGCTTGAACGCGTCGAATTTTATAAAATTCGTATTCGCCGATGATTGATTCAACAACTATTCTATATAAATGTATGTTCTTCTTTGGGAATGCGGAGCCGATTCGATCTTCGATATGGATTTAAGTATTGCAATATTAATTCTTTGTCATCGAATTGTTACCTTAGATGCTGAAAATCTCATTGTCGCGGAACGTTTTCTGCGGATAGGGGTCTTCTATTACTCATATGTCTCTTGTTTAAGAATTATTGAAAATATAACATTTTCTTTGCGGGAGAAGGGATCATTTGCAATCCATGGCTTCCTCGAGACTTTTGTTCTTCGTGATGAATAGAATATGTTGCAATGAAAACAAAAATTTGACTCCGAATTTCAAGTGTAGAGTCACGCTACGAACCTCTTTACACTTACTTTCTTATTCTCAATGCGAGAATTGATTGTAAATTTTAATAAATAAAAAAATAAAAAAATGTAAAAAATATTAAAAAATCATTACAAATGTTACGTATTAAACCTTACCATTACCCAGCGATATCATCAAATTTTTACCACGTTTAACATTTAATAGCGTCTTTTTACATTAAAGAGCAATCAAAGAGCAAGTTATATCAATATAACTGGAAAATGTTGTATACCATCGAAACAAGTGATTACAAATATAAATGTTACACCTATAAATGCAATATTAAAAATAATTCATCCTCGAATAATATTCGAAGAAGAAACTATGCCAAATACGTGCAATATACCTACTTACTTTTTCTGTAAATATGTATCGATAAAATAAAATAAAATGTTCTTCGTGGAACAGAGTTTCGCCATGAATAATGGGACAATGCTGTTTTTACTTGTTAGTAAACTGTACATAAAATATAATGCTGCTTCGATCAAGAAATACAATAATCAATATATTTAATAACATCTTTATGTTTTAACGTGATATTTTCGTTAAGAACAATAATTTTTTTTTTACAGAGAGATATAGAAGCCATTCGTGGTGCTTTATACCTTGGTGTGGCTTTTACGATTGCGTGGGTGATAGGTGCAGCAGATTTATCAATAGCATGGCTAATGTTAGTGCTAGCACTAGCATCGACAATACTTAAAACAAGGATGTCCCGTTTTCTTGAATCGACCGTTCAACACGAATTAGCCAGGCTACGTCGAAAAAGAACTTTATACAAGGATGAAACTGCCGAATGGCTAAGTTTACTTCTGAATAAATGGTAATCATGTACTTTTATAAATATACGTAGTAGGTATATATAATTATCGAATAACTGACCTTCTTTATTATCATTTCGTAAAGAAAGTTGAAATCGTTTCATGCATAAAATAACTGCAGTTCCTTAGAGTACAAAATATCTCTCTTAAACCTAATTTGTATAACAATAAACTTAAAACTTTGCCATGATGTTAATGGAAAAAGAATATTAATTATTATATGCCTATATTCATAATTATTAATTATTGTGTTGTTTATTTCTTCAATATCAAATAAGACTAAAAGGTAACAAAAGTAGCTGTATTTATCTACTGCAAAGTATCTTGATGATACTTTTTTTATTTGAAATGTTGTACCTACGCGACATAAATCCCATTCTTTTTTCCGACATTAAATCGTTTCCGTCGATCTTTATCGTAATACCTTACAATATTACATTTACCGTGCCGTACGAACCGAGAACTAATAAAATCAAATTCAATTTATCAACGAACATACATTTATATATGTACATAGATCGAAATTATCCATCTTGTATTCGTTCGTGTGCGTGATCGTTAAAGCCTCGAATGTCTCTCGTAGGTGAACGAACGTGGTTCAAGAATCAATAGTATACGAGTATTTGTAAATATTCCACATTCCATGAGTGCAACCATTGCCTTTCACATTTCACCGCGTATTTCATACGTATGAATACTGTTGCTGCTGATGTGTAGTTGACAAAATTAGATTTCGAATAGCAACCTCTGTTCATATTCTAATATGCTTATTCTGAAGTTATTTCTTTTTTGATACGTATATATACATACGTATATATATCCTATCTCCCCCTAACAAATATCAATATATACGGTGTATTTTGAAGCTAATAGCTTTAAAAGGTTTCAATTCAACAGCAATAGTAATTACATTGAAATTGAAAGTAATTTTGAACGATATCGAATCTTTGCCTCGCGATCTTTGCGCCCGCTAATCATATATCGTGCTTAAGTAAAACAGTTCAAGCGAACGGTAATAGCTACAACGCAACGTTTTTTCGCTTGTTGAAATTGCTCAAGGATATTAAAATAACACATAAGAGCTCGGCCGGGAAAATGTAAAAGCAATACTACTTACTTGAATAGTTGATAGACTTCAGTTGATAGACGGGTTGATAGACCCGTTCAAGCGTCTCTGGCCATCGAGCAATTCTTACCAATTTTCTTGTTAGCATTAGTCTTATTAGTATTATACGTTTACTATTGTAATCCTTACTATTGCAAACTAAAAAAAAAAAACAGTGGAAAATAAAGAAATCAACCGTTTACGAGGAAAGATGATGTACGAATCGAACGAAATGATCGAATTTTATATTTGAGAAAATATACATAATTTCTTTTAAATGAAATTCAATTCTATTACAAGAATCTGTAAGCTTCTAAACATTAAAACAACTTACTATCCGTAATCCTAAAGATTTAGTAATACAACCTTAAAAATATTTTATGCTTGTGCTAATATATATAATAATAAGGATACAATATGATTATAATTTATTATGTGTACAATTAGGTGGAACAATTAGGTGAAATCACGTAAGAATGTTTTCATGTAAAAAATACGTGAAACTAATATTTAATAAATTTAAGCTGGCAAAACATCTATTTATATTAAATACATAAACGTGTATCAAGTAAGTCAAAGCGAATGATAAAATTCGCAAGTTTCTCGCTGAAAGCTAGGAAATTACCAGCATTATCAATACACTGAATTATTAATGTTGATCTATAGCCCATTTTACTTGATTTCGAAATTTTCTTCGTCGTAATCAAAACATTTAGATAATTAGACAATGCTTTTAATTATGACAAATATAGGTACCCTACATGCAAATTACTAAAATCTGTACCGATAAATACTTCGCCTTTGATTAAAATTCATTTCTATGGCATCCTATAGCCATTTTGATGAAATTAACAAATTGAAATATACATATTTCTTTAATCGAGTAAAATTTTATTTTTCAAGATTCAAAATTGATTTGTCTCAATTTTATGAAGATTAGTGTCTAACAACTTATTGTTAATGTTATTAAAATAATATTTAAATATTGAGTTTTCTATTTAGCGATCTTTGAATGTTAATTGTTTATATAATGTTATATTAATGTTGAGTCAAGAACTAATCACCTCGAAACGTACCTCTAAACATATGTTATAATATAATATTTTTCTCTCGTATCTGCAACTTACTATCTCATTTGTAACGTAGGTGGAGATTTAGCGCCACCAGTATATTTTCTTTAGCAAAAGAAAGACTGGAACCTCTTCTAAATGAAGCCAAGCCTGGAATACTTGGTGAGTTTTCGTAATATGTAATTATAATTAGCTAGTAAAATATTGTAGATTATGCTGTTTAAAGTTTTTGTAGGATAGAACTGTTTACAATATAAAATAATCAGTCAAAAAGTAAAATTTATTGTAAATAAGCACGTAATATAAGAGAATATCTATTAGAAAAATAATATTTAACAACAATTTGCAAACTGCTATCCAGTTTTGAAATTCGGAATTAAAGATATAGCGTTAGTATGCTTCGTATATATTAAATTAAAAGTAACATGGTAAATACTTACAAGATACCTTTTTCGACTAATTCTAGATCTCAGAGTAATTTATACCAAATTGCGTAATGCTCTTCCTTCTTCCTTTCTTCTTAACATAATAGCTGACATTTTTAACATTTTTGATAAATCGTCACCTTAGTTCTTAACTTTCTTAGTTAATTCCACTTTCCCACATATCCACATATGTCGCATTGGTATAAAAAATACAGACTCATAATAATATGACGATATTCAGGTCATTTAAATCCGAATTTCATACAATTATATTAAACTTATTAGCAATAAACTTTAAATTCAGTTTTATCAGCTTATAAACGAGTGGAGGTAGACAACAATTAAGGACTAGAGCAACAAAGTACTATCTCTAATTTCTGCAAGAACGTAAACTTAATGAGATTGATCATTTATAGGAAACTTTACCATTGATTTAAATATTTATGAATTTCTAGAAGAATAATTTCAATGGAAAATATCATTCTAGGACCATTGGAATTAAGAGAGCTCACATTTGGCGAGCAAACCCCATGTGTCACACGCATAAGAACGGTAGATTATGCGAACAACGATGACGATTGTCAAACAAGACGAATGAAATTGTCAATCGAAGCTGACTTGCGCCTCGATTGCGAGCAATTTCGTATGCTCATCACGACACGACTATTTGGAAAAGGGTTAGTATATAGTATACCACCTACATGTATAACAAATGTACAACAAACATGTATAACGCAATTAGTATAGAAAAGAAAGTAAGATTCGATTACGTTCGTAATAATTTCAAAAGCCTTCAATCTTTTCGTTTTAACAAAAAGAGAATATAGTTTTCGGAAAATGATATCCGCTAACTACTTACTAATTATACTTTGCACGCGAGAGAAAAAGATATTACAAATATTTTCGAAAATCATAAAATAATATAATATAATTAAAATATTATTTTTATTTTTATTATTCTTATCATATAATTGAAAAATATAATTTTTTACTTACTGTATGTTTTACTTACTGTAATAGCTGATTCTCTGATCTTATTACGTTTCAAAAAGTTTAATCTGGAATTAAAGGGTTGGCATGGACATCGATCTGGCCGTGGAGAAACTGTCTCTCTCGGGTACCATTCTTGCCACCCTAACTCTTGATTCCATGGCACCGTTTCCTCACGCAACATCTTTAAGCGTGAGTTTCTTAGAGAAACCGGATGTTTGGTTCAGCGTGAGAATCTTGCGAGCAGTACAAATGATGGAATTACCTTTAATTAAGACGTGGATTCATGCGGTGGTCACGGACGCTTTGGCTAATTGGATTGTCGATCCGGGTCACTTAGAGATGAATCTGAGAGCTCAAGAACGACCTGGACCCAGATTCGATTCACTAACTAATTCTATACCACAAGGAGTGCTTACCATCGTTTTGTCTCAAAATGGATGTTCAGGTACTGCAAATTATCGAAACGATTTGATAAACGACATACAAAAATCTACAGAATCTACATATTAGTAGTACAAAAAGAGGATATATCAAATATTCAAAAGAAAAAAGGAAAATTGATAGAAAAGAAATTAAAATCTTAAGTAGTGAATAGAAACTATTACAGTTTAATAGCAAGTACAGTTTAAAAGCAAATACAAATAAGTTTATGGTTCAAATGAAATCCTAAGCGCAATCATGAGACTGCGACATACAGAAAAGTTGCGTATATTATCTCGTGAAATGATATTATATCGCAATTCTGGAAATATAATTTGCTGTTTCTCAAAATGCTATTTCACAAAAAGAAAAGAAGAAAAGTTGTATTTGCGTTTTTTAATTCATAGCTCCCATCAGCGCGGACGAAGTGAGATGGCTCGTGGTAACATTAGGAGATCAAAGGCGAATCGCAACTCTTTTGAATTCCACGTGGAACGAGAACATATCTTTCTTAATGAGTGTCTTGGATAACGAGAAAGTCTCTATCAAATTAAAAGCAAAACGACTTGTCAGCACCGTCACACTGGCTCAGTTCGAACTCGCGCTCGGAGCATATAATTGGGATAACTCACAAGTGTAAGTTAATACACAGCTTACAAATCAGTTACATCAGCTTAAGACTACAGAAAAGGTAACAATATGAACTGAAGAATACACATTTATATACACAATTTTAATATTTTCATCCGAAAGTATCGAAACCGTATTACAACCAAAGAAACCGTCCCGGACCAGTGCTAACATTCCAAACATCAACGCCCGATTAGAATATACTGCGCTACCAAAACTGGATCCAGACTTGCCACAACCGGAATTGATCGAAGATAATTCATACTTGTCAGGTAAGTGAAATTTTTTATATTTTTCAGATGTTGTTCTATCTGATATTTTGAGTGCCACGAAAGTATACCAATTGAACGCTGAAGTCAGGTAAAATAAAACAAACATCGTAACATTGGTATTTCAAATTCGTAGCTTTCAGACATGATCTTTTACTATCCCATACTTCATTTACCTTTATTAAAATACGACACACAATCATTAATCTATATATTTTTTGTCAATTGTGCTTCAATATTCCGATACTTTGCATTATCATTGAATGATGATACATATTTGATAAATTTGATGTGACTCGTTATGTGTATCCGTATGCAAATTCGTGTATAAATATCGTTTTCAGGAGTACTTGTCGTTTATATTCATTCAGCGGAAAATCTAAATAGTGGCAATTCCCACTGTAATCCTTATTGTATATTGTTCAACAATCGTAAAAAGGTACGCTTTTACATATCCCTTATTATAAAAGAGAGACTTGTTAATTCGATTTTCTATTCTACCCATCTAAATACTGTTTATTTAACATTCAGGTAAAAACAACGCATTACATTCGAAACACTACATCGCCGTGTTGGGAATCGAGAGCACAATTTCTTGTTCAGGATTATACTCAAGTGTCTCTAAGTTTTGTCGTATACTCTTGGAATATATCCAAATCGATTGATGGCGATATGCTTGGGCTCGCTATATTATCTTTATCTCAAGTAAGATTGCATAATTAATATGCAGAAATAACATTTTGGTATATAAATTTGTTTGACAAGTATTTCAAGTATTTATCAGATATTTGTTACATAGAATACTTGAAATTACACTTCAAAACATATCATAAGGTGTGAATGCTCTTTAATATAGTTCATCAAAAATACGAATAATATACATCATTCATCTTCAATTCGCGTCGAGATAGAGCAAATATTCTAAGAAATTTGTTCGGGAAGAGAAGTGCAATTTCTTCTACTCTTTGCATATAGTACTTATCACTTTATTTTCACTGTATCAGTGTGTTAATTCTTCACACACTTGTATAATTGGTTTTAATTGGTTTTATTGTACTACACGAATCTAATTAATTAACAATATGTTCTTGTTTAGGAAAATATATGGACAGTTAGAAAAGAATTGATCCTCAGTGGATCGAACATTACGTCAACAATGACCGTTTCTGTATTATTCTACCCTGTTAAAAGTATACAGCAAATAATCACTAGCCGAAGAAGTAGTTTGATTTTTCCAATATCGGACGAGGAGCCAAAATCTAAAAGAAACAGTCTACCGTGGATGCAACAGGCAGTTAGTACAATCGATGAAAACAATTACATACGCGTATTTATTAACACCGGTATAAACGATACTTCATCTTTACTTTCTTACGTATTATCTGTTTCTTCAGAAATTATTATTAACTCACAAGGATATAGATGCCGCCTCATCGGACGTATCCAGTTTACTTTCCACTGGAAGTGGACTAATGGAAGTGACACTAATACGCGCGAAAGATCTTGTTGCGAAGGATCTAAATGGTTTCAGCGATCCTTTCTGTGAACTGAAACTAAATAATGAAACAAAGTATAAAAGCAGCATAAAGAAGAAAACGCTGAATCCTTGCTGGGATGAAAGTTCCATCATGGGTTTGCCCAGAATCGGCGAAACTTTGGATGTCGTAAGATTTCTATTTATACAGCGTATTTAAAAAAGGTGCGACGCTTAAGTTGGGCTTATAATATTCATCAAGAGAAATATAAAACGTTTGATCGATACAGGTCCTAAAAACAATATTTTCGATGCAAAATCAACTTTCATTATTAGCGTTCGATATCATGAGTAAGCTTTCGCAACACATTGGATATACAAACTTAGAAGACGCAAATGTAGGATAATATGGCATAAATCTTCATATTTCTAAATATTCGATATACTATCCTCCTATTTCTATATAAAACTGATATCTGTGGATTACACGTTCCTTCCATACCATGTATTTTCTTTTCGTTATCGTAAATACGGCACATTATTTATCGGCGATGAGTAGACCAAAGCTTTTAAATGATTTTTTTTTTTACTATATACACGCTCCCATTGCAAATACCATACACAAAATGCATTTTCATGTTAACACATTTCATTTTCGACTATACCTACACCGTAGAACCTCGGATCGGCTTAATTGGAGGACGCGACCAAGATAAATTGATGCCCAACGGATAATAATCGAACCCCGAAGGGAAATAAGTGTAAACATGTTTTCTATACTAAAACAAGCTGTTTATTTTTTAGAAGAACTATTTCCTTTTACAATATAATCATTTTTTTGTTTATAATATAATTATTTATTATATTGTATAGTCAATTTATTTTTTCAATTTCGCACATACATGTGCTTTATTACGGCAACTTTTCAAGCATAAAATATACATATACAAGCGTTTGTTATTAGTAAACAGAAGATTTCGGATAATCGCAAATAGGTTAATCGAAGTCCTATTGTACATTAAATGTGTTGCGAAGAAATTCATTCATGATACCGAACATTAAATAATGAATAAAGTAAGTGTACAGATTAAACTCAACATCTTCGACTTAGATGATCTTTTAATATGTGGTGGGGGATAGGAGCATGATTTTGAATAAGTTTTTCCTATACATATCACTAACGGTCAGCCTTAGTTTCCAAGATATTCGCAAAAAACAGTCCGGTACCACTACAGGTAATTCTGCCTATAGCTGTGTTTGCTGTAGCAGCTGCGTTAGTATGTATTAGTTGCCTGCGGCAGACCGCTTATCTTCTGTTTATAAATGAGGATCGGGCGAGCTTAAGCGACCGGCTACCAATATTGACGTGCTGCCACAGATGCACGACTATAGGCAGAATTCGTTGTAGTGGTACCGATTTTGTGCGAATATCTCGAAAACCGTATGCGATGCCGCCAGCTATATATGATATATAGGAAAAGATTGTTCAGAGTGATACCCCACCATTAAAAATCCACATATCAAAATACCAAAATAGGAGAAATTGAGTTCGATCTGTACATTTACCATAAATAATGAAAACCAATTTTACATCGAAAGAATTGCTTTTAGAACCTATATTGATTGAATTTTTTTTACTCCTCTCGGTAAGTACTACTAACTCTTCAAGTATCGACCTACTTTTTAACACACTGCACTTTCTCATAGTATAGATATATATTCAATGAATAATAATATTAATAAAATGGCAATATAAGACAACGTCATAACCATAAGAAACCGTAATAGGCTACACGGACAGGCTACACATCAGATATAACACCGCGCCAAGAACCGTACATCAAGAACTCGCAGTAAAATATCAATTAATACAAACACGCACGCCAAATTACAAATATACATCCGAAACGTACTTGAAACCCGATAACTATAGGACAAAACAATACACACCGATAAACAATTACATTTAGTGGACTCCATATCATATTTATAAACAAAAGAAGAAAGAAAATCTATGGAAATTAGAGAAAGTGACAATAGTATATCTGCTACAATAGTCATATCGGATACAGGTATCACAAGAAAAAAATGTCTCCAACCACCTTAAAACAATAGGTATAAACACACACATTTATCCAAACATATAAAAAGTTACAATACTCTAAACATCAACAATAATCAAACAAACACTACAGCAGTAACAGAAGAACATATGAATTGGTGAACAAGAATCCGTCATACAACCTTTAAAATCATAAAAGCGTGAATGAAGATAGTAATAATTTAATGAATTATTAAATGATATTAATAATAATAAGTAGAAGGGAAAGAATAATAAATACGATACTTTTATGCCATTTTTTCACATAGGTATTATGGGATCATGATACTTTTGGTATGAGGGATTATCTTGGAAAAGTATCATTGACTCTCGATGACATTAGAAAATTATCAAGCAGCGATCAGTCCCATTGGTTGGTGTTACGGGAAACCAAAACGGGATCTGTAGAGTTGAAAATTAAAGTTTTATCCGAAGAGTGCGAGGTACATATTACCACATTTTTGTTTCAAAAAAAAAGCAACATTTCAAACTACCTATTTGATATTTTTTCATCTAGTCTCAAAGCACATATGCAGCCAGCAATATCAGCGAAAGTTCAACCCAATTAAATATTGAAAGTTCTGAAACGGTGTCAAACATTATAAGAAGACCTTCGATGGAAAAGTCAAAAATGAGATTGCATTTAGACGTTGTACCACCACCGCCGCCCCCGCGTACAATTACCTTGTTAAAACCAATTATTTCTAGTCAATCCGGTGAATTATTTTCCAAGAGTTTAACATAATATAAAATTTGTATAAAGGTTTTTTTATCTCGTTGATTACTTATTTCCAATCTAAATTATTTGAAATAGACAAAGCTAGTATTGGAAGTAAAGACTCCAACGAAATGAATGGAACCGAGAATTCGTGGGTACCTAGTGTTGTCACAGAATCCATAACAGGTGTAATTGATGAAACTGACACGTCAAAGTTAAAAGAGCGACCATCTCCTCACAACAGTTTAACCCCAAGTCCAGAACAGAATTTCGGCAAAAAATTGCCACAGTATAACAGTTTTCGCGTTATGAAACAAAAGGTGATCATAATAATCAATAAAATAAATATTGTCCAATCTGCATACATATATGTAATTAATATATTTATTTTTAAAATTGAAATACACGTGTACAATAACGTTGACTTGACAAACGATAATCTAAAATACTACTATAGCCGATAGCGTAAATAATAAAATTGAAGGTTATTTAAATTACTTATTTATCATTAATTATTATGAATGATTTTAGGTGAAAAGAGGATTAAAACTTCGTAGATTTCGTTCTGAAGTAAACATAGAGGACAAAAATGAGTCAAAAGGCGTAACATTGAGTTTGGAACCTAGAGGTGGAGGAGAAGCCGATGCTACAGAACTTTTGCAAGGATCTGGTTTAGCGCATGCTATATCACAACCTGATATGCTTGGCAGAATAAGACAACCTAGTCCGCGTTTAAGATTAAGACCAAATGGTACGTAAGTTTTACAATTAACATAGTTATGTTAATAATTAACATAGTACATACAATAATGTGCTTTGCTTTGTAAGATTTCACGAAATTAGACATCATATATTGTATCAATGACTGAACCTCTAACATGTCATGTTTATATTACTTATATGTATAACCAACATCAGAATTAAAAGTTGTCAATGGCACTAAAGAAAAATACTCGGGAATAGAAGGAAAAGTTTTACAAGCTCAAGGTCTTCATGTCGCACATATCGCTCAACTATATTGTCGGATAAAGCTTCAAATGTAGGTACTTATATATATATATATATATGTGCCTGCAGGCGCAGAAATATGAATATTAATGCAAAAAATAATATAAAAATCCTTTATATTTATTAGATGTACCAGTCCCGATAAAATTACATCTTCGACAAATAGTGGTAAAACATTAGCGAAATCTCGACTTTTACCTGCAATGCCTAACCCGCAATTCAGTATAGACTTTCACATAGAAGGTGATAATGTTCCCAGGCAGTCTTTGTTAATATTTGAGATCAGAAGTGCTAGTAAAGAATTATTAGCTAGCCGGCGTATCACTCTTCATGAATTATTAGGTAGGTTTAAATATAATTTACTTTGCACTTTGATATAAAAATTAGTTTGAAATGAGTAAATAAATAACAATCCTTACAAGAGGAACCAGATACTTTACATAACTATCATTTTAACTGTCTACTAAACTATCATCACAAAAATAAATTTGCTATGCGCTTGCATTATGATAAATTTATTTATTGTGTCTTACTGTGTCTTTAGATATTTAAAAGTTTCAAAGAATTAGATCAAATATGGTACAATACATTCATTGATAGAACATACTTTTCAATATTGTTTAAATAAATTGACACATCCATTTTCTACTCGCAATATCTATAAAAGTACTTTTATCTTGTACCATATTAAAGTAAGTATTTTAAAGTGAAAGTGACCTTAAATCCATAAATCTTTTCGCTCTCATGTATGTAATACGAAAATACAAAATTGATATACAGGGTATTTTAGATCGGATAGAACAATTGGGCAGGGACTGATTCTATCACGAAAAATAAATGAAAAAAAGAATACATTCTTTTTATTTGAAATTTCATTTTCGAGAAAATTGAGTTCAAAAATTCGTCGAATATATGTGTACGTGCAGTCGCCAGACTGAATGCGTTCAGCATGGGCGTTTGTTGATAGGCCAATATCGGCATTGTACTGTTTCGGTACAGCTGCATCAACGACCGAAACCGCGATGATGATATGATCGGCGATTCGCTGTTTAATTATTTCCCTGTGATATTGATTATGTTAGAGTTTTTATTATTTTAACATAAATTTAACATAAATTAAATTTAAAATGAATTAAATGCTAAATATATTAATACAATCTTGTTACCCGTTCACAAACAGACGCTAACGCTTTGTTTGTGGTCCGTGCTGAACACGTTCAGTCTGATGAATGCACATGTGCTCAACGAATTTTCGAACTCAATGTTCTCGAAAACAAGATGTTAAACTAAAAGATTTAATTCTTTTTTTTCTTACTTTTGCTTAAAGAATCAATTCCTGCCTTATTTTACTACTCACTTTGAGATACCCTGTATGTACGTATAAAATTTGAATATGTAAATTTTCTTCTATATTTACATATGTAGGCGTTTCCGCGGCAACTGATGAAATTCATACATGGTTAGCATTAAACAATGGAGCATCATTGGAAGTACAAATGGTTCATGGAAGAGAACTAAAAAGTAAATCCACAAAGAAACTTTTTCGATCCTGGTCAGTACATCGGATAGGAAAAATATAAAACATTTTTAGTCAGTGCTATAAATATTTGTGAAAATTATAATTTGCCAAACATACATATGTAAATTGAAAAGTCCCCCTTGAAACAATATGACATGATAGTAAGCGTATTTACGAATACGTTTTACATTTTACATATTTTATTACGTGTACATATACATGTACATAAATAAACTTACTAATATTATCTCAGAATGAAAATTGTAACATTTGTCTTTTGTACCATAAAGTGTATACATATATTTCATTTTTCATTATAAAACAGTTTATAAAAAAAGCTATGAAGATAAATAATTATCTTTTTCATCATTCCTTTAACTATAAATTAAATAACAACAATTCCTCCTTAGTACTTATAGTATTTCACAAACTAATATGTATTTCTTAAATAAATCCTATATTTGATCTAAAAAAGATTACAAACTATACATGTATTTGTTGTTAGTGCATAGTAATATGTACTCAATAACTCATTGAATATATATAAACATTTATTTTCATTAATTGTACAATTCATTAGGCTTTTAATTATAACAAATAATTATACCCATAATAGCGCCATACAAATATTCTTCATTTAAACATGTATTTTTTCACTTTTGCTGTTAACAGACTTATTTATACATAAACGTACATTTACATTTAATGACAGGTATTATCATGATTACTAACACTACAGCCAGCCTACACTGTACATTATTTTCAATGTATCTATCACATTATAGAAAATAAATATAAATTAGTTTCATATGTATCATTAGCCTTGTATTTTTTACACAACTACATATATGTATTATTATTATCAAATGAAATTTTACAAGAAAGTGACTTTCATTTTTAATTTTCTCATTAAATATGCCACATGAATAAATAATATATTCTAGTGTGTGCTGAATATTATACAATCTTAATAAAAATAGATCCAACAATAATAACAAAATATAAAGAATTTGGTCATGATGATCTTATATACATATAGTTAAGATATATTGTTTTGTCAACCACTAATTAGATTATTACAGCATCAAATGTTTGTGATATTGAAATATAAATATATATTAGGATCAAAAATATAAGTAATATCAACACAAAAATCATTAGATTAGATGTAATAATAATTATTCACAATATAGCATTATATAATAATATATAGCATTATATAATAATTATTCATAATGTAATTATTCATAATATATTTTTGTGACACACTTAGTCACATATTACAATTACATTTTTAATAATATGTCATAGAAAATATTGGTATAATTAATATAAATATTTAAGGCACTATAAAAAACATAATCTATGAAAACAGATATACGTCTATATATGCAAATGTATATATCTTTAAATATTTATATTTTGCAAAATGCAGACCTGCAACATTACTTTCTTTGATTTCTATCAATAAACAGTACCATATAAAATACAACTTTTGTACATTGTATATATTATTAATAATTCCAACTTGTATATTTTTGAAAATTTGAATATTGAAGCAAATTCCATCCAGGATTATGATTAACTAATTTGCCACTAGAATAATAAAAAAAAATAATTATTTATAATATATTTCTTTTACTTAAATTTAATTTAAAAAAATTGCAAAATCATCAAATGAAGTAACTATTAGTATTTTAGTTTTAAATATAATGTAACAATATATAGACCATTAAAACAAAATTTCTTTCTTTAATACAATTCAATTCTGTGTCAATTTGGCAATTTTTACTCAGTTCTCTTAGTTAAAACTTTAGAGATTCAAATTCTTTTCTTTAAAAAATTAAACATCTTACCTTTAAATTATTTTGCATATTCCTATTCCCAACTTCTTCTTGACGCTTCTCACGTAATTGATCTAGCCTTTCTTGCCTTCTAACAGCATCAGTATTTTTAATACCTCGATTTTGTTGTTCAGCAATTCTTCTTTCTGCAGCTTCCATTTGCTTCCTTCTCCTAGTTTCCTAAACATAAATGTATCTTTTTATGTGTTAAATTTATTGTAATCATCACTAAAAGTAATCTTTAAAAGTATGTTTAAAAAGATCAACATTATTCATGTCTTGAATTTCTTTACTGCTAGTTACTGTTAATTATTATTCTTATTGTAACTAAAATTAATGCCCTAAAATAATCCTTTAATGTTTGAAATGAAAGGATATTTCACTATTATAAATATTTATTTAATTATTATAAAGAATTGCAACCTAAATAAAAACATAATATATTTTTTAATATGATAAAAATTCGTTTAAGATAAATTTTTAATACTGCGTGCAACAAATGTATGTGTATGTATAAAAAATGTAGTATTGTGCAAAAATTGAACATGCAATGACAATTTAAAATATTAATATATAGGAGAAAAGATATTTATAAAAACAAAGATGTTAAAGTAACAGTTACATTAATAAACTTAATGTTGGTTATTGGTATTAATATGGTATTAATAATGTTAATATATATATATATATATATATATATATATATATATATATATATATATTAATGAAAAAGATGTTAATAAAAACACTGTATGCGTACTTAAATACATATTACTAAATAACCTCTAATTTTTTAATCTTACCAAATCTGGTGTTAAATCTTCGCACGAAGATGATTCTTTGCAACAAGATAAGCACAGATTTCCCATGATAAATGCAATTAGTTTTTACTACAGTTAAAAATTAAATTATTTATACTATAATTTTTACACTACTTTCAATAAACATACAACTTTTGACGTGTATGAATGATAAGAGTTGTCATTTACTATACTCTATTCAACGAGAAGTTAGCAAAAGTAAACAGAACGACCATGTACTAATCAACTGACAGATGTAAGGGGCATCAGCTACTGGGTTCAGGAGCGGTTTAGTTATTGGGTTACTGCTAGGGCTATTTTCAACTTCTGGGATTTATGACACGGGCATTTATGATAGACAGCAGTATCAAGAGCACGTTACGAAATATAAGGATAAATTTATATTTGTCTTATCATTTAAAAGATTTGTTGGTTGAACAAGGTATTTTTACTGATTTATCAAATATAATTTCACAATCGAAATGTTGAGTAGTCCCTGCGTAAACGCTTTGTTGTGTTTGTATAAGAACCAATTTCATCGGAGCATCGATTATCTATTGTAATATTATATTGCATTATTTGTGTATATTATTTATTGTACAGTAGTATTGTACAGTAGTATATTATATATTACATTATTAGTTTTATATACATATATAAGCAATTAAGGCAAAACTTTTGCGTCAATTATGTATACTCATTTTAAGAATTCCGTCCGGAAAGCAATGCCTGAAAGTTGTGAATACGCTCCTGACCAGTCATGAACGTCTGTTACCTCTGCTGACTCTTCATGTTGAACAGGATATGATATTTATATATGTATCTTTTTCAATCAATAAACAAATAAATCTATTGTAGAATTATCATTAAATCGTGTGCAATGACATATATAAGATTTCCTTTCTGATATATGATATCAGCAATTCCACGTTGAGTCTAAGAATTTTACTTCAAATAAACTAAAATTTTTTATCACAGAGGAAATGAGAGTGCTCGCGACCGTAGTTCTAGTTGTTTCACAGTACAGGTGCTACACCATGCGACCAAGTCTTGAAATTAACTAAAGTTAGCGTATATAACAAGCTATAAAATTAGGGATCTGCCCTGTTTGGTTGCATACTAGCACAGACAAGAACCTGTTGAGTTTCACGCTACAATTTGTACGGTTCTACGGAAAAGTTCATATCCACTTTTCTCTTCGAGATAGACAAGTATGAGAATGACAAAGTCGCGGAATAATGAAACTAATTGTGACTTAAAGAAAAGAGTATGAATCCCGACATCTTCGTCCGAGAACAGGACGTTTCGACGCAGAAGGCGAGGGTGCAGTTTCCTGCTGACCGCGGAAACTCTCTTATTAGTAAGATAAAACAAAACGATCACTATGAAGTCAGCGTACAAAACAATCATGTTCCAAATTCCACAGTTTCTGAAGAATCAATTTCTTCAGTGATTCTAGGAGCATCCGAAGGAAAGTTTCCGTTAAAACTGAGGAAGATCTGTGCGAGAAGATTAAAAAAGGAGAGCGCAGGTCTCAAGAGTTAAGAGGAAGGGTGAAGAGCAGTTGGGATTTCCTTGAAGGCACAAATTTATACTTGAATAATATGAGTCTGACTCAAACGTTTTGAATGGTTTTTCTTTATAGGATACTCTATTGGTATAGAAATATGGGAACATACATATTGGGTATATCTAATATTTTTAAATGTATTGTTTATTTTCTTTGTTTTTTGTTAATAAATTATTATATTTTGACATTTTGTACTATTTCTCACCCTTTTGTATGTGTCATCGTTCAAAAATATACTGTTATTAATAATTAATGTAGTAAACAATTAATTTCTCTTTCTTTGGCAACTTACAACAATTAGTTTCATTATTGCATTATTTGTCATTTTCATACTTGTTTATCTCGAATAGAAAAGTAAATACGAACTTCTCCGTAGAACCGTACAATTGTAGCGTGAAACTCAACAGGTTCTTGTCTGTGCTAGTATGCAACCAAACAGGGCAGATCCCTAATTTTATAGCTTGTTATATACGCTAACTTCAGTTAACTTCAGGACTTGGCCGCATGGTACAGCACCTGTACTGTGAAACATCTAGAACTACAGACATGAGCACTCTCATTTCCTCTCTGCCCAAAGACACTACATTTTTGAATAAGGTAAGCGGAAATCGAGAGTATCTAATTATTCTTCTTTGCGGACCAATCAGATGCCATCTGTACGGTCCACTCATTGAATGAAGCATGAATAGAAGCCGATATGGCGTCATGCTAACCTGTAAAATATGCTAAGAATGCTGCGTTTTACATACACGTAGCTTTCGTGTTCCTAAAGTTAATACTTGCATTTTTAGATAATATGCGTCGAAAATTATTAGATGGCAGATAAAGAAGGAAATAATTTTATGTCCAATAAATCAAAGTTAAACCATTAGAAATGAATATAATACAAAAGTAATGTTCTTATAAATATGTCAATATTGTTATAACTGCCAATAATAACAATTTTAGAAAATATTTTTAAATGAGTAATCGTTCCATAGTACTCGTCTGTAGTACTTAGGTATACTTAATTTACTGCCTTTACAAATCCATTCAAACATATATCGGATGGAATAATATCAAAAGGCACAAAACTTTTTAAGTTTAATATTTTAATCATTTATTTATAAATAAAAACTTTAATCAAATAAGCATCGAATTATCTAATGAATACAAATCACATACGTACCCGACGTATGCATGCCTGCACGCAGTAACGCATACATATGCCAGATCTGTTTAATGATAGAAATAGAGTTATCGTTATTGTACACATTCCTTTAAAGTATAAATTTTGCATTAATGGCTCTATAACAAACAACGAATATCATATAGTTTAATTGAAACAATTATTATATTAAAATATGAAAAAAGTTTGTTATGTGTAACAAAGATTATGATTATACTTTTTATTATTGCTCAAATATCTATTTACAATAGTTACTTTTGCATTAAGACAAGGTGTAATTTGTGAAGTATATGTGTATAAATTTAATATTGAAGTATGTGATAAATAAGGTTATTTTATAAAACAAAATTCTGTTATTTCTTAATTCATAATACGGCATTGGGCATAAATTTTGACAAGTCATTGTATACAAATAAATATTCCTTAATTCATACACATGGTGTAATTCGCAAAGCAAATATGGTATCTTCATGGTATTATTTCATTTTACCGGTAGTATTACTTATTGGATTACTTCGAAAATGTCGTGAACGTACATGGGGAAAATGTAAAAATACAGACAGTTTATTAGGTCGAGTATTCATTGTGACAGGTGCAAACTCCGGAATTGGTAAAGAAACAGTAAAGGAATTGGCTAAAAGGAAAGCTACAGTTATTTTAGCCTGTAGATATTTACAAACCGCTCAGAATGCTATATCTGACATACGTACTCAAATATCTACTGGAAAACTGGTAATATTAGTTCCTAATTATATATTTCTACCCCATAATTAATATAACAAATACTATGTATCTGTATCTATACTATCTAATACTATGTATCTATGTATCTGTAAAAAATATTATTAACTTTTCAGGTACCAATGAAATTAAATCTGGCATCGTTTTCATCCATTAGAGAATTTGTTGCGGAAGTAATAGAAAATTTTGTGGAGGTTCATGTGTTAATTAATAATGCTGGAGTATATGTTCCTTTTAAAGAACATGCTTTAACTGATGATGGATTTGAAATTCATTTTGGAGTAAATCATTTAGGGCACTTCCTGCTTACAAATTTACTTTTGGAACATTTGAAACGAAATGGACCAAGCAGGTCTGCCATAAAGTAAAACATTTACTTCGAAATACAAATTTCTTATTTACTTATTTTACTTTTTCTTTGATAATAGAATTGTTATTGTGACATCTAAACTTTTTGAGTCTGGAACAATTGATTTTTCGAATCTAAATGGCGAAAAAGGTTTGGTAGTCAAAGGACGTATGAATCCTGCCTATTGTAATTCAAAATTAGCAAATACGTATTTTGGTATTGAACTTGCAAAACAAACAAAGAACAGTGGTATTAATGTATATATGGTTTGTCCTGGATTCACTTACACAGGATTATTCAGAAATGTTAAAAGGAGTTGGTTCCACTATATTATTTTTTCACCTGTTGCTCTGTTATTTTTACGTACTGCAAATCAGGTAACTGTCTTTATATGTTACATATCATTTTTTGTGGGATTATTTCTTATTTGATTTATTATAATAGATATTCTATTACATTCATATTTATATTCTTGTTACAGGGTGCACAAACTGTATTACATTGTGCAATAGAACCTTCCTTATCTAATGAAAGTGGTAATATTTACCGTGATTGTAAACTTTATGTTTCAAAAAAGAAACTAGACCCTGATGTAGCACTGTGTTTGTGGGATGTGAGTGCAAAACTGACTAAAATTAATGAATCTTTAAATTAAATATTTTAATGTATATTATATATATTAGTTTACTTTTAACATAATTAATCACCATTTTATATATTTATTTTTATATGTAAATATAATAACGCAAAGATAAAGACATTATCGCCATAAATCCTATAAGATACAGTAAAATATTTTTGTTTTCATTGTTACAAATAAAATATCTTATTGTATAATTTTTTAAAATACTAGAATGTTGAAAATGTCATAAATTTTATTGAATCCTCTTAAAATTATAGTAAAAGTAAAAAAGATCTTCAAAAATGCCAATAATAAAAATTCTTATATTTTAGTCTTATAGTATAATATGTATTCAATATGAATTGTTCCACATATGAATCAAATTACAAGAAAAGGATTTTTATATATAATATTGTACATTCATTATTATACGTTGAGTAAGTTAATATGTGTATCTACATGTTTTGACATGTAATTCATTGTATATGATGTTAAATAGAATACTGTGAATAGAAAACAAGAATACTAAGTAGAATAATTTGAAGATACCATGTCAAACTAATCAAGCATGTTTACTAATTTTATATTTCATAATTCAAGCATGCTTGATTTTCTTATTTATATCTTTTCTATTGAAATAAGTTACATATCAGAAAATTTCAATTTTGTCTTCCTTTTTTATTAGTATCAGTATTTTTCATTGTAAATTATTAGTTATCACATACTTAATGTTATTACATGCGTATAGTAAGTAATGTTTTAGTTGGTCCTCTTATAGATAGTTTATATAGATATTAAAATTTCATGACAAAAATGACAGATGTAAAGTTTGGACACTATAGTTACCAATCGATACTATTGGATTCATTATGTTCAGGTGTTTTAAATATTACATAATTATTTTGAAACATTATTTTACATTACAAGAAGAAACTGTTATTAAGACAACTTAATAATATTAGCTTCACACGGAAATGTATAACAATATCAACTTTAGATAGTAACATCACAATTAAAAAAATATAAACATACACTGATCCCTATATTATGATATTGATTTTATGTCCATGTAAGGATCATTATTATGAAAATTTTTTCTTATTTAGCTATTTGATATTATATAATTAATAAAAAGTACAATTATTAATTGCACGATCCATACAATACACACGCACCTTTGACGTACGTATGCACAAAAAGATTTAAATTTGCACATTATACTAAAATTTACTATATGTAAATAATAGTACCTAAAATGCACATATATACAGGGTGTCTCATCTCATATTAATATCTTTCCATCCCTATTACTATCTGTAGCGAAAAATGTTTTAGATAAAAGTTGTGGCTTCGAGGGAGGCATATCTAATATTATGTCTTTTTGTAGATGGGCGCGAAAAGGTTATGTGAAGGTCAACTTTATCTTTTTAAATAAAATAATATATACTTTTTAATACATTGGTAGATGCAACTAAACATTCTCTATAAAAGAGTATTAACCCATATATGTATATTAGAAAGTTATTAGTTTACTGAATGTTATTAGTTTATGTATTTTTTTAACTTCTATTTTGTAAAAGCTACCGTAAGAAAGATAATGAAAACAAATACAAAAGTACACATATTATTACTTATTAGTGCCTTACATCTTTCCTTGTTTTTTATACGATAGGTTTTATAAAAGAAAAGTTAAAATGCTTACTAAACTAATAGTTTTTAAACATAAATAATTTTTTACAGAGAATGTCGACCTGCATCGATCAATGTATTAAAAAATATATAATTCCATTAAAAAAAACAAAGTTTTTGATCTTCATGCGCTCACCTACACAAAGCCTACTAACATTAAATATACATATCAAAATATACCTGTCTTCTTTGAAACAATTCAACTTTTATTTGAAACATTTTTCGCTATAGGTAGTAATGTATGATATAAATCAAAATGTTAATGTCAATGTCAAGTGAGCGTGAGGTATCTTATATATATATGTATGTATAAACAAGAAACATCTTGAGATGTAAAAGGCGCGTTCAGCTAAAAACAAGATTTATGACCATCACAAAATGTCCCCTTCGAAAACAAATAAATTCTTCTTGAAACACCTTTTTGAATAACGAATACTTAGTTGAGGAGATAAAATTTCAAATGGGACAACCTGTATATGTATTATATGTATATAGATTTATTTTAACTGAAATTGATGGAATATCTCCAAATATAGAAATTATAAAAAAATGTTTTTACAAAAATTTTTTGGTATAAACAAAGGGGACATTATATCGCATAAATAATCTTTTTGTTGGTGCAATAATAGGGGAAATTTTTAAGTCAAATTAATCTTTTCGTTCGATAGAATACGATGGCATTTATTGATGCGAATTCAATGATCTGCCGTTAAAGTCATTTTATACATATGGTACAAGTATTTGTGAATTCTTAAGGAGTCAATTGACATCTACTAAGCTGCTCGAACCGGCTGGCTCCAACGTCCCAACACGATGATGGTTCTTCAAATTATACAGCACTAGCCTGAAAGTGGTTGGAACATAATTTCAACAACAAATAGATCGATTATGATGGATCAGATCTCACTCCGTAATCTCCATGCGAACTTTTCTCGTGGGATCACTTGAAGAAGATAGCTTACAAAATAATCTGGAAATGTCTATAAATTACAGAAAAAGATTATAATCGCTTGCAGAAAAATGACAGAATAAATATTGAAATATTTTTAAAAGGAATCTTTAAAAAAAGAGTGGATAGATATGATTTTGAACGTTGGTGAATACATATAAAGCAAATTTTTAATGATTATTGTTGCTGCTTTAATTAGATATTGGTAAGTACAAATTAACTTTCTTTCATTTATGCCATCTTGAATGATCCTTCATTTTTCGTACTTGTTATAATAGTGATATCCTTTTAATTGTAGATTGCACTTATCTTCTAAGAAACATAAGATCAAGGAAGATAAAAGAACATCACAGTAGAAATATTGCCTGTCAATTCGAGAAGAGAAAATTAAAAAGAAGAAATTTATGACATTATGCTAAATAATCTCATATGGTGGGTCATTGATATGATCTCAATAAATGCCATTGTATTATGATTAAAAAAGTATAGACTCTTCTCCGTTACTTCACTTACCTCAATTGTTAATTATACTTAACAATCGAGGAAACGCGATATAAATATATGATAGATATTTTTAACACAATCAACAAATATAATTCATTCATTTTCTATTTAACAAAATAAGTAATTAGAATAAATATAAATTTGCTTGCTTTCTTTTTTCTTTCATAATGAAAAGAATTTATGAAACCGCTACATTCTCGATTTTCACATAGTAATAATAATGTCCATATTAATCTAATCTTTTCTATACAACATGCAGTGAACTTTTGTTGGGTCTGGTGCGTTTGGAAACCAACTATTACAACAACAACAGCGCTTTGTTCGATTCTAGAATGCAAATACTACAGTCGTGGTTTCATAACTTTAAAACTGGTTTTCTTATTAGCTAAAGCTTCAGTGCGTGCATATACACTTTCTGAACTACGTCTAATAATATCTATGTATTCGTCTGATGCTTGAAAGTCACATTTGTTTGTTTCATCATACGAATAACAATCTGATTTCTGTGCTGTTTGCATCAATTCTGTTTCCACCTAAAATATATAAAAAGATAATTACATCACTTTACCCATAACACTTTGATAGAGATTTTTAAATAAATCTACATACCACTGATTCTCTACTTGTGTTCTTGTGGCACAAATTTTTAGAATGTACAGAATCTATTCGATCTTTTCTATATATATATATAGAAGGAAATAATTTAGTTATTGATATTTTTCATATTTATATTTTGTTATCTTTGTTACATACGTATGGTAACATGTACTTACTTCGATTCAGAATTATATCGTTTTCGAGATGCAAGATATTTTGATGAAAGGTACTCTTCTGGATAGCTACAAATAGAACTTGTTCTTTCTTTCTTTTCAGTTTCTTCATAAGCACAAGATATTATATCATCTAAAGATAAGCATGATTTAGTAAAATGTTCTTTTCTATACGTTGAAGTTTCTGTTGTAACTGGCATATGTTCATGATTACTACAACTTTTATCACTAGCTGCCATTTTAAAATTATCACAATCTTGTGGAGCTTCATTTTCTAAATTATAATCTTCGCTGTGCTTTCCATTTTTTAAAGTATTATCTACGACATCATTGATATTTATTAAGATTTCATTAATAATTGAAATAGATTCTCTAGCTTCATCTTTCTTAATTATGTTGTTATCGTTCGAACTATCGTCCCCATTTTGACTACTAGTAAGTGCCATTTCGCAACTACTTATAGAATTTGAGCTTCTATCTCTTATATTTACAGGACTGTCAAAATTATCTGTAATGTTAGTTGACTTTGACACTGAAGTTGGTATCATGATTTCAATGTTATTTTCTATTGCAGTTTCATTATTTCCTTCAGAACTGTTTTCAACATTTGTTATATTATTTAGAATAGCATTATTTAAAGTTTCATTACTACTATTACTTGATCTATCTTTTACTAGTACCAATGTTTTATTGTCTATGGCACTTTCTTCCGATTTACAAATTCGTTTTGATTGACTGCCTAAAACAAGGGATTGCACGGGTTTATCTAAACCTTGATCCAAAGAAGAACCGAGAGAAGATTTTATACTTTTTAATTGGCTCATAGATCGTGAAGATCGATGGCATTTTTCAAAAATTATTTTTTGCATTGGTGGTGTTATACTTTGTTTACTACTTCCAACTTCGATATCCAAAGATGAAGTAGAGTATGTTCGTTTCGAATTATCCAAACTATAAAAGGAAAGATAAATTTTGTGAAATTAAAAAATATTTTATATCATTTAATTAAAATAGAAATATAACATACTGTGATTGATTTGGTTTAATATTTATCAGAGTAGCAAGATTTGGAAGTGTTGCCCTTAAGTCCGTTGTTGGAAGGCCGCAGTACCATCTTAATTGAGCTATATTTTTATTTAGTAAGTAAACAGCATAACGAAATTGTAGCTTATCTTTACTTCGGGCAAATAAAGGAAACCTAAAACGATAATTATATATTACAAAAATTAGAAAGATGAATAGAGAGTAGAATACTCACTGTCTTTCATTGTCAGGTAAATTTTCTGTAATATGATCTATAACTTTACTACGTGATCCATAGTGTATAATAGGATATCTAGTAGGTATATTAAGAAAATTGGCGATCATTTGTGTAGTATGTGCAACAAATCCCAATGCTACAGCAACTACGGTATCATTTGATAATTCTAAATCTTCGCTATCTGGTAAATGAACATCATGTATTCTAAATTTTCCGTTTCCTCCCTGTATAGCATGTAAATACATTAATTTATTTTGATTTACTTCATATTATTCTTTTTTAAAATTTCTACATTCTATCAAATATCTTACACACCTGAGAAATAGGATATATTAAGCTTAATTCTGAAATCAATTGTCTTCTTCTATGTGCAAGTTGACTACTCAATTGAATATATGTTTCTCTTGTATCTATTTGATTTTGTCGCCATTCATGTAATCTTTCAATATCTTTATTCAATTCTCTATACCTTTCCATTAAATCAGAACCTGATTACAATAAATGTGTTAAAATTATTTTACTGAAATTATAATACACATATATATATAGTCTCAGCTATATAGGATCACCTAAATAACTGCCTTATTTATGGAAAAACTTTTAGGACGAACTATTTCAAGGAGCACATATAATGGTGAAAAGAACTTTCTCTCAAGATTATCTTTTATAAGATTTCAAGGTCATTTGTATACTTTTAAACGGAACCCTATACTTTTTTATCCGTTGATTGGTGCGTTTGTTTATTCTCTATACAAAAGTATTAAGATACTTGAGTCTGAAAATGTTTAGTTTAAAAGATATTTTAACCTTAACTTTGTAAAACTTGGCATATGAAAGACAAGAAGAGAAACAAAGTGATACTCTTGTGTCAATATTTTTCTTGTCTTTCATACATTACATTTGATGAAATTGAAACTAAGAGATCTTTTAAGTTATGCATTTTCTGACATAAGTATCTTAATACTTTTATATAGAGAATGAAGAATCACATCCACTGGTGAAAAAAAATTTAGAGCTCTATTTAACAAAATACTAATTAAATTATCTTAAAATCTCATAAAAAGAAGCTAAATTTGAGGAATTATATATGCACCTTTAAATAATATCACTTTGTCTTCAGAAATTTGTTCATGCAATGATAAATAAGGCAGATATTTTGGCGATACCATTTAGCTGAGAGATTCCATATATTATAAGAATATCACTTAAAAGCTGATACCATAGTCTTGATTTTCTTCCATAATATTAGAATGCATCTGATTTAAC
The DNA here is from genome assembly GCA_014737485.1 of Bombus picipes. Classification (NCBI taxonomy): domain Eukaryota; kingdom Metazoa; phylum Arthropoda; class Insecta; order Hymenoptera; family Apidae; genus Bombus; species Bombus picipes. Next base: position 80,985 of record JACXIP010000092.1, read on the forward strand.
ACTCTTAGTTCTCCCATTTTTCTTGCTCTTTCTTGTTCTAACAATTTTGTTCTAAATTTTGCTACCTCTAATTCCTTACGTATTTTTAATATCTCTGCCTTCTTCTCCCTGCTCACTTTACGAGGTTGAAACAATCTGTTTAATGAAGATTGTGGATACTTTGATGGGTGAAAGTTATCTCCAGAAGCAATTTGTATCCGAAGTGTTTGTACCGATTCCGTTTGCTGTTTTAATGCTTGCATTTTATTTCTTAAGCTGGTAAGCTTACTCACTGTATAACTATCTCTTATTTCAGATGCATTGACCTTTATATGTAGATACCTTTTTAATTCAGGAGTTTCAATGAAACAATATACTGGAGTGAAAAAGCCACCATGAAATTGAAAAATTAGAGAATTTTCTTTCAATATGGTTTCTAAATTATTTGATAGTTTTGGGCCGATATATGCCAAACCAGTAAAAGATATGCCCCATGTAAATATGGTTAAATCAGTAGTTGCATTATTGATGATTATCCTTTTCCACAATCTTACAATGACTTCTATTACAAAAAATAAAGAAGGAGAGAAAATATATTACGAATTTAATTAGAATTGCATATTATAGTTATAAATATATTAGATCCCAAAGCATCAATTTTAGTCACCTATGAATGCATGATTACTTTTGAGGTACTAACAGATTATAAAGCTCACCACTGGCAGTAGAATAGCTGGTGGCATATATAGTTGGTACTTCTAAACTTGACCATCTTGGATTTGTATTATCAATTGCCTCGCTTGTATATATAGGAGAGGACATACTTGTTCTATGTAAGGTATAATAAAACCAGCAAATTTCATTATTTGTATCTGTTTTCAGATTGCATCCTATTATTTGTATAAGATTCCTAAGTCTTAACTGAAAATTATATGTTCCGTGAAATAAATTGGCATATGTTAATCTTATTGTATAAACAGATATAATGTTAAGACATAAACAACTATTATCATAATTAAAAATCTTATTTCAAAATAATTAAATTGAATAAATGATTACATACAAGATTAAACATATCATCATTGTAATTGATAACTTGTTTGTATTAAAAATAAGATATATGATCATACACGCATACTTTCATAAATACAGTCATAAATTTATAACATATAAAATTTTATAAAACTGAAAATGGAATAATCATTTTATGTGAATAATTACCTGCTGTGTAGCAAGAGGAAGCCAAGATTTGTATCGTGGAAAAATACGAGGTTGTAGAGTTAAGTCCAAATCTCTAACAAGGTTTTTCGTCTCTGAAACCTCCATTGTATATCTTCATAATACTGCACAAATAATATCATGAAAAAATAAAATGACCTAATGGTAGAATATATTACGTGACAAGATTTAATTAACATTCACACTTGTAATGTGCTTTGAGGTTATATTCTTATGTCTAGATATATTTAATGCTAAAGTAGATAATAATAAATAATATGGAATATAATATCTTTGCATAAGATTTTAATCTTCTTAATTCTATCTTTGACAATAATTATTCTTTTTAACAAGACGTACGTCCGTTATAAAACACTGTCATTTCTTAAATTTTGACAGCTCTTTGCATTGGCATTTCACATATATCTCTATGTTCATTAAGTTCTTTGATCAGTCATCTCTCAGTACCGCCAAGCATCTAAATTCGAAGTCACTTTATAACTTCTACGATTTTTAACATAAAGCCCACTAACACAATACAAGTAATACATTAAATTTAAATTTAAGATCATTGTCACAGCCACAGCCTACTTTAGATACAAGCCGTGGTGACAGACAGTAAATCCGACAACAGTGCCCTACCAGGCCTCTCATCTCGATATAATGTAGAAATAATCTAGTAACTATGGCCTCCCGCGATTTTATGAATTTTATGAAATGTTTATTTGTAATTTGTAGCATCTTCGTAGTAACATGTGGTGCCATGATAAATGATATTAAACAAATATCAAAATACAGCAAAAAAATTACAGTTCAATGGAATAGAGTGTACAATAATATCTATCTGATTTAGTATCGGCTTTCCACCGCAATACAATTATAATACTTCAAATATTAAAGTAACTTCATATTATGGCCTGGAAATATACAAAATACACTAGAAGAGAATTAATTCTTTTGCTGCAGAATTTAATGAAGACACCATTGGTGTTTACCATCATTGGGATAAAAATTATGTATCATACATACAATATTTTAAACAATTATGTAAATATATACTTATATATTTTTAAATATATAACAAAATGGTACAAAATATTGTACAACAAGCGTTTTGGCAATGTGGTCGCCGTTAAGTCGACACACAGTACACCAATAACAATCTGTTTATGCATGTATCTGTATATTATATAACATAAGTTAACGCCACTTTCATGTGTTAATTATCTACTAACGATTACTTTATCACTCTGCGATCTTATACGTTAATGGCAGTAAAAGATTAACTTGGATATCATAGATAAGATCGAAAAAATTATTTATCGCGTATGGACAATTAATTGATCTTTTTGTGCGTCTTCATTTTCCGTTGTTGCTAATGAAGGTAATTCTGCTTTAGTAGCTAATTGTAAAGCATGGAACCATCTGAAATGAAATTTGACGAATCTTAGATCGATTATAGACGGATCGAATGTTGGTAAATTGGCGAGAAATTTTAGTCTGTCGCTTTCTCTAAGTGCAAAAATTTGGACGACTATAAACAACTAGTAACCGTAGCGGCAGTAATCACATTCTGTTTGCGTTTATTGCCCCGTCTTGTTGAACAGACTATAGCCTTAGTTGATTATTCTACTCGACCAGCTCTACCGTAGTCGATCGGTTTAGTTGGCCTGTTTATAGCCGCTCTTATAGATGATCGAATTCGCTGGTGTTGTATGTAATTACATATGTATACATACATGTATGTATATGTACATATTATACGAATATCAAAATATACATGATAAAACTTACTTCTGTTTATCTTCATTTGATAACGCTTGTAAATAGTAACTTTTCCTAGAATGATGCATTTTAAGAGCTTTGGGCCTGTCCTTGTGACTTAAAGGATCCTCGTCAGACAATTTAATACCTTCCGTAACAATAAAACCAGGCATAGGAGTTGCCGTCAGAGCCATATTTTCAGATTCAGACTTAAAAGTGTACAAAACAAAATCTGCATGTAATGCAAACCATCGTCGTGTCCAAGATTTACTTGGTTGTGTTTTTAACATAAGATATCCAGATATAACGGACGATGCGCTTGCTGAAACTTGCAATAAACTGGGTACTGGGCCGGACGTAGATGTCGAGGAAGGTGATTTAACAAGCGGTTGCGTTAAAGCGGTATAACAGAGGCGGCAAACTCTCATGTTCTTGTTATCCTCGAATAATAACTTTTGATTTGAACATTTACCGCAAACAACCTACAAATAACAAGTAAAATATTGTAAAATATTATAGGAAAGGATATTATAGGAAAGGAATATTATAGGAAAAATATTATGGAAAATGTGAATGGATGTTAACTAATAACTGATAATATGTTTTCCATTCCGATTGTTCACAGGCCGATGGTTGCGAAATACCATCGGCGAAAGGTGGTACTCACTATTCCGCAAGCTCTGCAATTATGTTTTCGTTTCATCACGGAAAATATGACTTCACATATCATACATCTAGATACATCATCAGTCTTCACGACAAGAGTCTTCACATCGCCAGTTTTTAGACTCGCTTTTCTTTTCATCATTTCTTGCATAGTGTCGAACAACGCTTCAAGCCAAGCTGCCTTTTCTTCAGCCACATGCGTATATAATTCAACGCTTTTGTCTTCATCTCTTATGTAAAATGTGTTTGCTGTTTCTAGGTTGTCTCCTTCGATCACTTGCAAATTTTCGATCAGGAATTTAGCTCTTAATCGATACAATGGCCCGGGTATTAATCTTATCGAACAAAGTAATAATAAATCAGTAAACTGAAAGGCAGAACAAACAAAGAACATTTCCATCACTAAAGTCTAATATACGGTATCGATTGAATAAGTATTTATTATATGCATCAATCAACAAATTTATGCACCAGCGACCATACATCCAGATTGTATATTTAAGGTATGCATGTACATACCAGAAACAAATGTCTTTCTTGATGATCACCGCTTCTTGCTGAAATTTTAACAATACGACCCTCTTTTACAAGCTCCCGCGTAGCACTAACTAGGTCTGTCGTATCGTATATACTCTCTTGTATTTCAAGAAGCTTTTTAAACTTGTCAATCTTCTTCATTGCATCATTCGTGTGATTAGCAGCAGTAGATACTAATTCCAACGCCTCTACGAGAAAGAAAGCCATGTCTGTTCGTTTGATTCTACGATTATTATCGTCGCCATCTACAGACGTCTATTTAAACGTGCCCCGTTCAATAGACGTTTAAATAGAAGCCAGTCCTTGCTAGATGCGCATTACTTTATGCGGAAGTAACTCATCGAATCGAATGGAACTCGAAAGATCCTTACTTTTAGTATCCTTGTAATCAGCATTTTCTTCTGTGAGGTTTCTCAAATAATCTTTCAGAAGAAGCTCGTATCTTGGTAATCTTTGTATAGGGCTTAACATATGATGTGGCAACGATAACTTGGCACACTCGTCCAATTTTTGAATCTCGTTGATAATCGCAGCAAATCTAGCGACTTTAATTTGAAGAGTCTGTATCAAGTTCATGGCATAATCAAAGTTTTTTACATATTCTGTGTACATCTTAAGAAAAGGTGCAAAATTCTTCATTATATCTCCGATTCTACGATCCGATTCCCAATTTTGCATCCTCTCTTGAAGTTGGGGTAACAGAAAATCATTGTGAAACTTATAAATCGATTTGATATTAGAGAACATATGCTGAACAGTCTCTGGAGGAAACATAGGATGTGCTCTATTCTCTTGATCGATTTTGAACTGGAATACTTGATCGATCAATCGTAAAATGTTAACATAATTCTTTTCAGTAGCTAACAATTCTTCTGCAACTCGACGTGCATTTTTCCTTTTAGAATCTATACAAGCTGTGTTATCAACCGACTTTAGTTTGGGAACCGAGTCATCAGTATGATCCACGATTATCGCGGAATTTGTGTCCAATGATTTTGTTCTTTCGGATTCTTCTTCGCTCTCAGACTCGCTTATCGTATACGATTCCACTGCATATCGACGGGAATTTCTATCTGTGGTTATATATCTGCACATTAAATGTCTTATAAGATATTTTTCCTCAATTTTTCGCAATAAATTATAGTTGGCCCTAGTTAACTAACTCTATTAACTTACCTACTATTCCTGTATTCTAACATACTGTGCGATACTCGTACAAACGGTACCTGCATTGAATTCTCTTCGCTCTCTTCAATGTCAATATGTTCCATTGAACTTCCAGCTGACATTACAAATGAACGAAAACGTGGGAAACCTCTGAAGGAAGCAATTTTATGGAATGAATGTCCATCGTAATCTTCCTGTTTCTTATCTTGTGCTATCATGTTGGAATGACTGGAATCTTCATCCTGACATTTCTTCGATTCATTTAGATCACTTTTTGTATCCATTACTTCATCAGGTTCCAACTCCGCGTAAAAGGTGCTGTTTGACATTTGTTTTTTTGATGCAAACATTTTAAGTGTTCCGCCAAAATCGCTTTTATCTTTAGATTTTAAAAATGGTCTTGTTGTCCAAAGTGAAAAGTCTATTGACTGGTCCTGTTGCATTCTAAGCCTGTATTCATTAATCAATTAAACATTACAATAATTAATCCTTATATCAAACAGTGTGCAAGAAATATGTAATTCTATAAAAAGAAAGAAAAAAAGATATTTGCTAGTTACCTTTTTGCAATATAATTATTTCACTCAATAAATACATTGGATGCTGAATTAATTGAAACCAGCATCGATTACCAACAACTAAGCCCCCACGAGCCTCGTTGATTATACGTTTGGCGAACATGAGTATACATCTAAGTATATCGTTGTATCTTGATACAAATCAACGAATTACTGTTCTATCGACTCTGTCAACGTGTTGTAGTTTTGCATTAAAACAAATATAATTAGATTTTCCAGCGAGAAAATTAAGATCATATGAACTCAATCCGTATCAAGCAACTATTATTTCACTGTTTGACATAAATACTTCTTAATAAAATTTCCTTTTATTCCTAAGCCTAGATCAAAACGGATCACAAAAAATTTTTAATATTTTATTAATTATTAACAATAACTGATAAGCAAAGATAAACAAAATCTTTCAGTTACAACCTTCAATTTTGATCTATTTTGATCCGTTTGCTATTAGTATTAGTAATATGGGTTAATATTGACGATATATGAAAATCAGTATAGACAGATACATATACACCATACACCTTGGAATAACGCATCCGTGCCACCTATACTTATGTAAGTATATGCATACTCATGATGCGTGACGCACTTGCATGCATTTACGCGTGTCTATAATATGTTTGATTTTCATAGATACTGCATATTCATATATTTAACGAATGCACAGAATAAATTCGTAAAATTGTTAAAATATTTTTGTAAACAGTAAAAAGTAGGCTACGTTTATTTATTCGTTTTCCTACATTCATATAGTTACGATAGAATTGACCAATAGAGAGCAAGATTAGATCAGCAACATGTATAAAGAGGGGGAGAGAGAGGGAGAGAGAGAAAGAGAGAGAATTAGTGGTTCAAAAACTACTATGGATGTCAAAAGCACGGTCATATACACGATCATATAATCGGGTTTCAACACTCGCTAGGAAAACTATTCGAAAATTGAATCATAGTCTAGTCGTGAAAAATCAACATGGGAGATTAACAAAGTCCATGTTCTTGCGAGAGAGACAGAGATAAGAAAAGTGTCTCTGTGTCTGTCTGAACGGTAACCTTCTTGCTTTCCATGTTGATTTTTCACTAGTCACGCTTCAGTTTTCGGACGGTTTTCCCTAGGCCTCAACAGAGAGGATTTCCTCTATGGCTTCAGTATATGAGTGTCAAGACCTGTTTATATGATCGTTTTTCAGACAGAGATAGAGACATTTTACTCATCCCTATCTGTTTTGCAGAAAAAAAACTTTTTGTATTTTCCATGTAGATTTTTCACAACTCAATTTTCGAATGACTGTACTGAGATCTGTTTATATGGCCGTGCTTTACCCCACTTATAAGTATACTATAGTCGGTCTAACACATTGAGACATAAAGAGTGAGTGAGTGCGTGAGTGAGCTGAAAAGCGATATAGGAATAAAAGTCACACTGCACAGAAACAATACATACATACAATACATACATACAATAAATATCTGTAGTCTGATCAACGAGACAAGGTATAAATGTAAATAAAATTTGACTATTGCGACTGCAACGATTGTCAACTAGTAACAATCGAGTGTGTCGACTATAAGTGTAGCATCGACCAACGAGTAGCGTCAGCATGCATGCTTGATTAGACAAGAACAGAAGGAGTTTCTATGCAGTATTCTCTTTCTATTTTCATATCGCGTCCACTTACGATTAAGCGGTAACACATGATTCGTTTGACTACTTCATCTTTATACATATCTCTGTGGTCTAACGCGACGAGTCCATAAGATGTAAACAAATGCACGTGTTCGACAGGATAGAACAGGACCTGCTCACAGTTTGTTCCTGAAAAAATGTTAATTCACCTGGATAAGGATCCTCGGCAAAAATCTACTGCAAATTTATCCCCGGGCATCGACACTAGGCAGCCAATAACTGGCAGCCGCATCGATCACGTGAATATTAAATGACCATTTTGTTTATAGGTACTAGCTGATTAGCCTCGTTCAACCACTCAAATCTAAACTACGTAGGTAGGTAGTTTAGTAATTTAGTTTGTAGTTTAAAGTTTAGTGCCTTGAATCGACTATAGTATAAAGTATAGAGTATAGTATGAGTATACATATCAGTATCAATGGTCTACCCCCCACCACGAGTCCTGTATATACGGCTATGTTCAAAAATGAGTTGTCATGCGTTTAAAGAGATACATTCACCATCTATATAGTATTATTTTTCAGAATAATATGTTGATGAAAGATACCAAGATTGTGATGAACAAACCAAATATAAGAACTGAAAGTCAAGCGGGAAGTACGTAACTATACTAAAACTATAGGAACATACAAGACTACAATTTGGAGAAGGTTATCGATTATGTCTTTTCGCTTCACGATGTAGCTTCGAATAAAAATCATCATTGAAACTGCTTATCTAGTGGTGCGTAAAATTTTTTGAGCATTTTTACGGCATTAAAATTTATTGAATTGATTATTTTCATCTTATTTAATATATGTGTATTCTCCGTCATGAGGTTTCGCGGGTGTACGAGTTTATGGGTAATATTTCCCAAGATTCTTTGGTACTAAATTACGAGGCTGCGCGAAACATCGAAAGTTGAATTCGCTATATGATGAAGAAAGACAAAGAAAATCGGAGAGAGAAACAAAAGACATTCGAATTTTATTCGACTTAAATACTTTCAATTTTGATTTATAGTTGAGGCATATTTCAATCAACAAATGGCGAATTTTTCGTGTATACGTCTTTCATCACTTCACGATAATTATAATTATTGCGACTTATCGGTTTAATTTTTTCGTAATTACCAATGCAATAATCAGTATTACTTCTAGATACCGTCGTTCCTAATGCATAATTATAGGTGCATATAGGAAATATTACTTGCGAGATGTAGTGGTACGCCGCGAGTCTTATGTTATCGTTATAATCGTTATGCGAATACATGTTGTATTTAATAGTTAATCAATTGGTGTACCCTCTCGATTGCATGAGTACTGTTCTAAATATTCATATCTCAAAATATTCAGTGTTTGTGGGTAAAAAAATAATTTGGTACAATAGACACTATAATAGAATTTTCAATGCATCGCAAACGAGTTGATGCTGATGATCCCTGTTTTAAGACAGATGCTTACCTGCGGACATGAAACTAAGACACAAAATAATGATGTGGATCATCGACGATCATCGCGAAACGTTCTTTGTTCGCAGCTCTGGATTTGTAGAGAAATATGTCAACAGAAGGCGCAGAACTTTCAAATCGTTTCATGACTCGAGATGTCGAAACTATGTCGGACGAGACACAGGTAGAAGTACCTTATTCAGTATTCATTCACTGAAGCATTCATGTTATATCAAAAATACTTCTTACTAATCATTTTATTCTGCAGAACAATCGTATGGATATACTGGAGTGTCTTTCAGTTTTAATTAATGAAAATAATTCTGGGAATGATCAAACAGAAGAATTAACACTAGATGAACACCTATTGAGTGGTGGTACAACCTTGACAGCAGTAACGTTGCCTGATGGAACGCAAGCATTTGTTACCAATAATTTCAACGATGATGGTTAGAAACTAATTAACACACAAGAGGAATACACATAAAATGTTGCTTCTATTAATAGCAAAATAGATGCCACCATTTTACTTATCTGTTCATGATTTCAAGATTTAATGCGTGTACAAAGAATAATATTTAAATATTGATAGAGTTAATCAATCATTATAATTTGTATTCCATTATATTTCTAGACCTGTTATAACATCACAGATTCGTGTGTTTTATAGATATGAATTTAAAAAGGCAAACAACATTAGAATTGGAGAGTGGAGATACCATATTGCTTCGAGATATAACAGAATTTGCAGAAGGTAAACCACTTCAACTGGAATTAGAGCCAGCAACATTAGTTCAAGCTCGTGACTCTACCATAGAAAATGTTGAAAACTATCCTCATGTAGAGTTTATTGATGGTAATGCTTATATGGTAGCTGGCCATCTTGATATTAGCAAAGATTTATGGGAAATTGAAGATGGGAAATTGAAGAAAAAGGATTCCAAGATTTTATTAAATAAGCTATCTACATCAAGAATAAGACATCCTTGTCCAAGGGAGGGCTGTTCAAAGGTTTACAGTACACCTCATCATCTTAAGGTAAAGATTCTTCCCAACATTATTGCAAATTACAAGTTGATTCAGGTTTCTTCACAAAGACAATGTGAATTAATTGCAATATCAATTCTGCCAGAATCATGTTCTTGATTCAATCATTATTGTATGCCATATATGAAAGCCATTATCAGAAAAGTTTACTAACAAAGGAAGATCCCCACCCCTCAAAAAATTATGGATCTTTGGCGATATTTAAAGAATATATGTTAGGTATGTATTACACAATATTTTTTTACTGCCCAAATTCATTTTTGGGGAGTGAAATTGGTTCTTGAAAATCCGGCTCTTTCGTAATTATGTGTTATAATTCAATATATACATTTTTTACGTAATGATAGTCCTAAATAAAGAAGTAACTTCTGCCTGAAAACATTTTTTCTATTTCTCACATTTTGCTAGTTAAAACGCAAAGTCGGGAAATAACCGAATTTTCAAGGGTCAATTTTATCTCCTTAGAATGAATTTAGGTAACAAAGAAAAATTGCGTAATATATACTTATACAAGGTGAGTCAACAAAAGTGAACCACCTAAATAACTTTTTCAATTTTTGAGATATAGAGAAATGTGCGAAACAAAAGCCGTTTCGAGTAAATATGTTTACAAATTTTGAAGGTCACCTTCATTTTTTTAAATGGAATCATGTATTTTTGAACGCAAGAAAGATCTTTCGAAACATCGAGATTTTTTAAAATTCTTAACAATCGACGATTGTTCAATAGCTGGAGCTCCTTGCCTCTATCATGTATTTAGTACGCGAGTGTTTTGTTTATGTCTACTGACTTTTGTCGTTGAACGGACTACATACATTGTACACCGTGGATGTCTGGAAAGATCTTGTTTTTGTTAATAAAACCAAGAATACACTTTTTCAGAAGAACTTACTATGAATTTTTCTCCTTCATTCATTACGTCCATTATCTTGATTGATTCTAAATGATTGTGATATTTGAATTCATCTTGAGAAGGACTACAATCGTAGATGATTAAAAATACGTGGTTCTATTTAAAAAAAAAAAATGGAGGTGACTATCAAAACTCGTAAATACGTCCATCTGGGAAAAAATTTTTTTTATCACGTAACTCCCTCGGAATTAAATAACTCTTGTTTCAAACATTTCTTTGTATCAAAAAAAAATGAAAGAGCTATTTAGGTGGCTCGTTTTTGGTGACTCACCCCGTATATCCTCTACATATCTTCAAAGTTTCATAATTTTTTAAATTTGCGAGTTAGGAATCTTCCCTTGTTTGGAGAGCGTTTCATTAATCTATCATATGCTCTACCATATTCGTAAATTTAAATAATACCAACGTCCGAGTGAATGAATTTGTTTGATTCTCGAAGATTTAATTACAGTTAGTTAAAAACGATGAAGCATTATTATCATATTATATAAAACAGTATCGTTAAACCAGGTTCACGAACGATCTCACACTGGTCAACGACCATACAGATGCACACATCCAAAATGTAAGAAGAGCTTCTCGACAGGATACAGTTTAAAAGCGCATTTGCGTACGCACACAGGAGAGAAACCTTACAAATGTCCAAACGAAACGTGCGATAAAAGTTTTAAAACATCCGGAGATTTGCTAAAACACGTACGGACCCATACTGGAGAACGGCCCTTCTTATGTCCATTCAATGGATGCGGTCGTTCTTTTACTACGAGTAATATAAGGAAGGTAAAAATTTGGCAATACAGCGTTTCAGGTTTGCGATTAATGGAACAAATTCTGTGTACTGCATGTGTACTAGGTTCATGTCAGAACGCACACCGGGGAACGTCCATACAAATGTACACAACCTAAATGTGGCAAGGCGTTTGCTAGTGCAACAAATTATAAGAATCATATACGAATTCATTCGGGTGAAAAACCTTACGTATGCTCTATAGAAAACTGTGGAAGGAGATTCACAGAGTATTCTAGTCTTTACAAGCATCATCTCGTTAGTAATTTCTTCATTCTTTGTATAACGTGATTACCTCACATTCAATATATTTCTCTATTTTTTAGGTTCATACTCAACAACGTCCGTTCGAATGTAAAATTTGCTTGAGGAGGTACAGACAAAGTAGTACTCTGGTGATGCACAAAAGAACTGCTCACTCATTAGTTGATAATGATGATAATGTCGATGTTCTTTGCCAAGAATCTGTACAAGAGTCTTTTAGTCGAAGCAAAGATAGACGAAAAGGGAGCATTATGCGAGATAACGGTAATTCGTCGTTAAAGGTAATTTAGAAGATATATTGTATCTTAAATACGTTTGGAGAAAAATTTTAAAATTTTTCTTTTTACATTTTCTGGTATAACCGAAGATCACAGAAAAAGATGGACAAATACAGATTTCCAAAGCGACCGATGATTTAAATGATAACGAAACGCAGATTTTATTGGTCGGTGATCCTTCACAAATTGCAGCATTACAGGTTCGTTGTTTTTTATTTTCCTTCTTTATTTTTTTTCAACTTGATTTATTCCTAGAATTTAATAATAGGGCGCTTGGTTATATTTGTTATATTTTATGTCTTATTTTTTAGCAGAAAATTGAGCTAAACGGTAGTTTCGACGAGCCTGGTATTGATACTTCGTTCGAAGAACTAAATATAAAGATTGAAGATATAGAACTTGGATGGCACTGATACGTCTTCAAAATCATTCAATGAATATTAAATAGAAACAAAAATTGTCTATTTCTTCAATTATCTATTGTTTACTGAGTCCTTTATATATGTATGTATAATTTGTAGTTCTATCGATCTTAGCATTGGGAATTCAGGACAGCTTTGGCCTATCATGTCATCGGAGATAGTATAAAAAGGAGCATTTTGTTTATTAATTTAAAGATACATTTCGTCATTATCAACAAATAAATTGGATTGGAATTTTGAATCGTTCTCCTCGAACATATAATAGTACAAAAGTTACTTCGTTGAAAATTTCCTTCTTCTTTTCTTTTATTCGTATTATGAGATTTTTTAATTCGTTTCGATGTTATACATTTACATCGAGTGAAACCCGTAAGCAGGTGCACATTTATTTTTTGTTTCGCATTTTTAAGGCGCGTAATATATATATATATATATATTGTGAAAAACAAGCATATAGAATTATAGATATATTATGAGTTTATAATGACACATACATATATCTAATTTCAAGATACAAAATACGATTAAAATAAGAAATTTTGATGGTACACGTTCTTTTGAACGACATACTTTTGATAAAATATTATCCCTTAGAATCCTATGATATCCTTCCACTATATAATACTTGGTGAATCATAAAAAAACGCAGAAAATTTGCGGTAAAAGTGAATCAGAACTCGATCGAATATTTCATTGAATAGGAGAGAACATGATGTGTAAATTATCTGTAAACGGTTATACTCGTTGACCGTGTACAGACAACATCAATTGTTATTAGCACGAGTTTACTAACCAAATAACTATATTAACGTGTCTAAGTACGAAGTTTGAATTATTCAAAGAGAGATCATTTTTGTATCAGTTACGTGTGAGCGTTGAGTCGGATATAATTTTTGCAACGCGATATTGCGAGTGGTAATAGTTAAATCTGCTTTTTCTTCCAGTTCTCTCTCTCTCTCTCTCTCTCTCTCTCTCTCTCTCTCTATCTATCTATCTATCTATCTATGTATCTGTCTATCTACCTATCTCTCTTCTTTCTGTCCATATCTCTATTCCCGCCGCATTTGCTCCATTTTTTATCTCGCTCATTTATTTAACCATTTTATTCCTTTCTTAAAATTCTTTCAATGCATGTACTTCGAGTAGTTTCGCTGTAGGTTTTCTTAAATAAATTTAGTTTTAAATCGATAATCGATCGAAATTTTGCGATAAGATAAAAAGGTGTTTTTTACTGATACAGTATGTTTTACTGATTTTTCAAATTTAATTCTTTTCTCTTTCTACATAAAGTTGTTGACCTCAACGCTTAGCATTATTATGACATACTTTTGAGCAAGGGTCGCGTAGAGTTACTTCCTAAAGTAGTTTGAGCACGTGACTGGTCACCAAAGTGACCAGTTTTTGTCTTTTATCCTTTCATGAAAAAAGATTTTATGATCGTGTTACGCGTAGTTCTTGTGCGATTAAGATACGTTATAACGAGTAAAACTTACGAATATCGGTGACTTATTAAAAATGTGATTTTACCATTCTATAAGTCATTTAATACGTGTTAATCGCAAGCAACGGTAATAACTTATTTCTCTTATATAAATGTAAAGCGTTCCGATCGACAAATAGTATTTAGATAAAGCAAAATCTAATTTCTATTAATTTCTATCCTGTCTGTCGACAATATGAGACAAAATAATAGATAGTAACTCGCAACAATTGTAAAGTTGGAAAAGAAATATGTATGATGAGAAAGGCAGAATTGTGATAGGTATGTATATAATCTTTAAGCCGTGGTAAAATTTAAATTTATTATAGAAGAATAAGAGAGGGAGAAAAGCTGATAACACTAATGTTATTGCAAATTTCTTAATTTCTTGCTATTTTTCAATATTGCAAACTTTCGGTAAACTTTTTATGACAAATAACGAACAATGGTTCGCAATCGAGGATATTCGTGATAATAATTAAAATTAAGGTGTCTCATACCATCGGTTTTTATGTCATTTTAAAAAGATTCGTGGCTTGAAGCGGGAAAGACATAGTAATAGCATCAGTGGAAATTTCAAAAACAAAGAGTTAATTGGAAATGTAAACCACGAGGAAAAGGCAAGGGATGAACGAGGATATATCGGGAGACGTTTTAACGTGGCAGTTATCAGTATTGAAACGTGTTTGTACTGTCCAGATCGCAACTGTTGTACAGCATATTCTATTTCACAACCATCAAGGTACGTACTTTCGTTTTATTCGGAATTGAAATAGATTATCACGTTTCGATTGATATGAATCGCGATCGAAACGTTATCGCACTTAACTATATTATTTAACTTTCGATAGCTTATTATCAATAATGTTTTGTTCTTGTTGCTAATACTGATGTTTAATCCACTTTTATTCGGTATCTGCCTTAGTGTCGTCTCAATCTCTATGTGTAATAAAGATAAGCTACTGCATTCCTGTATACCTATACAGTCTCGGTGAAATTTACATGTATACAAAAAATGGAATATGTGACGTTTGACATGGATTTCTCAAATTTTGTAACAATTGGATAATTCGACAACGTTCTTTTAATATCCGCTCCTTTGATTTCATTTCCGTTCGTTTTTCTTTTTACAACTGAAGAAGGTGTTACACCGTGGTTGGTTGCCAGTGAATAATCATAAGCATAGATATGGAAAAAAAAGTAAATAGCTGACTGAGACGTATTCTCTAAGCGATAAATCATGCATTCGATCGATCTTTTCCTTCGATCTTTCAACTAGCAGGAAATATTGCGTTTTACAAAGTACATACATCGTGCAAGTTACGTAAAAAGCATCAAGGGAACATTTTTGTCGTCAACTGCGCGACAACTGCGAAAATTGTAGTCACGCGGCAAACGTCCCTAAGTTCAACTGCAGCCATCGAAACGATCAGTGTTCTCCAATAATGTGTTACCTACATTCAAGAAAATATTCGATTTAATAATTATCACTTCCAACACAATTAAGTTACTTTGTTTCAGATCTTTTGTCTTATTAGAATCGTCGTTCTTGCAACCGGTAAGAATTGAAAATCGTTTATATTCTTCTTTCATTGTCGTTCAAATCTTTGTTATGTATTAGAAGAAATCTCTTAAACTACAACAAGAGTCTTTCTTACGTTCATTCGTTGCAGTTAGTACATTCGTCTGCTGTCATTTAGTTGATCGGTTTCGTGTCTTTGTACTAATTGTAAGAAGAATCGTCATACAAAAAGCGTCGTCAAATTTAAGCGAACCGTAAATATATTTCAATGTTTTGTATTAAGGAAAATCTCTAAGGTAAGTCTCTTATGATTTCTTATATTATTACAATGCTTTTTGACAATATCTAATCACGAAAGTTGTACATTCTTAAGTTTAACATTCTTTTTCTAGGATATTCGATAGAGTTTATATTATGTGAAAAAAAAGAGAAGAAGCTTAAAACGGAAATGAAAAACAATCGTATTATTGATAAAACGTTTAGTTGATGGTACTTAGAATCGTATCGGATATCTAATGGAGTTGACATCGAGGGAAAAGAAGGTGACTTTCGAAGGTCGCAAAGTCAGAGTCTAAAGAGTTATCACGCGATAATGTCGTAATCTGCCCGACTGTCCAATAATCTGTTTTTAGTGCAGTGGTAGTAAGAATCGCGACAATTCGCGAATCGGCCGCGAATCGTGGATTATTGGATGTACTGTCATCAAGAATTGCTTTTCATAGACTAGCGTCGTAGTTTTGCAGGTATCAAACAACAGAGAAAAAGTTTAAAAAGCAAAGGACGAATCAATGAAACTCAATGAAATTTGACATTGTTATTTTATTATAGATTTTGGCAGCAGTTGCTGACACTTCATTGTCATCTCATTTCAGACGTTCAATTAAAGAATGTCGAAGAAACAATGGTTGGTCCTGTTGATGCTGTTTTTGACTTACTTGTTGCTAGGTGCTTCCATTTTCTACCATATCGAGAGTCGCCTAGAAATCGAGCGCGTCGAAGAAGCCAAACGTGAACGCATCGAAATTAACGGTGAGCACAGTCGGCCGTGTAATTAAAGAACAAATTAGTATATAGATGATTCAAAATCTTAACAATACAATCTATAAAATTGTTCCTTGCCATTTAATGTTCATATATAATAATTTATATGAATTCGCTATTCGGCAGTTAAAAAATCAATGCAAGTTATCGTCGGCCAATAATACGAGCACATAAAAATCTATTGTACCTTTTTCATTACCGATCAACATTTATTAAAGTTTTAAAAAAGATTCGTCGTAATCTCTCTCTCTCTCTCTCTCTCTCTCTTTATTTCTCTCTCTCTCTCTCTCTCTCTTTCTGCTTCAGTTGAACAACAATGAGCAATTGTGATAAAAGATAAATTCGTTGGATCAGTTACTTCAATACTGAGTTACGAAATCGATAGCATGCGAAATCATTCGGATCAGCCACTCCTCAGAAAATTGTTCGGCAAATTCATCGGTTTCCTTTACAAACCGACCGTAAATGTTCATGAATAAAAACGTTTCAACTACTATCCTATCATAGAGATTAAAAGTACAACGTACGTACAATTGTGCAAAACATATAGCTTTCTCTGGAATTTTCATTAACTTTGTAAGCATCAACTTTGTAAGCATGTAACTTTGTAGCATTATCGTGACATTAATCATTAAAATTAATAGTTTTGGTCGATTAGAAGGTAATTACAGTATATACGATGAGCGAGCAGCTTTTACTTTCACGTAATTTGTCATACGTTGCAGAGACAATAATAACAATCAGTTAGGATTTTTAATCGAAGCTAATTTTATGATATTACCAAAAATGCATCTTATCGAATTGAGATAAAAAAATTGTAAAGAAATCTGATAATACATTTGAATTGACTCTGACGAATTGAAGAAGATCTTTACCTTTACGGTATGAAATTTGTTATCCGATGTGTTCTTTGTCGAATTGTATTGATGTGACTTCTTTTCCTGGTACACGCACGCATATAAAGTTCCTTAACTAATTCGAAGCAAGTAGAGAACATAAATGATAAACGAATAAAGTGAAACGATAAGATAACGTTCGTCCGAGAACAGGTGGTTTAAATGGGGTATCATGCGAATTTTAAAGAGTGTAGGAGAGCGGGTGAAGTTTAAATTTTGGTTGATTATATCACAATCACGACGCGTGTTTCATTAAATTCGGATTGCGATTCCTCTCTCTCTCTCTCTCTCTCTCTCTCTCTCTCTCTCTCTCTCTCTCTCTCTCTCTCTCTTTCTCTTTTTCTCTCGCGCTCTCTCTCTACTATGATAAATTCATTTTATTTTTTCCAATTTTTAAGCACATTACAGATATTTAGATTATGTACGAGTATATTAGATATTAGTATTCAGACGCTGATGCTCATTGTTTTTCAGCTTTACTTCACGCACATTATGTGCCTAATCTTAGTCACGATCACGATGAAATTCTTGGAAAATTGACACGGTACTGTGGAAAGTCGGTTTATAATTATACCGACAATGAGACGGACCCCCTTAAATGGGATTTTTATAACAGTTTCTATTTTGCTTACACCGTCGTCAGCACGATAGGTACGTACTCGTGTAATATACACGATATATATATATACATTTTTACACGTTTATGCACAATAAAGATCAGGGAAAAAGCGAGTGGAGATACATGTACTTACATACGAATGTATATTTACGCGATCGTGAATCGGTATCGATTTGTAAAAGATTTGGAATGAAATACTAATTTTTCAAAACAACATATCGTATAGTTCGCGAACGTCTGAGTTTCATTTGAAAACTTGAATATTATCGACATCATACTAAAATTCCAAATATTGTTTGGCTAATCATCTATTAAATATACGCAATATAGGTTATGGGAATTTGGCTCCGACGAACATGCTTGGCCGCATTCTGATGATATTTTACGGTCTGATAGGGATACCTATGAATGGAATTTTGTTAACACAACTAGGAGAATTTTTTGGGCACGTATTCGTCAAAGCTCATAAGAAGTACAAATCGTACAAGCGTGACCATAATGACTATTATACCAGAAAATTAACAACGTTCGAAACGGGAAAAGTTGGGTTGGCTGCACAGATATTCGCTCATTTGATGCCAGGCTTCGTCATGTTCATCTTTTTCCCGGCATTTGTCTTCTCCCATTACGAGGGTTGGAGTTACGACGAAGCTGTTTACTACGCTTTTGTCACATTGACAACCATTGGTTTCGGAGATTACGTGGCAGGTTAGAAAACATTTTGTCACGTTTTTTCGCCGATTCTATTTTTACCTCGTACAATATGTTGAGTGAACTGAAATACGCTTGTACTAAAACTGAGACATCGATCAGAATATATCTATGCACAACGTTCTCATTCACTTGACGAAATCTTTTCTTCACGTGTGCTTGCACGGATTCTACGTCCCTATAATAAGATAAATAGATCGAAACTAATTTTTTTGTACAAATATTCATGTCAGGTTACATTGAAAAAATGCGTATGTAATGAAAAAATTGTCGATGATCTTGCATCGTATTCGTATTCGTATTCATATTCATATTCGATAGGACAGGACAATAGCAAGGGTAGCGGATTTTTCTTTATGTTATACAAGACCTTCCTGATCTGTTGGATTTCGTTTGGACTGGGATACACTGTCATGATTATGACGTTTATCGCACGAGGTATGCGCAGTAAGAAGATTACTAGAATCGAGCATAAACTAGCGATCAATTTGAAGCATACACAAAGTAAAATCTGGAACGAATTCAACAAGGAGATAAACTACCTGCGTCGTGCTTTCAACGAGTTACAGCTATCTAAAGTCAGGGTAAACGAAATCGCATCTCTGATTCTGTACTTCGATCTTTTCCGCTTATATGCTTATTTATATAATGAACCGATATTTCTCTAATATGTTATTATACATTCAAAAACTTTATTCATATATTTTAATACATTTCAGAGAGTATATATCGATGAATGTAATTATGAGATTCCACCTTCGAAATTTCCACGTAGCAATAGCTTTCCTGATCTTCGAGATTTGCTCTATGGTTCAAAAGAGAAAGATAAGTTGTGTAACAGACCTCGACGTCGCGCCAACAGCGAAGTGGTACCGACGGTAAGCGATTTTCTCGAATACGAGCATGATCACCACCAAAAGCTATGGTCTTGTAATTTGATCCAGATTAACATATTGTTGATCGAAGAATTTATACAAAAAATGCCTTTTGACCGGCGTTTGCTATTTTTCATGAAATGTTGCCTTCAATCGATTCTTCTGTGGAAGCAAAGGTGCATTTTTTAACACCGTGCGTACCATTTTCACTTTCAGTGTCACAACCGATCACTAATTCTAAGGTTTTTTGTTGATCTAATATTCACGTTTGAATTAGAATTATTATAATATATTATTTTAATACATAGAATTATTGTAATATATAGAGAACAATCATTTTCCGAATCACTAGTATTGTTGCTCGAACAATCAAACAAAGCATTTGCATAAAATTTATCGAAACTTCCTTCCCCGTTAAAAAATTCGCGATGCACCATTTTTGAAAATATAACTCCAAAAATGTTGTCTATAATATGCAAAAGGTTAGAAGAAAACCTAATGTGACAAAAAGTGAATGATACACACGATCACAAACTCTATAATAAGCACTTTGTAAATTTTGAGCTCCAATAACTTTATACGATGGTTCTATCTGGATCTCTCTCTATTATCTAAATGCTATCTCTTTCTCTGAATACGTTCCCGGTCAACAACATTTGCGTAATACAACAATCTATTAACACATGTTTTTCATTGCTCTATAGGAAGATCAAATAACTCGCGTCGTTTCTGAGACTGATCTTCAAAGAATCGACAAAACGGCAACATTCGCAACTCATGCGATGGTTCAGCCAGCAGAATTGTTGGCAAGATTGGTTAATATTCTTGGTTACATACCACCAGCTACAGAGGATACTGGAGCTGATGATTCGAATCAGACAACTTTCGTTAGCCAAGATATCGGATATCGTGGTAACAGGCTCGAAGAAAATAACAGTAAAGTATATTCGGAGGAAGAGCCAACTTACACGTCCAATACTGGACCTGGACTCTGGACCATCGGCCATGAAAAAATACCAGCATATCGCTTTGCTAATCCTCGTTCAAGAGCGGCTAGTGAGATCAGACTACACGAGACGAAGAAAGAAGATCGAAACACGGAACGAACCTGGTCCGGTCCGACGGCAGCTAGAAAAATTCATGAATTGATGAAATCGCGAATAAGCGAATCATCTGGCAAAGAACATGGCATTAAAGAAAGGAAATTTTCTAAACTTCGTAACTTTGCATTAACGAGATCTGTTTCCAAAGCACTGGTTTCATCTGCTCCTTGGAAAGGTCGTTTCTCAATGAGTTCAGAAAAAAAGAACTCGGAGTTAGATCACGAGATTAACAGAGAGACCGGACAATCATTCCCATTGGGATCGGTAGCGATCGATGATAGACGAGACTCGACCACTTCGAATCTACGAAGACATTATTACACTCATACTGGTGCAGGTAGCAATCTTAATACAGAAACTACTAATAATTTGCTCGAGGAAACCAGTTTAGCCGATTTTTTGAGAGCCCTCACTGCCCTTCATGCGAGCGTCGTTACGAACGGCAGTTGGACCTCAGCTACGAACACGGATCAGATTCAACGTAATCAACCTCGAAGAAAAATGGGCACTGCTTCCTTGACACCGCCGAAACTTCCCAGTTTGTTCACGTTATTTTCCCCTTCTCCGCCTACATCGACAACTCAAAGTAATCAAAATACGATTACGCAAGAGTTTAATGCAAATTCGAACGAAAACAAGCTCCCTTGGCCTCAAAACCGACGAGAGTCGAGAAGAGGTAGTTTGATATTCGTCGCACCTACTACTACAAAATCGAGAAGATTTTCTTTAAGACCAGTAGCGACACCCATTAGTCCTCCAACGCCACCAAAGAACGATACACCATTCTTATCGGTGAGTTCGGTGATCCACCAAGAATCGATTAAAACATTTTTTGCCTTCAAAAAGGAAAGGAATCCTCAATTTCGTCGCCTTTTATCCTGTTCCGTCCTTTCACGTGACAATGCGTTTCATGCTATTTACACTTACCTACTTTTACTTTTTTTTAGGATTCACAGCAAATGCCATACGAAAGTAGATCAACGTCCTTGTTTGAATCACTCAAAGAACCTCTTATTTCAACAGAGAGAGCACCGGGACTTTCAACCCCAATAAAATCATTTTTAAACGATCGGCGTTTCTCGCTACGACCTACTCAAAATCCGAACGGATCTTTAATAGATAATAATCCCGCCGCTCTCGTTCCTACGCTCAAAGCTGTACCTCGTTGGAAGGCTGGGATGTTACAACGACAAATCAGTCAAATGAATCTTCGACGTCGAGCCAGAGCCTTCAGTTTGAGCGATGTTCACGCTGAAGATCTCAAAGAAAGAGCTGAGCCTTTTGATCTATCGTCCAGTAATCGCAAGAAACATAATTATGATGTAAAAGAATATCGTAAAAATATATCTCCGAATAAATCCGAGAGAGAAAATTTGAAAAATGACGGATTCGCAAAATCCATTGAAAATTCAGATCAGTTTGCGTCTTCGGTTTGTACTTCAACTGAACGATATTCGTCGTTTTCGCAAGAAAGTGCTTTAACGAATTCTGTTCGACTCGAAGAAAAGAACGTGCGAATTTTTGAACCACACACTCAATCCACTTCAAGTATAGCCTCGACCGAGAATATCAATCATTTGAACGAACATACTTCTTGTCCCCCGTTAGATATATACAACGAAGAAAAATTCGCTTCATCCAGCACAGAGAAACAGGTATCCTCGAACGATTCTTCTATTACTAATGACTCTACTCTCAATTATAATTCATTTACCGATATTGATACATTACAGGAATTACAGGAATCATTAGTGGAAGTGAAAATAGAGAACCCCATTACGAATATCGTTCGTAATCCTTTTACAGCTGACGTTTCTCTAAATAATTCGCTTGATTCACTTTCAGAGTTGAAAGTCGAAAAGCATGGATCGCACTTGCCTATTAATAAATCGTGACATGCGGTATTTGCTGAACGTCAAACTTACATATATCTGCACTCATTTTACAGTCGGACTGTCCTTCGGACTGTATCGAAGTACAGCAAATCTCAGACGATAAATGAAAGACCAAACGACGGTATGACGATAAACAAGGAACGAAGAATTTATATGTATATACATTGTACAGAAACTTTTAGTCTTTAGTCATTGTACAGAAATTTTATAATTGTTTCCTAAAAGCTGTCGCTTTCTGTTATGATCAATTTCAAGGAAACAAAAGATTGAAATTTAAATTGGAGAAGAGAGATTATTGCAAAGAAAAAGAGAGATCGAACGTTCTTTTTTCGTTATATCATCGATATCAATATATTAAGTTTCTTTAAGTATCCCTACTTTCACTGTTATACTTATTTATTAGTTTTATTTCCCACTCTTTTCTTTTGCTTCCTTTCACTGCTACAAATGACCGTTACAAAAACGAAACTGGACGTCGAGTTATCACGATTTCTGAAAGAGATAATTATTTCGCGAAAAATTACTTCGAAGATCTAGTATTTTTGATACCCATGTATTTTTATTCAATCATTCGATACAATAAATTATGTATAATTTAGTTTACACAGGAACGCAGTTTTCTTCTTTCCTCAAGTGCCGAGTTTCAAGCAAGTTACCGTACAATGTATCGGCAAAAAGTGACACTTAACAAAGGATTGAATGATCACTGTTTGGTATGATACTATTAGACTGTATAAATTAACGATGCTCGATGTTCGAATAATGTATTGTATATTTCTACAACCTTTTTCTTATCTCTTCAATTAAATGTGCTCGGGGGATCGAAATTTCTGTACGCGACATAACGTCTCTCAATGTAAGTTCTCCCCTAGCCAATTCTCCTTCACCGATTATTATAGCCAACGGTATTCCACTTTCTTCGCAATACTGTAATTGCGCAAGCAATTTCACGTTTCTTTTGTAAGACTGTTCGGCTTTCACCCCAGCATCCCAAAGAATTGACAAAAGTTTCATTCGTTCTTCATGCAAATTCTTTTGTGCAGTCGCTACAAACACCTCAACTTCGGTGGTTCGCGTTTTCACACCTTCCTTATTCAACTTTGTCTCTAGAACGTTGAAAATTCGTTCGACGCCCAACGACAAGCCAACACAGGGAATCGATTTGTGTTTGCTATCAAACATTCCAACCAAATTGTCATAACGACCACCACCTGCGACGCTACCAACGCCAACGTCGTCACCTGCAAAAGAAAATAAAATAACTCGTTTCCAGATGAAAGAACTCTTCAAGTTTTTGAATTCTATTAATACAAATTGTTTTAAAACGTTGCGAAACTCTTTAAGAATTTACCAGTCAATATCGCTTCGAAGATTACACCTGTATAATAATCAAGTCCTCTAGCAAGGCTAAGATCAAAAGTTACTTTGTCTGTCACCTGCAGTATATTGCAGTACTTGTATAATAATTCCATAGATTCAAGGCCTTTCGTCGCCGATTCGTATTTCATTAATTCGCTGTCTTCTCTTAGCTCAGAAATTAATTCTATTCCACCGAATCGCGACACGTAAATGCCAATTTTGTCAGTACTAGATTCATCCAGACCTTTCTCTTCAATTATTTCTTTTTTGACTTCTGACCACGAATTTTTATCCAGTTTATCAATAGCAGAACACACAGCACGAAATTTATTACTTGGAACGCCACAGGCAGCAAATATACCATCCAATAGCAATCTGTGGTTCAATCTAATTGTATAAGGTCCTACATCCAAAGATTGTAACGCCTCGGAAATAATGCGTATGCATTCTGCATCTGGTATCATAGGATCGTACTGCCCGGCTATGTCGAAATCCTTTGATATGGAGAAGATCAAATATCAATGATAGGTCCATTAACAGCATTATTCTTAATATATGTTATTGGACTTACGCATTGGTAGAACTCTCTGTATCTACCCCTTGTTGTAGATGGATTGTCCCTTCGATAAACTTTCGCTATATGATACCTTTTTATGGAAGAGATTTTTCCCATGGCCAGATATCTAGCAAAGGGTACAGTTAAGTCATATCTAAGGGACAAAATTTCTCCACCTTGATCCTTCAAGTCATAGATCAACTTTGAATCTTCTCCATATTTTCCTGTCAAAACTTCCTAAATTGAAAATAATTTTTACTTAAAATATGGAACAGAAAATCTGGTTACTCAAATCATAAATGGACAATTTTTGCATACTTTCCGTTCAAATATAGGAGTATCTATTGTTTCTGCACCATGCTTTTTAAACACTGCAACTATTTTATCCAATACTGTAAGTCGTAGTGCCATTTGTTCAGGACCATAATCCCTTGTACCTTTAGGTGTTTTCAGAAGAAGCTTGGAAGGTGCCTCGCCATTCTTTTCTCCTAGTTGAGCTTTTAATTCCAATAATTTAGTAACTTCCTCTGCAATCTACACAAAATTAAAAATTAATTGATGCTTGTTTAACACACAGATCTCAAATTAACTTTAAAGATGGGATATATTTAATACAATCTTTCTTTTTATCATTGTTCATCACAGAAAACTGCCTATATAATTTGCGTACCTTTAGCCTCGAAAGCATCGATGCATGGTAATATTTTTGTGCAGGTAGTAAGGCATTGGTCCACATCAAACACAACATCATAAACGATCCAGTCATTTAAAAGAACCAGAATCAAAGAGAAAAGTCTGCCTCAATGTTGATTATTAAACTAGCCGAAAGAACAAATAGTACCATATAAATAGACTAGCAAGCAAATGCTATAAATTATATGGTTTATGTAATATAGCTGATATAAACATGTACAATTAATACAGTTTCCCAAGAAGAGAAATTTCATAGGGAGACGTTAACCGATACGTGAAAATTTTTATAAACATGCCTATATATAATTTATAGCGATTTTGTTTGCCAGAGAACAACCACCTCACCTTTCGATCAATTATGTTTCGGTCGGAAAGGCGAAGGTTGCTTATGTGATCGACCTTTCTCATCAGAGGAGTAATTGATCCTTCCGGATCGGGAAACGTGTTACGTTCAATTCGATTGAAATTTTGAATATTTGCGAACCATCTTTTCAAATGTGGCCATTTGAAGAGCCGATCATTAACGAAGGTTACGCAGAAATCAAAGAATATTGTGTCTTTCGTAGTAGGAACCCATCCACACACATAACTGACATCCGCGAAATCGTGGTTAATATTTTCTAAATGCGCTTCTAAGTTCGAAGTCGTTGAATCCTGAAGAATGGAAAATGATATACTACGGTCTCTGTCAGAGGTTAGATGCAGACGAAAGATCGAAGATGTTTTGTCATAAGATGCTGGTAAATTTATTCATGAGAACAAGTTAAAAAACGAAAAATTCGTGGACAAGACATTTGTAAAAAGACCCTAATCACAAACAATTATTACAATTACAATTATAATTGTAACTCAAATATAAACTCAAATACAATTCAAGCACATGGAGACAAAATTTACTGTTACCAGAAGGTATCGCCTGTTCAGTTACATTAAAAAATTCGTGACAAAAAGGATATACAAGTCTGTAATACGTAAAAGTAATTGCTCCTACCTGGACATTGTTGGCTTTAGCAGCTTTCAGTTTCCGTACAATTTCTCCTTGTTGTTTCACCTGCTCCAGCAACTTTTCTTCGATTTCGTCAGCCATAATGCGTGATTCACTCTTTCTCCGTCTAACTCCAATTCCAAACGCTTCATGCAACACGGCATCACTGCGCCTTCCAGCAGGTTACATCCAACGATTGTACTCAGATTTACTACGGTCTGCTCATTTGACCGACTTTATAATTCCATTCGATTCGCGTGTTTGACGCGTGTGTTCGTGAAAGGATGAACAGATTTTCTTCATCACATTCATATCCAATCTGTTTTTCGAATAGATACGAAATGGTGAACAATATTGATTCATTTGTCATTAATGCTAGAAAGACTATCCGATATATTGATAACTGATATTTTTCTTTTCTGTGATTTATCGGAATCAAAAAAATGTCAGTGCAAAATTGATATGGAATAGCTTTCAGAATGCGATGACAAACTTTCAACATCTGGATGAATTTTGAAACCGATAAATTTTTAAGATTATACAATATATTTTTAATAATATTGTAAATATATGCGATATATTTGTTAATAAGGGAGAAATTCTTCAATAACAAAGGAGCAACGTAATGTAAGAAACGTATGAATTAATAATTCAAACACTATAGTTTGGCTTACAGCGCAGGATTAGCATTTGACGTGAAATCTCACATAGAGGTTATGTGTATAACCCATATATACATACATGTAGAGCTTATACTAACGAAGGGGCACTAATAGTGCGTGTCGATAGGATTGACAGAGAGAGAGAGAGATATTTTTCTGTCTCAAATCTCAATTGTACCCGCAAATCTCAAATGTAACCCATGTGACCACATACCCGTAATTATGTCATCTGACAACCCTGTTTCATTTTATTGCTTAAACTCGAATCACTAAAAGTGATTAAGTACCTCTTTAATCATTTATTAAAATTTTTGTACAATTAAAAAAATATATAATAATAATGCTAAAATCAATAAATAGGATCCGGAACGATATGGTGTAGAACATAATTTATTTTTTAAAATAATAAGAAAGATATAAACATAAAAGTAAGTAAATAAAACAAATACATATGAAAATACATAATATTCATATACATATAATACATATAAAACAAAAAAATCATCTATGATCTTGAGAAAGGACACAATATTTAAGAAATATTAAAATTGCTGGGAATATTGAATTAAATACAATACGTTTTATCAAGTTTTAAAATAATCTATTTTATATTTATTCATTACGAAATAATATTAGTTGTGTCAACTTCTCGCTCTTTACAAGAAGATAACGATTACGAACACTGCGAAATCTCGAATGAGTTGGCTGTCTTAAAGAAAAAATTTTCTCTCTAGTTATATGTGCATTCGATTACAGCTGAGTATACGGCTTAGACTTTGCATCTTATGGGATTTTGAATCACCCTCTGCGATTTACAGCGAAGAGTATAGGAATTATATTCAATCCAATTAACAAAGTTGGTGAAGTCACAGACGAGCGTGATGAGATTAACAGGAGTAAAAATCTGTTGTAAAGATACCGCTCTAGTCACAAGAACTATACAATGAAATAAGTTCTTGTAGCGTAAAACCACAGTGAATATAACTCGTTTGTGGTAGAACTAAATACAATAGGTTCTTGTATAATCTAGCGTCAGAAAGGAAATGAAAGTGTTCACGCCCGTAGTTCTAGTTGTTTCACAGTATAGGCGCTGCACCATGCGGTCAAGTGCTGAAGTTAACTAAAGTTAGCATATACAAAAACCTATAAAGTTAAGGATCTGCCCCGTTTGGTTGCAATTTATCATATACAAGAATCTATGTATTTAAGCTTAAAGTTAGGGATGTGACCTATTTGGTTGCACACTAGCGTAGACAAGAATCTATTAAGTTCCACGCTGCAAGAACCTATTTAATTGTACGGTTGTACAGAAAAGTTCATATCTAATTTTCTATCATCCAAGATAGACAAGTACGAAAATGACAAAATCACGCAATAATGAAAGTAATTGTAAGTTGCCGAAGAAAAAGAAATTAATTGTTTACTATATTTTTTTAGAGAAGGAAAGAGAATATTCTGTCCCAAACAATAATCAATCAGTGGAATGATGCGATAATTTTAATATATCTTTTATACACAATATTGTTTTAGATTTAAGATTATATTTATTTTCGTCACGATAATGTTTTTGTTATAGTAAAATGAAAATATCAATTTTTTAGCAATAAATTGGTGAGCAATGAATAATATTTCTGACAAAATGTATGTATCTCAGGTATATTTATAAAAAGGATAAAAATAAAAAAACCAGTTGACTATAGGCTAAAATGTAAGGACATGAAGGCGTAACGACTAATTTGTGCAACCATGTAACTAACCACGCTTTCTATCCATCTTACTTTCATTACTGACTGCACTTTATTAATTCTATGAATATTGTTTTTGTTAAAATTAGGAGGATTATATTAAGATGAACATTTCACATTATATTGAAAGCAGACGACACTTCTCATATGATATTTAGCGAAAGAATGACAAAAAGTAGAGGAGGGATTGCGAAAGATGAAATAAAAATACAAAATCTTTTAACGAAAATTTAAAATAAAAAAATTGTCTTAAAAAAATATGGGAAATTATGACAACATTGGTAGCGAAAATTTCACTTCAGAAGAAAATCGAAAATTTTTATGAAAATTTAATATATCTATGAATTTTTTACACAAAGATGCGGCAGTCTGGGAAAACGATGACACATATAAAACGGGGATAGAAATAGTACAAAATGTCAGAATATAATAATTTATTAACAAAAAACCGAAAATAATAAATATATTTACAAATATTAGATATACCTAATATGTATGTATGTCTCTATGTCAATAGGCCGTTCTATAAAGGGAAACTATCCAATATGTTTAAGTCAAATTTTACACTTATATTATTCAAGTATAAATTTGTGCCTTCGAGGAAATCCCAACTGCTCTTCGGCCTTCCTTTTAACTCTTGAGACTTGCACCCTTCTTTCTTGATGTCTTCTCGGGCACGGATCTTCTTCACTTTTAACAGAAGGCTCTCCTTCGAATGCTCTACTTCGAATGCTTCTAGAGTCATTGAAGAAATTAATTCTTCAGAAACTGTAGAATCGGAACACGATTGTTTTGTAGGATGACTTCATAGTGATCGTTTTGTTTTACCTTATGAATAAGAGACTTTCGGCGGTCAGCAGGAAATCACATTCTCGCCTTTTGCGACGAAGAGTCCTCTTCTCGGACGAAGATGTCGAGATTCATCCTCTTTTTCCTAATTCATTTTCCTCTTCCCGTACGAATATATGTATACTACTATGCATCTAATCGAAATAAAACCAGGAAAGTAAGACGTATTTTTCCCAAAAATATTCAATAATATTTATTTCTAGAATAACAGAGTACGATTATATACGAAGTTGGCGTGAAATAATTGAAATTTACTTTTTACAAGGATAAAATGACAGTGAAGCTGAGATAAATTTAGAAGTCAGTATATCGGCATAACATACAGGGTTATCCACTTAATTCGGAACCCACGTTTACAAGACATTGAGAATGACAGTAGTGTAACATATACGCTTACTACTAAAATCAAATATTGCAAGCCATCTATGAGCTGTCGATCGATCTGATCCATGCCTGTGTGAGGAATACTGTTGTATCTCAACTGTTTAACTTGTTCCTTATTGTTACACTCGACGTATTCACAGCAAAACGGTCTAAAATCAGGTAATAATAGTCAATTTATAGAAAGAAATCGTTAACAAATTTTAAAGTAGACGTAGTAGAAAATATTTAATATGGTAAGGATGAAAATTTCTGAACTAAATAAAAAAAGGTCCTCAATGTTTGTAAGAATGTAAACAATTTCATCGTAATTTGCAATAACTGTGACACTTGTAAGAAAATCTGAAGTTCGAACACCTGGGTCGGCTGCCTGATTTTCGTCACCCTTGAACGTCGGAAGAGAAAGAGTGAACACTTGAAAGCGTTATAAATTAAGCTCTCCCCCCCCCCATATGGTGTCATGGACCAACGGCCCCGACGTTTTGCAACTGCGACGCTTGATTTTTCCGAGTATACTTGATACAATCATCGATATGGACAAACATCAAAGTAAAACCACGCGAGTTCAGCATTTCCGAATCTAGAGGACGTGCTGTGAACATGACTACCTTGAATTCGCTTCTAATACTTTTTTACAGTTTTGAACGCGGCTTTGAATAAAAATAATGTTACGTTGCAATTACATTTCAGATAAGATATCAAATAATTCAAGCTATCAGTTGTTAAAAAAAAAAATTGAGCTATATGTAGGAATAAAACGGGGGAATTTCGGGGGAATTTCGGGGGAATTTCGGAAATTTCGGGGCGCGCAGGAACATGAAGTCGTCGGGCGAAAACCTGCGAGGTTTGGTTTTTCAGCGATCGTTCTCTGCTTATTGTAACGTCTTTCGTTTACGAAGAAACTTTATCTTTCTTATTTTTTTTAACGAATTATATCGTGCTTCATGTTATTTTAATTACAAAAATATCACGGATATGTTGATGAAAGTTTCATTAAAAAATGGATCAATAATATAAAAGTTTTAATATAAAAATTTGCTCGCCACTATCTCTGTAATCAGTAGTAAATATTCAACAAGGAAACGCTATGTAATTGTTTTATTGTAAATCCTAAGATATCATCAAAATGGTCTAAAATGCCCGTACTGTGAGTATATCTTAATTCACCTTCGTCTGCAGGCACAATTCTTTCTCAACTATTGTTGCGTTTCTTTATAATATAGGAAACATTCGATAATCGTACAAAAATCGGGACCTAAGTGTTGCAATAATGGAAATGTAGAAACCATTCTGTTTCTCGAAACTGAAGTTTTAGACGTATTAGACGTAGAAAATGACAATGAAAGTGAAAGAGAAGGAGAGACTGACAATCAAAGCGATCCACAAATATTAAAGGCCCGCCATAAGGTGAGATCTTTAACTCAAAATTCAAACTTCTTTATTTTTTCAAGATAGTTGAATTCGTCTCAACAAACAACGGCGTACATACTCAGGAAAAAGAATATGTGGTTCCATGCAACGGTGAAACAATATTCATGCCAATACAATGTATGAAAAAATATATGATACACGCCAAGTGCCAGAGATTAATGTTAAATTTAAATGGTGTATAGAAAAATATTAAAATTAACATCATTTTACTGATTCATTATTGTTTGGAACAGAACATTCTCTTTTCTTCTCTAAAAAAATATAGTAAACAATTAATTTCTTTTTCTTCGGCGACTTACAATTACTTTCATTATTGCGTTATTTTGTCATTCTCGTACTTGTCTATCTCGGATAGAAAATTAGATATGAACTTTTCTGTACAACCGTACAATTAAATAGGTTCTTGCAACGTGGAACTCAAAAGATTCTTGTCTATGCTAGTGTGCAACTAAACAGGTCAAATCCCTAACTTTAAGCTTAAATACATAGATTCTTGTATATGATAAATTGCAACCAAACAGTGCAGATCGCTAACTTTATAGATTTTTGTATATGCTAACTTTAGTTAACCTCAGCTCTTCGCCGTATGGTGCAGCACTAGTCCGGGAACAACCAGATTTATTAGTGTGAGCACTTTTATTTCCTCTCTGGCAGTAATAAAGTTAGTGGATTATAGTGTACAAATGGGAGTGGAGGGACAAATTCATGTCACGTGACACAAGCGACATTTAAGTTGTTGAATGGTAGTGAGGTAATATGACGTCATGTATTTCTCGAGAGTCGAAAGGGAAAGGAATTTGAGGAGAGAATTCTCCTGGCAACAGTGGCGGCAAGCGGTAAGACAGTTAGCAAAGATGGAAACATGGCGGGGGTACTCACTAATTGTGGTGTATCCCGAAATGATTGTCTAGTTTCTCTTTTGGTGCGTTTGTAATTTTTAAATGTAATTATTACATGTTTATTTTATTTTATAGAATTTTCATAGAAGTTTTTTCAAATAATACATAACTATTATAATAGCTAAAAGAATAAAATATAAATATTATTTTATTGTAATTTCTTGTTATTTTAAGATATTATTTTTTTATTTATTAAAGGAGTTTTTACTTTATATTTGTACATTTAGGCAGGAAAGAATATTTGAAAGAATTCAATTAATTTGCGTTTGTTTTCTACAAATATTCTATGCTGTTGTATTTATTTATGATATTTATGTAGTATTATTAATAAGATATATCAACAAATACAATATCTTGGTATTTTTATTAAGTAATGTAATAATTTCTTACTACTTTTTATACACATTTCTGTCATCTTTTTGAAAAATAGTAAATATTCAGTTTAGTGAGGTTATGTTAAGTTCTAAAAAATGTTTGTTGATATGAAATAATATTTATAATGTAAAGAATAATTATAGGTTGTAGGGCCAGCAGAATTATGTCACAAAGTTTCTGAAGGATTACATGAAAGTGCAAAAGAAAGGAAGTGGCGTATTGTTATACATCAGTGTGAACTTGTTGCTAAAATCATAGAATCGAGCTTAAGTCTTGGTATAGATTTCATTATTTTTGTTTTTGATTGGAGAACTACTCAATCTTTATCCGAAGTAAGTAGATATAAGTATATATGTCTAACAATTATAGTCTTTATGATATAATATTGATATCAAAGAAAATTATTTCTCAAGGTAGAAACAAATATAAGTCTCATAGATGAACATTATATAATTTCTGGAGCTGTATGCCTTGTAAATTGTAGAGGAATTTCAAATATTATGGGATTGACTTCCCATAAATCAGCAAAAATACGAGAAAAATACAATATTCGATTTTTATCTGCTAATGTTTTTGTAAGTTGTATATGTATATATTTCCTTTTGTAATTTATAGTTATTCTATTAATTTTTATATTCCTCTTAGAAACCACAAATTTGTGTTCAATTAAGTAATAGAATACTGAATTTAGTGGAAGCTATATTGGGCATAACAAGTGGAATTCCTACTACTGGTCTACTGATATAAAATTTTGTAAAACTTGTCCTTATATTATTAATATTAAAATGAAGAAAACAAATAGTAAAAATCAAGCATATGCTTCTAGTCAAGAAGACAGTGAAAATGATAGTGATGAAACTGAATGTAGTATTGGCAGCAATTCAACTGCTGGTACCCATCGCAGTGATACACCTACCCGCAGTGCTCGTTATAGAAGAAAAGGTCGGCGTAGAAGTAAAACAGCAAAATATAAACCATGTACAGACAAGCCCCTTTATAAATATTGCTGCAGTGTTAAAGAAGATCATGGACAGCCATTGTTTGGAGTACAATTTAATCATCATTTAAAAGAAGGTGAACCATTAATATTTGCTTCAGTAGGAAGCAATCGAGTAAGCATTTATGAATGTCCAGAAGGAGGAAATATCAGACTACGTCAGTGTTATGCAGATCCTGATCCAGAAGAAAATTTTTACACTTGTACTTGGACTTATGATGATTCTGGGAAACCTTTATTAGCAGTTGCTGGATCACGTGGTGTTGTAAGAGTTATTAGTCCTGTAACTATGACTTGCATCAAACATTATATTGGACATGGTCATGCAATAAATGAATTAAAAATTCATCCTAGAGATCCAAACATATTACTTTCAGCATCAAAAGATCATGCTCTTAGATTATGGAATATAAAAACTGATGTATGCATAGCAATATTTGGTGGTGTTGAAGGTCATAGAGATGAAGTCTTAAGTGCTGACTTTGATATGAAAGGAGAACGTATTATTTCATGTGGCATGGATCATGCTCTGAAACTATGGTCATTAGATAAGGCAGATATGCAAGAAGCAATAAAGCAGTCTTACTATTGTAATCCTAGTCGTAATGGAAGACCTTTTGATTCGATACTTCAACACTTTCCAGATTTTACTACACGAGATGTTCATCGTAACTATGTTGATTGCGTTAAATGGTATGGTGACTTCATTTTAAGTAAATCTTGTGAAAATTGTATTGTTTGTTGGAAACCAGGACGCCTTGAAGATTCTCAATTACGCAGTGGAGAAACAAGCGCTACAGTTTTACATAGGTTTGAGTTTAAGGAATGTGATATATGGTTTATACGATTTTCAATGGATTTTTGTCAGCGTACAATAGCTTTAGGAAATCAAGTGGGTAGAACATATGTGTGGGACTTAGAAGTTGATGAACCTGGTCAAGCACGCTGTTATTCACTGCAGCATCCGCGATGTACTGCACCTATACGTCAAACGAGTTTAAGTAGAGATGGTTCAGTTTTGTTATGTGTTTGTGATGATGCTACTGTATGGAGATGGAATCGTGAACATTAATATCTCCATAATACATACAATGGTGCCTTTTTATATTTACATAACATACTGTATTAGATGCTTATTACTGCCTTTATAATTACTATAAATAGTAAATTGTAAATTTATAACAGCGTATATTTATAAAGTAATTATAATTTCTCTATTCATAAGTAATTTATGAAAAATTAAAATTTAGATATTTATATATTTTATTACTAATTACGATATCCTCTTTATAAAAAAATGTGGAGCTAGTTTTTTATACGTGGAATTGTATCAAAAGGAATTTGAAAAATTACATTATGTTGTATTCATAGCAATTTTAGAAAGCTTTATATACCTCTATATGGCTCTAATTCTTCATACATAATATTTTGCGCACTAGTATAATTATTTCACAAAATAAAGTTATTTTGTACAAATATTTAACTATTCCATTTTATAATTAAACTTTAATCTAAACCTACTTGTAACAATATTTCATTTGTGATAAAAAATTAATGCATTTTCTTATAAATAGTAAACAACAAAACATTTGATTAATAACAAATGACAATAATACAAAATCAAATATTTAAAAAACTCTAAAAATTAAGATAACTTCTAATTCTTTTTTATGATTAAAATAATTTCATTTATAAACATAGAAATGAAGAATCTGACAAGACCTCGATTCTCTCATATTTTTCGATATCCCACGACTCAATTTGTAATATAAGTACAAGCAGATGATCCCAAAAGTTTCAAGAATACGAACAATACAAAAGTATTAAGATCTCATTCGATTTCGTCCAAATTTTCCGACCCTCGAAACTCAGATTTCTCGTATAACTGCAACCCGTGATACAATCCTTATATTTTAAAATTTTTACTATAAATTTTAAATTTGCTTCAATTTACTATTCTTCAATGACTGATTTATACATTGATTTGATAATAATCCTATAATTGAATTGTAATAAAAACTGATGGCTATGGAAGACCAAAGCAATTATTTGAAGTTATATACTTTTTATCGATAAAGAAAAATCAAAAAATACATAATCATTAAAAAATTGAATATTTATATACTTCAAATACAATATTATCTTTGAAGATGTAATAAATAAGTGCCAAAATGTGATTTATATGTAAGCAGGAAATGTATTGTAAATAGAAAATTTTGATTTTATGAATAATTGCTTAATAGTGAATTAACAACTACAGCACTTCTTTTTGCTTCTTTGGAATCTTTGTCTTCACCTTGTCGTTGTTGCATATCCTGTTGTCCTCTAATTCTAATGTTGTGCTTCTCTTTGAATGCATTTATTTCAAGTCCTTTCTTTGTTAACTGATCATTTAGGGCATCTATGACTTTAATTAACTACAAATTTTCAATGTTGTATTGTATTTTTAATTGTATAAAAATAAAAAATTATACATGCAAATTATTTTAACAATGAAAAAAAATAGAACAACTCTAACCTGTTCTTTATTTGTTACCAATGCAGGCATTACATCCTCTACAGTACGTTCACATAAAACTCCTCCAGTCATTCGATAACATTTCCTTTTCGGGTCTATATTTTTCAATGTATCAATTACGATCCTAAAAAATGATAAGAGTATATCATTTAAGCAATAAAATGATAATGTATGCTATCTGAAAGAAGATACATTATAAATAAATTTATAACATTGTTTCATTATAGAACTTTCATTAAAATTTCGTGGCATGAAAGTTTATGTCAAGTTATTTTTGCTACCTGTTCAAAATATTTAAAATATATTTATAGTAAGCAATAAAAATAAAGAATATAGGTTAGGAAACACATACTTGTGTTCATTTAGTTCCATCTCCATTTCTGACAATTTATTGGCCATTGCCCTTTGTTCATTGCGAAGCATTTGAAATTCAGATAATATTTCTGTGGTAGACTTCGTACCTTTTGAAGACTTTCCTGATTTTTTATCGCTAGCCATATTAGGAGCTCTATATTACTTCTTCATCCGTGAGATTCAGCACTTCAGCATGGATTCAGCGATGCTTTTGGCGCGTGACGTTTCTTAGTTAAGATCGATTTATACATAAATATATCGATTAAATTTTTAAATTCGATACATTTGTAATAAAGTAATGTCAGAGGAAATGTTTATTACATTACTTTAAGTACATTTAAATTTTATATTGTGCAAAAATAAATAAGTAATTAAAAATTCAATCTTGCTATAATAAAGAAAATTGGGTTTTAATAAAACTTTTATCATATACATTATTTTATTCGAAACTATAAGAAATATTATACATAAAGTATAGGAAATGAAGATTTTATTTATATTATTTATTTATTTTATATATATTACGTATATTTCATGTATTATTTATTGTATATGATTTTATTTATTTATTTATATATATTACGTATATTTTATGTATTACTTTAAACATATATTTTGCACATGAATTTTTTTGGATTAAATAGTTTAAAATTTATAAACAAAAATTAAGGTAATAATCAAATCTCTTTATTATCTTTTTTTACATTCTATGAGATGAAACTTCATTTTGTGCGTTGTTTTTTTGCTACAGAATGTAGCAAAACTCTATAAAAGTAAATTATCCACATATTGCATTCTATACAGAAAGAGAGAAGAGCAATATATCATATCTAAAATGAATAATATTTATACATAGAAAGTATATTTTGCTCACCAATTAATACATTCAAGCTCACAACATAAATAAAAAATCTCAGATAAAGCTACTCACATCATCATATATTTGTCAAGATGTTGCATTAGAAGAATTGTTATGTCTCTAGACATAAATATCCTTAACTTACTTAAATAATACGATTAATCTTAAATAATACAATTTATGAGCAGTGGCAAGTGACATACATTTCTTTTTGTTATTAAATGATATGTTATAAATAATTTTTTAGGCATATATAAATTTACTCATCATATCCCATACATTCATCATATCAAATTATTTTATTCTTTACTATCTAAATTTAGATATTAAACAGGAATGCAAAGAATGAGTATTATAACATTAAACCTTCTTTTGTATAACAAGTTTCATTATTATATTAAT
Organism: Bombus picipes; assembly: GCA_014737485.1. Taxonomy (NCBI): domain Eukaryota; kingdom Metazoa; phylum Arthropoda; class Insecta; order Hymenoptera; family Apidae; genus Bombus; species Bombus picipes. The sequence goes on from JACXIP010000092.1 coordinate 118,925, forward strand.
CACTTCATTATACATTCATGAGATGTATATACTTTATATACATATGTTAACGTGAATGTAAAGTATTACACATATTATTTACTGTACATATATCCTAATAGCAAGCATAGTCTCAAACAAAATATAATATTATCAGCCTTCCAAAATGAAATATAGAATAATAACAGTTTAATGTAGAAGTTATGTAAAAGATATACAAAAAATGTTAAAATTAATACATTCAATATTATTATATATAAATGATGTAAATAATGTAGGAATATAGTATTCAACAACAGTTATATGAGGAAGTTAATATTTGATTCTAGCAATCAAATATTAAAGTTATATACTAAAATAATGAAATAAGTTTAAGCAAACATTTTGCAACATATTTTCAGTATTGAATGAAAAATTATACGATATTTAAATTATATAAATATCTTATAATTCATAATAGTTTCATTTGATTGCATGTCTTTCACAAAATATAAAATTATAAATTTTTTAAAATGTTTTGTTCTGAAGTCTTATTTGATTATCACAACTGCAATCTTTTCTATATTTGAGAATTTAAAATAATACTCTTTAAATTGATAATGATAAATTCAAATAAACTAAAAATGACCACATTCTTAAATTTATAAAATTTTACTGTAATATATTCTATATTGTAAATGTATGTATGTATATAGAACATATCATAAGAAAAACTTAATTTACTTTAAGTCATGGAAGATATTATATCTTTGAAGTAATAGATACATATGTCACCTTACATATTATAAATGTATTTGTATGAATTGAACAGCACATTATACAAATATATTGCGTGCAGGAATGTATTTCTTTTTCCCCAGAGTGTCTCATTTTAAACACTTCTTTTATCTATTGCAAAAGTTGTTGTAATAAATTTCAATAAATAAACATTTTCGTATAACGAAAATTTATGAATGTTAAATATGCAATAAATAATGTATTAATTATAATACATTTTATAATACTTTTACATTAAAGTAATTCTGTAAAGTTCCTTAAGAAAGAAAATTTACTCGGGGATATATATTCAAGGTTTAGTTTTCCAATTACACGTATATTTACTGAAAAATAATTAAGAGGTTTTAATTACTGATATAAAACTACCCAAAAATATAGTAAGTTTATTTTACTAATATATAAGTAATAATATGTAAAATAATGAAATAAATAAATATAGATGTGTTCACATCATAAAAATATGAATTTCTCTTATCTACAATTATAAATGGGAAAGTTATATTGTCCTTTTATTTTGCTATTATCTGCACTAAAGAAGATATGTAAACGTTATTGAGATGAACACTTTCTGTGATTCTGCATAAAAAACTATTTTATCATTTCCAAAACTTCATTCCCTTAAAAAAGCTATCTTTAAGTGTATTATCTTCTTGCATGATTCAATATCAATTTTTTTCTATAATTGTATTTAATTTCCAGTACTTAAATATGTATTATTGTAATTTTCTTCACTTATATACAGTAAAAAATTTCACAATTTTAACTGTTTGAGTCCCAGAGGTCCCTAAAAAAACAGGGTCGAAAAATCCCGAACAGTGCGATAGCGCCTGTCTTAATCGATTACGAAGAGAAATAAGCGGCGCAATAGTGCCCGTTATATTTGTTATTTTTATGAAATACATTTATATTATATATGCGTATTATTAGTTTATAAATATTTCAAGTTTTGTTCAATAAAAATTACTGAGAAGATAACAATGAAATACAAAATACCGTCAGTCGTCTGTAGCATTCAAATGTACTGCGATTTTTCAACACAAGATCTAAACAGCGCCATCGCGCTACTTGGGACTCAAACGGTTAAATAAGTTTTGTTTCCATTAAAAATATCAGCATTTCAATGTAAATTATCTTAAAACGAAAAAAGCTATTGGTTTTATAATGTTACTAAACCGACGTTTCGGAATTTAATCTTAGTAAGAATTTATTAGATTTAGGATGTGCGAGCTGTTCTGTAAGATGAAAATGTGGTAAATGATATACTGTACATAACAGAGCTACTTCACCTTGTCGTAACTGAAATTCGCAACCATTTGCGAGAGGTCGTGAAGGTAATTCTCCTTCACAGACTAAAGCCCAATGATGCGATCTTTTCTGTCGTTCTTTTTCGTTTGAAAGAACAGGACTGGTTACGAAAAAGGGTTCTAAAAATGCGCGCGGTGCTGCATCTTGAGCCAAACATCGTGCAAGTCGATTTAAAATAGACTCAACAGAATGACGCGGTTGTTGCCGCGTAACTCTTAAATATTTCTGCAAAGCTCTTGCCATAGATGGAAATACTGCTTGTGCAGCTTCCATGGGATCCATAGGACCAGGATTTGGAGTAGACTCAACTTCTGAATGCAAACGTTTTATATGTGCAAATGCTTCTTCAGCGGCAGTGATTAATCTTGCTCTACGTTTTCGTACTCTACGTTCATAATCATGTTCCTCATAAAAACGTTCATTGTGACTGGAATCTCTACGACGAGTCTGAGTTGTTATGACTGCTCTATCACCACTACCTCCTCGTGACTGAACACTGCCAGTTACTCCACCATCAACCTCATAAAACTTGAAGCTTGACTGTTTTCTACCAGATTTTGATACTGGGAGTCTTTCTAGATATGGATTATAAATAGGAAATTCTGTATAATATTTTTCTAATACCCATACTGCTGCTCGCTGTATTGACAATTGTCCTATTGCATAAGATCGGGATTCACCATCTGGTGATCTTACAATCTTAAATATCAACATTATTATAAATACAATGTACTAAGAATAAATATAAAGAAGTAATTACACAAGAATGAAGTGCACTTACTTTAAGATAAAAGATAGGCTGTTGATGGCGAATTTCAATTAGTAATATAGCAATATAATGTATGAATAGTAGAGTATCTGCAAGAGTACCTGCATAATTTACTAAATTTTTATATTCTGTTATTTCACCATTAGCAGCAGTCTTAGCACTCTCAGTAACCTATAATTTATAATGATATAAAAATACTGTAGTTGAGAAGATCTTGAAAGTTAATAAAATTATGTACCTGAACAACATAAAATAACCAGTAAGTACAAATGCATAATGTAGTAAGAAGCAACACTCCCGCTCGGAATAAGAATATGCGTGGCATAGTAGCATTTTTTGAGCGTAAAAACACAGCCCAACTCCCAATACCTAATAGCACCAATTTAAAGGCTAAACCTAGTAATTGGCCTTTACATTCAGCATTACAAGATAATAACTGAAGCTTTTGTTGCATAGTTAAAACAGTTGTAGAATCAGGAAAAAATCCTAACTTAGGCAATATAACCATTGTTATAGGACTAAGAAAAGCACTTAATCCAAGCATCATTGCTATAATCGGCCCCATAAATCGATTACAGGAACTAAATGATCCATCATTCTCATTTGGCCAATGGCTCACATCTTCAGTTGATTCTGATCTATCAGAAGTATTTCCAGTGACAGCTGTAGTATTTTCACCCCAGTTTTCATCTTGAGGTAAAATTTGTACTTCTATAACTTCTTGACCCAAATTATCAGCACTATCTCCTCTTACATTAACAGTTGTTTGAAAAGGTGCCATTTCTGTGGAATCTAAATTGTGTCTTTCTTTCTTTTGACTACGACTTGTCCTTTAAAAAAATGTTTATGTTAACAAAAAGGTCATAAAAAGAAGCCTTTAGCTAAGTTATATTTTCTTTTGATTAACTAAAGTACCTGGTACTTCTATGTGAATGTTGCCTGTGATGAGATTTAGAACTATGAGTACGATGATGTTTTTGAGAAGTTCTGCTATGATGGCTATGGCTATGCTCGCTAGCCCCCGATTTTACGCTCTCCGTCTCCATTCCCCGGCAAAGGCTACCGCCCTGCTGTTACCCCATAAGAGCATACCCTCTTCCACTCGTGACCGAACACCAAGCACATGTACTTACGTAAATGTATCAAACGTAAAATTGCAATTTTATCGAATTATAAAATGGTATGATATGAACAACGAAGCATTTTTCAAGCTTGAAATTTTTTGCTGCTTTGACATTTTAAAATAAAGAATACATTTCTTTTACATATGATATTAGTTCCATTAAAAATTATTATAATAAAGCTACTTATTTAGTACAGGATTCTGTTAAAGTACTAAAAAACAGACGCCGACACGCCTAACGTTTATTATTCTGACCCCCTCTAACTTGTCTTGTTACCACATTCCGGAATAATTGTTAGGGAAAAAACAGCATGAGTTCCTAGGGATGTTAAATAAAAAAATAAACAGTATTAAATTTTTATGAAAGTAATATATATAATGTAAAAATCTTAAATTTAGTCGCTTTTTCACTAATTATAAGTTGCTTTGTAATCATATTGATAATATTGATATACCATTGAGAACAGGTCAAAAATGTTGGTGCCAATGCTGCTTCAATAAAACGTAGCTTTAGGCTTCTGATCTTATTATCATACCTAATGAACACAAAATACGTAACAATTGACGAAATTATTTGAACGGTTGATTTTTTTTCAAGGTAGGCTTTTTTGTACATATGATCTTAAATATATAAGTTTTAGTAAAGTACTGTTCACTGAAAAAAAACTAGTATATTATGGATCACCAATCATAAAGAAAACTTTTTATACTAAATTTGCGATAATGCTAACAAAACCGTGACAGATGAAAAGTGTTAAATAAGCAACTAAACAGGTAGGTACACGAAATAAACAATAATATAAAACAATATTATTTTATATATTGTTGAAACTATTCTATTATGAATTATACTTATGCATTAATAGCTTTAAAAAATCTTGAAGAATATTGGTATTTTATGTAAATATTTGATTAACTTTTCTTTTTAATTACTGGTATATTTTACATTATAAAAATAATTGCATGCAATCCATTGAAATGATTAAGGATAATTATTACATTACATTAATATAACTAGTTGTTGATTTTTGGTTTTTATGTATAGATATATATATATATATATATATATATATATATATATATGTATGATTATAGAAAAATATAAACATGGCATTACGTACATATGGTGATAAACCAATAAGTTTCCAAGTAGAGGAAAATGGAGAATATTATTGTATTGGTTCAGAAGTGGGCAATTATCTGCGCCTATTTCGAGGATCATTATACAAACGTTACCCTGGAATGTTCAGGAGATCCATTACAAATGATGAACGTAAAAAATTAGTAGAGCTTGGCTTAAGTCAGCATGTACTTGCATCTAGTGTATCTCTCTTAAGAGCTAGTGAAGTAGAAGATATTATCGAGGGTAATGATGATAAGTATAAAGCTGTATCAGTACATTCAACAGAACCTCCAGCTCCTAGGGAAGGAAAGTCAAAAAAATCGATGCCTTGGGTGCCTAGTTTACCAAATAGTTCACATTTGGATGCTGTACCTCAAGCTACACCAATTAATCGTAATAGAGTACATAATAAAAAAGTCAGAACATTTCCTTTATGGTAAATACTTAATCTCTTCCATATTTATATGAAAACAGATACTTAACAGATGATTTTTATTCTTTAAAAGGTGATTTATAGATGGTATTATTCAACATAGAACATTGTTAATACTATAATGAATTTTGAATAACATTTATTACGTTTGTTGTATTTTTCTAGTTTTGATGACACAGATCCATCAGCAAACTTAGAAAATGCAGCACAGCAAGAAATGTTAGTTCCAATTCGATTAGATATGGAAATTGAAGGACAAAAATTGAGAGATACTTTCACATGGAATAAAAATGGTATGGTTTCTTGTGTACCAATTATATATTATATAATCATATGTTATCACAATAAAACACTAATTTTTTTCAGAAAGTCTCATAACTCCTGAACAATTTGCTGAGGTATTATGTGATGATTTAGATTTAAATCCATTAACCTTTGTACCAGCCATTGCACAAGCTATAAGACAACAAATAGAGGCTTTTCCACAAGAAACAATTTTAGAAGATCAATGTGATCAACGAGTTATAATTAAGTTAAATATACATGTAGGAAATACATCTTTAGTAGATCAAGTAGAATGGGATATGTCTGAAAAAGAAAATAATCCTGAGAAATTTGCAATGAAACTGTGTGCTGAATTAGGACTTGGTGGAGAATTTGTTACTGCTATTGCTTACAGGTAAGTACAGTTTTGTCTTAAAATGAACAACTCGTTATTCCCTCTTCTTTATTTGAACTCACCAGGATGAGAATATGCACAATGCTTTCTCACTCTGATATTAGCGATTCTGGCGTGTTATATCCTACTTGGTCAATCACTTTTTATTTGTTGCAATTTCGAGCTTCCCGCTCGTTCTATGTCTTTTTTGTGCCATTTGAAAACAAAGTCAAACTGAATAGTATACCCGACTGGAATAAGCATCTGACTGGCCTTAAGCACTTTGCTTATTTCTAGGAAAGCTATATAAGTAATCTGAATATTTTATAAAATATTTTAATAAAATTTATTAGTATATCTTAATCAAATTTACTTTAGTGTACGAGGACAATTATCATGGCACCAAAGGACCTATGCATTTTCTGAAGCACCTCTACCTACTGTAGAAGTACCTTTTAGACCACCTTCAGAAGCTGATCAATGGGCTCCATTTTTGGAAACATTAACAGATGCAGAAATGGAAAAGAAAATACGCGATCAAGATAGAAATACGCGGTAAAAACTATTATGTTATATAATTCAACAACTATAATATGCATAAAATAAATATGTAATTACAATATTTTTATACTTTTTGTTCCAGGCGTATGAGACGCTTAGCAAACACTACACCTGGATGGTAATGCATGTAAATTATAACGATAAAAAATTACGGCGTTATACTTGTAGATTTATTCTGAAAATATCCATTTTTAGAGATTTTTAAATTTTAAATATAATAAATAAACCCTTATATCAAAATTTAAATAGAGAATAAAATACATTTTAATAAAAATTTACACATTTACCAATATCACAATATAGCTAATTAATATAAAACTTTATTATGAAAAAGTATTTCTATCTTCTTATAATCATTCCCTCTTTGCATGTTCTTACTTACATGTCGTGATTGATGTTACATAACCAAAGAAATAGAAAAAAGGTCTTGATAATCAACTTAATTTTAACTGTTTATGAAATATATGTCATGTGATCATGTAATGAAACACTCATAATATTGATAAGTAATTTTTAATCTCTTCTATTTACTATAATCCAGACTTTCATGTTTTAAAAATGTTTTACAGTAATGAAACAATCAAAAGTATATGGCTAAATAACATTCGTCTTATCTACTTAATTAGTCATTCGTTTTATTCTGAATTTTGAATACTCAATTTTGGTTATTTTCATAATTATTTATTTTAATATCAACATGATAGATAGAAGAATATTAAGTAAAATTTCTAACTTGTTGAAAAAATATGCTATTTAAATCATACAGTTTTACTTATAATTTTGTTATACTTATAAATTATGTACAATTAGCAATATAAATAAAAATATAATATTTATAGATAAAAATTAATGCAATAGAATTTGGATTAAAGTAGCTTATAATCCTTAATCTATAAATTTGAATTGTAGTTTATAAAAAAAGCTAAACTTAACTGATTAATAGACAGACATGTATTGGAAAAATGTATTACTGATATAAAAAATTTCGGTCACTCCACCCATAATCGCCTGTTCAATTATCATTACGTATCCAGATCCAGTATCGAGTATAGGACTGTCAATCTACAAAGTGTGAGTAAGAGAAGTTGATTGAGGAAGGGGAATACGCACTGAAATGTACGGATATTAATCGACTCAGTTCACATTTGATGCTTAACGGGGCAAGAGTATTGGCAGGCGAAAACAAATTCCAAACATGGATATCAGTTCATTGATATACAAATCATCGCAACAAAAAAGTACAATTTCAACATTCCATAACAATCCTTTTCCTCGTAGACCTTGGATTACTGATACTGGAGCTGCAGCGGCTGTCAGTCATAGCGGTGTTAAAGGAATTGTGGCTGGTAAAATACATCTTTTTTTATTATATCATTTCTTGTAATGATTTCATTTTTAATATGTGTTCAGTGCTTTTTATTATTTATTGGGATAGTCCAATAGAAAACAAACACATTAGTTGAAAGTGAGAGAGAAGTGTAAGTAAAACTAGAATAGCGACAAAGATAGATAAACTGAGTCAGCGCATTCGACACATGATAGATTCAAAGATCGAGAAATATTTAACCTTCGAAATATGCGCTAGTACAACAATTTTTGTTTTAAAGATTATAAGTGAAATTGTTTATATATTTTTCTTTTAAATATATATTAATGGATTCATTAAGTACTTCTTTACCAATTTTCATCAATCTTTTAAATAATAAAATATTAATGAAATTATGGATATATTTTAGGAGGTATTACTGGCGGTATAGAAATATGTATCACTTACCCAACTGAATATGTAAAAACACAGCTACAACTTGATGGGAAAGCTGGATCTGGTAAACAATATTCAGGAATATTGGATTGTGTGAAAAAAACCATAAAAAATCGTGGATTCTTTGGTCTATACAGGGGTCTTTCAGTATTACTTTATGGTTCAATACCAAAGTCAGCTGTACGCTTTGGTTCCTTTGAAAAAATGAAAGAATTGTTAGTAGATTCAAATGGAAAACTTACTACACAGAATAGTCTTATAGCAGGACTATGTGCAGGTGCATCTGAAGCTATTTTTGCAGTTACTCCTATGGAGACCATTAAAGTAAAATTCATAAATGATCAAAGATCTGCTAATCCAAAATACAAAGGATTCTTTCATGGAGTAGGGATGATTACCAAGGAATATGGTAAATAGAATATTAATATATATTATTTTATAAAGAGTTCAAGTCAATAAATATAATTTTTTGATCCATACATTTACAATCTAATTTAAGTATGATTTTAAAAAGAACTAAAAGCTTAGTTATTGCTTAATTAAATTGCTTAGTAATGCTCTAAAAACAAGTAAATTCCCCTTGAACCATATGTGCAACAAGTCCAATCAAGAGCTATGTAAAGAGGTCAAGTTATATTAGTTATGTGCTTCTCAATTTACATATATGACAGTAAAGCAATGTCATATGTCACAATAAGTTTATTGTGACATTCAATCATATGCTACTAAACATTTGTTATTACATTATACAATGTGTATAAGTTATGTATCATATTAATATTAGTACAAATAAAAATATAACATTTTACTTGCTAGGATTCAGAGGCATATATCAAGGACTAACACCTACAATTTTAAAGCAAGGATCAAACCAAGCAATTAGATTTTGTACCATGGAAACATTAAAAGATTGGTATAAAGGTGGAAATAAAGATGTAGTTATACCAAAAGTAGTTACTGGATTTTTTGGTGCATGTGCTGGGGCATTATCTGTTTTTGGAAATACTCCAATTGATGTTGTAAAAACTAGAATGCAGGTAAATATGTTTTTTTTATAATCATTAAGTTATATATATATTATATATTATTTATATATAACTATATATATATATATATATATTTTTAATATACTTCACTAAATGTGTATCATACTTTCAGGGTCTAGAAGCCTCAAAATATAAGAATAGTATAGATTGTGTGAAACAAATATGGATCAATGAAGGTCCAATGGCATTTTATAAAGGAACTATCCCAAGATTAAGTAGAGTATGTTTAGATGTTGGCATAACATTTATGATTTATGATTCCTTCAAAGAATTTTTTGATCGGCTTTGGCCTTGAAAGTTATTAATTTTGCAACTGTATATTCTAAAATGTCAGTGCAAATGTAGCTTTCATAATTTCATCATTGTTTATGTAATATATCCATAATCGTACATGTTAAGAAATGCCTTTATTTCAAATATGATACATACCAAAGTATTCTGTTATAATGGGCATTTTAATGAATGAAAATGAAAGGAAACAAAGTCATATCGAAAAGTTTCAATTTTTATATTAATTAATGTCGGTATTGAAAGCTGCAGTTGTATAGAGCACAAATTCCACTATATATATTTTTTTATATAAATTTTTATTTAACATAAAATGAAAATTATATGTATGGCAAATGGTAAATGGCAATGTAAATTTATTCATATAATTATTTCAATTTTGTTTATCAGTTTATATATTTTATTTAAAATATTGTTAAATATTTAACATTCCTATAGATTTGAGTCATCGAATGAATGTTTATATTGTGAAAGTGATTTGTACATGGTATGCATAAGTTATGTAGACATATATATATATATATATACACATATATACATATATATTTCTAAGAAATATTGTACAGTTTCAGTACAAAAATATACAGAATGTTAATTAAAATAATGAGAATAATAAAAAATGTTTATTACTTGAGCGAAGGGAAATAGATTGACTTTTTAATTAAGTCTTTTTAGTGTAGTAACATTCAAATAAGATTAGAGTAGGTAAGAGGTATAAAAAGGTATTAATCAGAAATATTTTTATTTATGTGCACATTACATTCCATTAAATATAATTATCTTCGCTCAGATATTGTAATATACTTTAACATTAATTAAACAAAATTTAACTATAATGGCTGTGACATTCAAATGGAGATAAACATGTAGAAGTTCCTTCAAAATAGAGACCTTGTAATCTCATAACAACTGCAAACTATCTATTTTATTACTTTAACAATAAGGCATGATGGTTCATAATGTTTTGTATTTATATTTGTACTTGTACATTGAAATATATATCTTTGCAGTACTATTTATAAATGTTTTATAAAAAAAACCTGTTAATATCTTTAAAGTATAGAAAACCTTCATTATTAAAATTATAAGATATTTTTGTATTTAAAAATCTTTTTCATATATATATACTTATAAATGATTATTGTCTTACAAATAATTATGATGTATTTTTAGTTGAAAGAAAAGATATTTGTAGTATTTGCAAATAATATATTGGAATAACAATTACTGATTGTTTACTGCTACTCTTTATACAGAACACTATTTACATTACACAATATTTCTATCCATATAAAACATAATTTTGTAACATAACATAAATTTGTAAAAATAATTTATAAAGTCATATACGTCATATATTATTTCAATAAGTGAATTCTACATTTCTATGCATGTATATACACAACAGCGTAAATTTATGAGCTATACATGTGGAGTCCAATACACAAAGGTACTTACAAAAGCAGACAGTGCCGGCCCCACTCTGGGCCCAAGGGGGAGCCCGGGGTCACATTCCAAGATGGCTGTGCCTGAGGAATGCAGTGGGTGCCCTCCTAAGACGCCTTCCTCCCTCCTTTTTTATTAATCGAATCAATTCACCTATCCTAGCGAATATTCTGATTACTAAGACGAAATAGTTTATTTCAGCGTGTATCCGGTGAGTGCTGCCTAGATTTGAAAGTAGCATCTTGTAGAAAATAAATCTGAATGAGGAAAAGAAAGGTGGTACAGGAAGACCTAGAAAGGTCTTATACTCTAAAATGTGTGGTCTTATCTAATGAAGCTCCTTTGCTGCAGATAATGCTCATGCAGGAGGATGCTACTTGCTCGTCTTAAGCAATGTCTCATAGGGATATCTCTGAGGTAACAAGATCCTACAGTACAAATATGATGACGAATATTATTATCATATTTTAGAATTAAAATCATTTAATTTTATAAATTTGTGTTTTTTATTTTTGTATTCATTACAAAATTTGGTCTGCTGTTTGCAATTTTGATAATAAATTATGTTTTTAAGATCATATTGTATATATTTATGGATATATACATAAAAATAAAAAACAACAAAGATTTGTATTAAAAGTGGTAAAACAAGAATTATGTTGAATTGTATATTTTTTATACAATAATATTTTTAATGTTGTAATAATTGATATAAAAAAAAATAATCAAATTTAAGAATTAAATATTAGATTTTAAAATATGAATGAAAATATTTATTTAAATTTTTTATTTAATAATTATTTCATTAAATCACTTATTTCTATTTATAAAATGAAAATTGATATAAATTAATATTTATGATAATTATATATGTAATAATTAATGTTATCTTATATTAGTTTAATATTACCTTATTTTTTATAATAAATTTTTTATACAATGTTTATAAATAATATTTAATTAACACAATGATAGTAACAATATAATTCTGAAATAAATATGTACACATGTATGTGCATAATATATATATATTATATATATATATATATATATAAATATTTATAAGGTGGAGCCCGAAGGTACGTCGGCCTTGGCTGCTGGATCAAGATCTCTATTTTTAGAGACTGTACGTCGCAGCAATGCAGCATGTCAAAATGGTGATTATGCTCTTGCTGCAAGTTTGTACACAGAAGCTCTTGCTTTGGATCCACTCAGCCATGTGCTATATTCAAACAGGTCAGCTGCCCGGCTCAAAATGGGTTTATTTGCACTTGCTCTTCAGGATGCTGTTAGAGCTACCGAACTTAGCCCTCAATGGCCAAAGGTAATAGCTGCTTTTGTTCGTTACTTTTCAAATAATTAGTAAAACCAATATCTCTATTAGGCATACTACCGTCAAGGAGTAGCCTTACAATGTCTAGGGAGACATGGAGAGGCTCTTGTAGCCTTCAGTACAGGTTTGGCACATGATCCTACCAATTGTCAACTCTTATCTGGTCTTGTGGAAGCATCCTTAAAATCACCATTGCGTGCAACACTAGAACCAACATTTCAACAATTACGTGCAATGAAACTTGATGAATCTTCTTTTGTTGTCATTTCTGTTGTTGGCCAAGAACTTCTTGGAGCAGGACAGTATAAGGCAGCAGCTGGTGTATTAGAAGCTGCTCTTACTATTGGTTCTTGTAGCTTAAAATTAAGGGGTTCTGTATTTTCTGCTCTATCTAGTGCATATTGGGCATTAAATTCTTTAGATAAAGCTATCAATTATATGCAACAAGATTTAGGTAAATATTGAAGATAGATAAAATAATATGTATGTATCAATAAAATATTTCTTTGTATTCTGAGTAAAAATATTTCTAGGTGTCGCACGATCTTTAGGAGATACCCAGGGTGAATGTCGAGCTCATGGAAATCTGGGCTCAGCATATTTTAGCAAGGGCAGTTTTAAGGAAGCTTTAACAGCACACAGGTATCAATTGGTTTTAGCTATGAAGTGCAAAGATACTCAGGCTGCAGCATCTGCTTTAACTAGCCTGGGTCACGTTTATACAGCTATTGGTGATTTACCAAATGCACTTGCATCTCATAAACAATGTGTACAATTAGTAAAACAAATGGGAGACCGACTTCAGGAAGCCCGAGAAATAGGAAACGTGGGAGCAGTTTATTTAGCAATGGGAGAATTTGAAAGTGCTGTTGATTGTCATACACAACATTTGAGAATAGCAAGACGTTTAGGAGATCGTGTAGAAGAAGCAAGAGCTTTCAGTAACTTAGGTTCATCTCATCATTATCGAAGAAATTTTGGTCAAGCAATGGCTTATCATGAAAATGTGCTAAGAATAGCTCAAGAACTCGGTGATAGAGCAATAGAAATGAGAGCTTATGCTGGATTAGGTCATGCTGCAAGATGTGCAGGTGAACTTTTTAGAACAACAAATAATGAGAAACTTAATGAGGAATTAACTTTATTGTAAAATCTCTTTCAAATATATCATTATTTAGGTGATCTTGCACAAGCCAAGCTGTGGCACCAAAGGCAACTTGATGTTGCTTTAGCTACAAAAGATAAAGTTGCTGAAGGACGAGCATGTAGTAATTTAGGAATAGTTTATCAATTACTTGGTGAACATGAAGCAGCACTTAAACTACATCAAGCTCACTTAGGAATTGCTAGATCATTAGGAGATAAAGCTGGTATGGGTAGAGCATATGGAAATATTGGAAATGCTTATAATGCATTAGGTTATTATGAACAGGCTATTAAATATCATAAACAAGAATTAACAATAAGTAAAGAGGTAAATTGTTTAAGATATGCAATGAAAAATAAATTTAATAGCAAATTTATACCATAAAACAATATAAAAATTGTTGTTTAATATAGGTCAATGATCGTAGTTCAGAAGCTAGCACACATGGAAATTTAGCAGTAGCATATCAAGCTGTACAGGGTCATGAAGCAGCATTAAGACATTACAGAGCTCATTTAGCTATAGCGCGCGAGCTGAAAGATACAGCTGGTGAAGCTTGTGCATTACTCAATCTTGCTAATTGCTTGTCATCTCGTGGCAGATTTGAAGAAGCTGTTCCATATTACGAAAATTATCTTATGTTATCTCAGGAACTACACGATGTTGAAGGAGAAGCTAAAGCATGTCACTTCTTAGGTTATGCTCATTATTGTTTAGGCAATCATCGTGAAGCTGTTAGATATTATGATCAAGACTTAGCATTAGCTAAGGATTTACAGGATAAATCTGGGATGGGAAGAGCTTATTGTAATTTGGGGTTAGCACATTTAGCTCTTGAAAATTTAGATACTGCACTAGAATGCCAAAAATACTATTTGGGTAAGAAAATCGTGCATCTGCATATTTATATTTTAAAAATAGCAAAATATACATATACTTAATATTAATAATTTATCTTTCTATATAGCTATTGCACATATGACTAAACATTTAGCTGGAAAATTTCGTGCTTTGGGAAATATTGGTGATTGCCTTTTACGCCTTGGAGAAGCTGAAGAAGCAATAAAAATGCATCAAAGACAATTAAATTTAGCACGACAAGCAAGTGATCGCAGTTTAGAAGCTGCTGCTTATGGAGCTTTAGGTATTGCACATCGGACAATAAAAAATCTTGATAAGGCATTAGGATTTCATACTCAAGAACTAACTTTAAGACAAGAAGCTGGTGATTTACGTGGTGAATGTAGAGCTCATGGAAACTTAGGGGCGGTGCACATGGCACTAGGTCAATATACTCATGCAGTGAAGTGTTATCAGGAACAACTTGAAAGGGCAAAAGAATTAGCAGATTCAGGAGTTGAGGCTCAAGCTTTAGGTGAACTTTATTTATAATGTTTAAACTACTTAAATTTACAGCGATATTGCTCACTATTTTTCTTTTAAACAGGAAATTTAGGAATAGCTAGACTTAATATGGCACATTATGAAGACGCAATTGGATATTTTGAACAACAATTAGCAACTTTAGAACCATTAACTACGGGCACAGCTTTACTAAATAAAGCTAGAGCACTTGGCAATCTAGGCGATTGTTATGAAGCCTTGGGAGATCCAGAAGAAGCTATAAAATGTCATGAGCAACAATTAACAGCTGCTACAAAATTGAAAAGTATAAGAGAACAAGAAAGAGCATATCGGGGTTTAGGTCGAGCTCGGGAAGCAACTGGAAATTTACAAGAAGCTTTAGTTTGTTTTGAGAAAAGACTAGTAGCTGCACATGAAGTTGATAGCCCAGAATCAAGAGGCGCAGCTTACGGAGATTTAGGTAATTAATATGTAAAATATTATACTATAGAACCTATAAATATATTAACTTTTCTTGATGAGTGTTATAAGTTGTTAATATCAATTGTGTAGGTCGAGTACATGCTGCATTAGGTAACCACGAACAAGCTGTTAGTTGTTTATCACATCAACTGGCACTTGCTAGAGGACTTGGAGATAAAGCTGCTGAAGCAGAGGCTGCTAGTGGGTTAGGAGCTGTTCATCTATTAATGGACGATCCAAATTCTGCATTACGACATCATCAATTGGAACTTTCAATTGCTGAAGCTTTAGATGCAGCTGGGTTACAAGCTAGAGCTTGTGCAAACTTAGGTGTAACTCAAGAAGCTTTAGGGCAATTTGAAGAAGCAATAAGATTACAAGAACAATCATTAAGTCTTGCAGCAGCAGCTGGTGATCAACCAGCAAGAGCAGCTGCATTTTCCAGTTTAGGTCGACTTCATCATTTATGTGGTGATTTATCACGATCTTTGAGTTACTTACAATCGGGATTGTCTTTATCTGAAGGATTAGGAAGAAGAGAAGAAGCAGCTAGATTAAGACACAGACTTGGTCTTGTTCATTGGGAAGCTGGAGAAGCAATTATAGCTGTAGAACATTTAGAGAAAGCAGCAAATTTATTAGAATCATTAGATGGAATTTCTTCAACCCTTACCTGTGGACAACCAAACAAATCTGAGTTATTATCAGAAACGTACAGAATGTTACAAAAAGTACTAATCAGTTTAAATAGAGCTGAAGAAGCTCTGAATTGGGCAGAAAGATCGAGACGAAGTAAAAGTAATTGTTTAGATGATGCTGCGCATTATTCCGAAATTATTGATAGACAACGTGGAGTTATTTTATATTATAGGTAATTTAAATTTATTAATAAATAGTGTGAACAAATTGTAATTCCATAAAACGGCTAGTAAATGTTAAATAACGTTTCAGTGAAGTAGGGTGTGAATTACACGCTTGGTGCTTAGCTCCTGGTCGGGGACTATTACGATTTCATTCTACTAGTTTGGATGATGGTATAGGATTAGAGAAGCGAGTTTTGCAGGCACGAGAAGCTCTTTTAGACGAAACAAGTGAACTTGTTGAAGAAACAAAAATACCATCGAGAGGACATCATCTCAATGCTAGTTCATACAGTTTGAGCAGTCTGTTTAGTGTGGGTTCAATTAGTTCACGAGCAGGAAGTGCTCGATGGGGACGAGGAACCAAAGGACCAACATGGCAATCACCATTACCAATTCAAGTACTTTACGATTTACTTTTAGCACCTTTTGAAGATCTTTTACCACCAGCAAGGAAGGAACTAATTATGGTAGTGGAGAAGTCTTTATATTTGGCACCACTTCCAGCTTTACAATCAAACCCTGGAGAAGATTATTTATGTGAAAGATTTTCTTTATTAGTAGTACCATCGCTTGCAGCTTTAAAAAAGCGATCAAAGACTCCTATGCCAGAAGGAGGTGCAACGGTAGCTGCATTAGTTGCAGGAAATCCTGTGCTTCCTGAAGAAATCAGGGAAGAATATAGATGGTCAGAAAGTGTTGCTTCTACTGAAACAGAATCTGAGATTGTTGCTGAATTATTAGAAGCCCGTGCTTTAACTGGTAGGTATCATTACGAATTTAAATAAATTAAAGAAAATTATAAATAAATAATCTTTTTAATCTTTACTAATAGGGATAGAAGCAACGAGGTCGACTGTTTTAAGGTCTTTACCTGATGCAGAATGTGTACATTTAACAGTACCAGTTTTCTGGAATTCTGCCAGTTTAGCATTAACTGCAGATCCTTGTGAAGATCCATCTGTAAAACCAGAATACTTGCTAAGCTATTCAGATATTACAAAACTAAGAATAGCTGCCCGTTTAGTTGTAATATCTAGTGGCCATGGCTGGAATAGTACAGAAAATACAACTGCTACATCAGATGGCGTACAAAATTTAGCCAAAGCTTTATTAAATGCAGGAGCACAATGTGTACTTATAGGAATGTGGGCAGTTCCACCTACAGCTGGTAGTATATTATTACGAGCATTCTATAGTGCTATGTTACAAGGTGCTAGAGCATCAAGAGCATTGGCAGAAGCTATGCAAACAGTTCAACATACAAGACATTTCGCACATCCTGCAAATTGGGCTGGTTGGTTACTTATTGGAGGAGATGCAAGATTGTCAAACAAGGTATAAATCTTAAAAAATTTATTAAATTTAATAATTCATACGTAAATGATAGTTCATGAAATATACATTTAGGTTGCCTTAATGGGACAAGCACTGGCTGAATTATTACGCGGTGGTCCTGAACAAAGTCGTGATGCATTACGTGTAACACTTCATTTAGTAGAAAAATCATTACAACGAATACATCGTGGACAAAAAAATGCTATGTACACAACTCAGCGTAGTATTGAAAATAAAGTGGGTGCAGCCACTGGTTGGCGAGAACTTTTAATGTCAGTAGGTTTTAGATTTGAACCTGCTGGAAATGGAATACCATCCTCTGTATTTTTCCCACAAAGTGATCCAGAAGAAAGATTAACAAGATGTAGTGCAAGTTTGCAGGCATTATTGGGATTGGGACCATCGTCATTACATGCTCTTGCTAGGTTGTTGCAGGTAGTAAATAAATCTGTATATTCTGACGTTGCTACTTGTAAAAGTTAATAATCTATTATATTAAAGGAAATTTTTATTGTAGGCACCAGAAGCAGCAGAGGATGTTATTGCTGCAATGAGAAGAGCTACATGTGCGACGGAAGGTCAAGAAGTCACATTGCCAGTGCAAGTATGGAGAGCATCAGGATCTCATGAATTATTTGCAAGTCTAGGTTTTGATCTCATGGAAGTTGGTCAATCAGAAGTTACATTAAGAACAGGAAAACAAGCATCACGGAGAGCTGTTCAATTTGCTCTTCAAGCTCTTCTAGCTTTATTTGGTAAGCCTAAACTGGTCATGTGTGTATAATAAATAAAAATGAAAATATGTCATTTAAATTATAATTATGTTCTTAGATACACAAGAAGCACCTAAAAGTTTGACTTTAGATTCTAGTAGTTCAATGGAAAGTCTAGCTTCTGTTGCTCATATTGAAAAAAATGTCATAGAACGACCTAGATTAGGAGGTGCATTTGCAAATTACGTTCGACATCGAGGTGAACCTGATGGTAAAACTATGGAACCACCAAATGTTCCAATTCCTACATCACGACAACCATGTCAAAATAGTGGAGGTATAAATAACTTAGACTAAAATTTAGATAAGTATTGAATATAAAATTATAATCATATGTATGTTTTGTAGGTGAATCGGATGTTGCTTTCACTCCTAGTCCTCCTGTAGCACTCAATTTAAATCATCAAACACGTATCAGAAATCTTTATCCCGATCAAAGCTTAAGACCAGGGTCTAGTTCAAGTAGTTCAGTAACAGATTGGGATAACGGTCATGCAACAGTTCTAAGGCGACAACCATTACCACCTTTACCAGCAACAGTACTAGAAAGATTAAGTGTTCGAACAGAAATTGGATCTAATTCTCCAAGAAAGCCTCGTCATCCTACAACAACTGAAGATATTTGTTCTCAGACTGACTCTGCACAACCTGCAGAAACACATAATCAAAATTTAAGAAACGTAGCCACGTCCCTCACAAGTTTAACACGTGAATTAACGCCTACGATTTCAGATGTATATCACGAGCGAAATTTAGGATTAGGATTGGCACCATCTTTATCAAAATTATTAGAAGAAGTAGGTTCTGTGACTGGAAATGAAGAAAATCAATCAACACGAACGAATCATAATCAGACTCAAAATTGGATGCAAAATGAAGAATTATGTCGAAGAGATGAAGCTGATGGCAGATCCATTGCTGAGTCACAATGTAGTGCTACCAGCTCTAACAAAATACATCGAAAAGCACCTCCTCCTCCAGTGTAGATTATTTATATACTATTTATAAGCACTAAATGATATTTTAAATGAAAATAATAGCACGAGGTACCAAAGAATGGAAGATATTTTATTGGACACAAATTTCTTAATATTTTGTGATTTGAGATGGGAATAATTTACGGTGATTGCTTATTTTGTTGCAATATGACTCTAATTATGCACTTTTTACATAATATATTTTCCAATACAAATATCAGTAAATGCCATTTGCTTACACTGATAATAAAATTCGATATTAACAAGATACTGTATACAACGGCACCTAATGCTATACTCGTGTTTCTTAATGCAAAAGTGTATTATATTAGCATAAAGATGAACATTGTTCATGTATGTTATATTTAAATTTATTAAATGAAATTTATTATTATATATAAAATGCGACCAGTGACTGAAGTAATATTTCAATTTAATAACATATTTAAATTTGTATAAAGTATTGAACTAAAAGTTTGTACTTTTTCATTTTTGATAAATATATTGATGCATTTTTTAATGGGATGCATCATTTTATAAAAATTATGTGCATGTATTTATACTTATATCATCAACAAAATATGAAATTGCTGTATTTAATTATCTTTTAGCATATGAATAAAAATCTAATAATGAAATTAGTAAATCATGAAGAACTGAATTTAAAAAAAGATAAAAATACACTTAAAAATTAGATAAAAAATTAAGATACCTTTATTTTGTTCATTATTAAAACAATTTTAAATGACCAGTTACATTATCTATCAATTGAGCTGGACCTGGACCAATAGCACATACTGTTTTACTTCCTGGCTTTACTTGTGTCTGTCCAGCATCCTGTATTATATTTGCCAAAAGTCCTACAGTTCTAGCTTGTTTTGCTATTTCTTTCAAAGCATTCTCGCTATCCACCTAAGCATTTTTTTATTTACTAATAAGGATTTGATTTAAAGCAAATAATATTACATGTAATATATATATAAGAAGTATATATACCTTAACAGTAATTTTAGCTTGGCCACACTTTTCCCAAGCATATAAAAATTCAGGATACTTTGTGGCTGCCTTATAAGCTGCAACAGCAGCATGAGCACATTGTGCTGCAATTTTTCCTTTTCCCATTTTTAAATCAGTTCTAATAACTAAAACAAGCTTGTAATTATCTGCATACATTTGCTGAAAATAAAAACTATTATTTTTGTTTGTGTATTTATTAGATTAATTATTAAAAAATATAAATATATATACAAATTTTAATTTTACTTACCATACAATTTAAAGTTTCATTGCAATTATCATTAGAAGATTGCAATTTTTTTCTATTTATTATTGCTATTATTTTATATAAAGAATAACCTATTATTGCTGAAATTATAAATCCTACCTTTGCATCCGTAGCGGTTTGCAAAAGTATTTGAGTAATATTCATCTTACTAAAATTTACTAAAATTCTGTAACATTAAAAAATATTCAATCACACTATTAAAATTTATTTAATTCGTCATAAAGAATTTAATTTTTAAAAATAAATTAGATATAAAAGATAGATATTTACATCAAAGTAATTTTACAAAACGTATATATCCTTAGATTAACTTTTTCTTTTGATATAAGCAAAACTTATATTGTTCCATGTGACAGCTTCTATAAGGTTAGGTATCATTTAAACATATACAATATAAATGTACATAGTACATCATACACATATAACTCTGATAGAAATTAATAATCTTTAAGCATAATACGAGACATAAAGTATTATATTAAATTTAATTTTAATTCATTTTTAAAGATATATAAAGTAACATATTTTTTAAATATCTACAATAAATTTTAAAAGAAAGTAATACAATATATGCATACACATATGCATGTGTAGAAATTTATATAACCATTTTTAATTGAATTAAAGAACATTCAGATTCATTTTTATATTCAAAATATAAAATTATTTGATAAATTTAAAGAAGACATTATACATATACATATAGGGGTGTTATACATGTAACTGTTATGCAATAATTTCACTATGAACGCGCTATAAAGTAGCATGAAAGTAACGCCTCTAATAATGCGAATGTTTTCAGATTTAAAGTATTCTCAGTGACCCAAGCAGAAGACAAAAAAAAGTAAAATTAAATGGGAATTATAGCGCATTCGTCTCTTCGTTTGTATATCTGTGGCGCGTTTTGGTTCATACGCGGTTCAACAAACACCCAATGTGGCGCTTGAGTTTGGAAGGTTATGGATTAAAGCTTCGGGGTGTGGCATCATATTGTGTTTTATAAAATAAATAGAATATTGTATGCTCTTGTGATGACGGGTGAATTCATTTTCTAAACGTAACGAATGTGAAGTATCTCCTTTCAACGGTGCGTGTGATGCCTACAACATTTCAACCACCGCTTGAAATTTGTTTTTCGAGAAAATTTTTTAAATGTATTTACGACGATATCACGTTTTTGGTGCTTTACTCTGAAATTTGTGTTGTTTGAATGAAAAAATATAAATTCAAAAATGTTTATCATATTTTTCAATTAATTTGCATATTGATGCATATTTATGTGTAACGTTGACACAAGGTAGTTGATTGTTGCTTGATAGGATACGGTCCATGAAATCACGTGTATTAAAATCTACGTGGGATGTTGGGCGCTATCACCCCCACGAACCCCCACGAGTATACCGAAATGTCTCGGTTAGCCGACTACTTTGTTGTGGTCGGCTACGACCACGAAAAAGAGAGTAAGTTTTTATTTTTAACGAAAGTAAAAATATATCGATATTTTTAATATACATGATTGTCAAACATTTAAGATGTGTAACAATAAGTAATCTTAGCAAGTAAGCTTTTATAATAAATTATATACACACACACACATATATATATATATATTTTGTATGTCTTCAATAGCGTAAATATTTTTTATTTATGTGTTACGATTTATTGAAGTATTATTAATATTTTATATTGTTTAAGAAATTTAAATATTTGTACCACAAAGATATAGTTTATCAAAGTACAATAACAAAAAAGTTGATATAATACGTAATTTTATTTATGTTTATAGGAGGGGGTATAAGTAATGGAATCATTTTACAAAGGTTTCCAGAAAAGGATTGGCCAGATACACCATTTATAGAAGGAATAGAATGGGTAAGATTTTTCTTTATTACATTTTTATTTCTTATAACTAATCTTTTCTCAATTTTATTTTATAGTTTTGTCAACCACAGGGATGGGCCTTATCTACAGAAAGACAAGAACCACGATTTTTTGTATCTATTTTAACTGATATTGATGCAAATCGTCATTATTGTGCTTGTATGTGTTTCAATGAAACAGTGTCTATATTGCCAAGTAAGCCTGTAGATGAAGAAGAAGATCCTGTAGATGGTGATAGTCGTTCCTTGGTTAGAACAATACCCACAATAGCACATCACAGCATTATGTATGCACCTAAATGTCTGGTGCTGGTTTCCAGACTTGATTACATTGAAACTTTCAGAGTATGTGACATTTTGCCTAATTTGAGACTATGATCATATTTCTATATGTAACAATAATATTTTTATATTGTTGCTTCAGAATTGCCTTGGTATTATATACACAGTATATGTAGAAAATCTTGGAATACCATTAGAAACTTTGGTAGGAAACATATTAGGTTGTATACAAGTACCACCTGCTGGTGGACCACAAGTAAGATTTAGCATTGGTGCAGGTGATCGTCAAGCACTTCAGCCTCCAATTAGTCCTTCCCTTCCAATAACACACAGTAGTGTAAATCTTTTATTTCAACAACTAGGTAAGTGTAAAACAGCTATTATTACAAATATGTTCTTGTTTATACTTTTCATTAAAATATATTTATATTTTATAGGAATTCGTAATGTATTAGTATTGTTCTGTGCTGTTATGACAGAACATAAAATACTTTTTCATTCTGCAAGTTATTCACGATTAACTGAAGGATGTCGTGCACTTACTGCACTAATGTATCCATTTAGATACACGCATGTCTACATTCCTCTTCTACCAGCAGCTTTAGTTGAAGTACTCAGTACACCTACTCCATTTATCATGGGTGTACATAGTTCATTGAAACATGAAGTTGCAGAACTTGTAAGATGTTCAATAGAATTATATAATATGTTTTATTTTATTATAACGATTTTTTATTAAATGTTAAATTCTTTTGCAGATGGATGTAATAGTCGCTGATTTGGATGGAGGTTCTATTATGGTTCCAGATGGAGTAGCACTTCCATTACTTCCAGAACCACTTCTATCACAAACACAAGATGCATTATCTTTAGTATTACAACCAGAATTAGCTTGTGCAGATTATGCTTTTCCACCACTTGCAACAAGAGCTCCTCACTCTCCTATGTTAGATAAAGAATTACGAGCAGTTTTTATGAGAACTTTTGCTCAATTATTGCAAGGATATAGGAGCTGCCTGACATTAATAAGAATTCATCCAAAGCCTGTCATAACATTTCATAAGGTCTTTATATCATTATTGGTTCTATCCACTTTATGGTGCTTAAAGATAAAAGGGAAACATATAAATTGTATTTCTTATTTCTAGGCAGCTTTTCTTGGAGAACGTGGCTTAACGGATTGTGACTTTACAACCAGAGTTCTGGATTGCATGTTTTTTACTTCCTTTATTGCAGAAAGGGGACCACCGTGGAGGCCTTGTGATGTGTGGGACGAATTGTATAATAATTTAAGTGATCAGTTAAAACAGGAAGCACAAGATCATAGTAAGTAACAGTAACAAAACATATAATTAATAATGATAAAGTATTATATACAATAAATATCATTTCAATATTAGGGCTTATTTTAACACATATTCAAGAATTAGCACAACAATTATACACAAATGAAAATCCAAATCCTCAACCATACGTACAAAAAATTTTAAAACCACCTGAAGGAGCATTTGCTAGGATACATCAGCCGCTTTTACCGCGCATTAATCCTGAACAAGTTCAAGCAATTATAGATGAGGGTCTTGCCAAAAATAATCTTAAAGTTAGGTTAGTATTAGAAATAAATTTGATATATTTTTATATATGTATCATGACTATGATTTTTTATACTTATATTGAACATTTTGTGTATAGATTATCGTCATTAAGGCCATCACAGCCTCGTATTGTACCTATGGGTCCACATATTTCATTTGTTCATGATACTAGACATTTGGTTAGCAATTCTGCACGTAGACTGGAAGTTCTGCGTAACTGTATAAATTGTATATTTGAGAATAAAATATCTGATGCCCGTAAAACGTTCCCAGCTGTTTTAAGAGCTTTGAAAAGCAAAGCTGCTCGTTTAGCGCTTTGCATGGAATTATCACAGCATGTTGTTGGAAACAAAGCCATGCTAGAACATCAACAATTTGATCTTGTAGTTCGATTAATGAATTGTGCATTGCAAGATGATTCATCCATGGATGAGCATGGAGTTGCTGCTGCACTTCTTCCCCTTGCTACAGCATTTTGTAGAAAACTTTGCACAGGAGTAATTCAATTTGCTTACACCTGTATTCAAGAACATCCTGTATGGCAAAATCAACAATTTTGGGAAGATGCTTTTTATTTGGACGTTCAGAAAGATATTAAACGTTTATATCTCCCTGGTGAAAATTCTCCACCACGGCTTATAAATGATGGTATCTTAAGTCCTATTAGTCCACGTGATGGCAAGGAATTTCCATTTCGCGATCGGTATTCAATTTATCAAATCCAAGAACCATCGGCTCTTGAAATAGCTGCTGAACAAATGAGGATTTGGCCAACAATAGATCCAGAGAAACAAAAGGAACTTACTGCAAGTGAAGAAAGTACCATGTATAGTCAAGCAATTCATTATGCAAATAGGATGGTTTATTTATTGGTTCCGTTAGATATAGGGGCAAAGACTCATCGTCAAGATAATATTTATGATGATGAAAGAGCAAGTAATAGTATTACAAATAGTGTAGCAAGCGATAGTGGTGATGCAGAGTCTGGTTTTGAAGAAACTGATCCTGGAGAAACTGGTAGTGCTGTTATTCGAATGGTGTCACGATTTGTAGATCGTGTTTGTACTGAAGGAGGTGTAAGTGCTGAACATGTTAGATGCCTACATCAAATGGTTCCTGGTGTTGTTCATATGCATATTGAAACTCTTGAAGCTATACATAGAGAAAGCAAAAGATTACCTCCTATTCAGAAACCTAAAATTTTGACACCTAATATGTTACCTGGTGAAGAAGTTATTATGGATGGTTTGCGTGTTTATCTTTTACCAGATGGGAGGGAAGAGAGTTCTGCAGGGTTACCAAAGATACCACCACTCTTACCAGCAGAAGGGGCAATTTTCCTTACTAATTATAGAATCGTATTTAAAGGAATACCTTGTGATCCATTTGCTTGTGAACAATTAGTAGTTCGTGCTTTTCCTGTAACATCTTTAACTAAAGAGAAACGAGTTGCGGTGCAACATTTAGCACATTTAGATCAATGTTTACAAGAAGGTCTTCAATTGCGATCATGTACTTTTCAATTGATAAAGTTAGCCTTCGATGAAGAAGTTACACCTGAGAATATTGAGACTTTAAGAAAATTAGTTCATAAAGCTCGGTATCCACCACACATTTTTCATCATTTTGCTTTCAACGGACAAGTATTAGTTACTCAGACTGCACATCACAAAGGAAAAGAAAAGAATGCTACTCTTAAGTAAGTAATTTCTTATTTAACTTTTTTTATGTTTATCATTTATCACAATAAAATGATTTTTCTTTTAGAGGGTTTGCTAAGAAAACACTTTTAAAGACTGCACGTAAAGCTGGTTTTAAACCAAAGCAGTCATCTAAAAGACAAAAATATGTCTTGCCAAATATGAACATGATTACTAATAATAAGTACATGACATCACCTGGTCGAATGAGTTTACCAGTTACAGATAATAATGATTTAAGTCATGATGACGATCTTAGTGGTAAGTTAAACGTTTAATATTTCTGATATTCCAATAATTCTCAGTCTATTTACCATTTTATATACCATCCTTACAGTAGATGATTTTGAAATTCCTGGTATTGTAACTCAACCACCAACTGATGCTAAAACCTTAGAACGATTATCGGAACGTAGTTATGTCAGAGATTGGTATCGATTAGGATTGTATTCAAATGGGCCACACAATAATCGTAGAAATGAACCATTTCGATTATCTTCTGTGAATTGTGCCTATATGATTTGCAGAAGTTATCCTGCACTTCTTATAGTTCCCTCATCAGTATCAGATGAAAGTATTCGTAGATTTTGTCGACTTTATAGACATAATAGAATACCTGCTGTCACATGGAGGCACCCAAGAACAAAAGCACTTTTAATTAGAGGTGCTGGCTATCATGGGAAAGGTGTCATGGGCATGCTGAAAGCTCATCCAGCATCTGCTGGTAATTTAAAAGGTATCTGTTAAGAAAGTGTTTTGAAATGTGTAATTTTTTATAATATTCTTAAATGTTTGTTTTATATTCTTAGCAACATCATCAGAAACCACATCATCTTTAGAGCAAGAAAAATATATTATGGCTCTTGTAGCTGCTACTCCGTTATCTGCGCTAAGACAAGGTTCTGCATGGGGAATGTCTGATAGTTCTCTTAGTATTGATTCTTTATTGTTAGCTGCTGAAGATCGCAATGCTACACCCGAACAATCACGACGAAATCCATTTAATAAAGCTATTGGAACATTAAGGTATATACATATATATACCTTTTAATTAAAATTTTATGTCTTCTAAAATCTTCAATAAAAGATTGATTAACTAATATATGTGTTATTCTTTACAGTTCATCAGGAGGTAAAGGACCTAAGAATTTTGGTCGTTGGGGTTCATTAAAAGATAAGAGGCATAATTCCCAAGTCTCTTTAACTTCAGTTCATCAACGTGGAACTGTTAGACATTCTGCAGATTCAGACAGTGGTACTGAATGCGTTCATACTTTCCAACGTGCTGCATTATATATTCTTGGTGAAAAAGCTCATATGAAAGTAAGATAATTTTAAATTAAATTTTTTTAGTTGTATATGATGTAATTTCACAAAATTAATCGTTTGAATGCAATAGGGTGTTAAAGCGGAATCAGCACCAAAAACAGACTTTATTCCAGTGGAATATTACGATGTAAGACATACCAAAGCTGCATTTAAGAAACTTATGCGAGCATGTGTTCCTAGCTCTCCAAATGTAGAACCTGAC
The DNA here is from genome assembly GCA_014737485.1 of Bombus picipes. NCBI lineage: Eukaryota > Metazoa > Arthropoda > Insecta > Hymenoptera > Apidae > Bombus > Bombus picipes. The sequence goes on from JACXIP010000092.1 coordinate 146,723, forward strand.
CAAAGTTTTTATAAGTATGTATAATCTATTTAGAGAAAATATGATTTCATTAGATATAATTTCTGATAAATAATATTCGAAATTTCAGATTAATTGAAAGTTCAGAATGGTTACAACAACTTCAAAATTTAATGCAATTAGCTGGTGCTGTAATAGATTTAATGGATGTTCAAGGTTCATCAGTAGCTGTTTGTTTAGAGGAAGGTTGGGATACCACAGCAACAGTGTGTTCTGTTGCTCAAGTATGTCTTGACCCACACTATAGAACTATCGAGGGTTTTCGAACTTTAATCGAGAAGGAATGGCTCGGATTTGGACACAGATTTGGGCACAGAAGTAATCTTGCAGCAAATTCTCAAACAACAAATTTTACGCCCACTTTTCTTCAATTTCTTGATATAGTGCATCAAATTCAAAAGCAGTTTCCATTAGCATTTGAATTCAACGAATATTACCTAAAATTCTTAGCATATCATTCGGTTTCTTGCCGTTTTCGTACATTTTTATTGGACTGCGAATTCGATAGAGTGGAATGTGGCATTACTGCTGTTGAAGACAAAAGGGGATCATTGACAAGTCATCATAAAGGTGTAGATACAGGTAGTGATGACGAAACAATTTATCCTGGAGGTAGATTAGCAGGGACAAATACAGGATGCAATCTCGGTCAAAGCATATTTGATTACATCGAAAAACAACACGCACGGTGTCCCTTGTTTTATAATTTCATGTATACTCCCAATACTGAAAATATGGTATTAAGACCCGTATCGCATTTGCCAAATCTTGATATTTGGCAATATTATTTAGAAGAAGAACTGGCTCATGGACCTGCATATGACTTAGAAGTATTACAACAAGATTCCCAACAAGAAGAAGAAGCAGAAGCTGCTGATGGTGTAGTTAAAAGTAATCGCAAAGTAGTTACACAAGGGTAAGATTAAATTTATATTATTTTCCTCCATTTTCGAATTATACTATTTATATTATGATGTATTATAGGTATGATGGTGTAAGTTCAATGGTACCCGATCAATTTTCTCATCTTTTAGAAGAGATACATAGATTAGAAACTGAATTGGGTCATTTACCTCAAAAATGGAAAGTTCTTTGGGACAAACTTGAACTGCCAAATACAGATTCACTTGCTGTTAGTAACAAACGCTGTAACTATTTAAAAATGATGTACTCGTCTATGGATATATGATGTAAAAATGATAACATCTTTTATTCTATAAATAGAGACACGCATCATTTAGCACTGCATTAGTCAGATATCACGGTCGGTTGATTCATAAACGTTCTACATTAGAACTACTTTTAAGAGGCAAACTTGCTAGTGGAAGTACTTCTGGAAATGATGGTTCCGTTTATGCACATCCCCATAGGTAATTTTTATAATCATAAAGCTTTCTTTAAAATGAAATAACTGAATGCTGAATAACTTTACATTCTCGTTTTTAAAGGTTTGAACGATTAGATTCAGCTACACCAACTCACTGTGATGCTTGTTCTGGCGTATTGTGGGGACCAGTAAAAGCTGGTTTACGATGTGTAGACTGTGGCCATGTATGTCATGACAAGTGTGCTGATGCAGTACCAAAAAATTGTACAAAATATAAGGCAGTAACTGATAATTTACAAACACATACACTTACGCGAAGCGGTGGTGATAATGGAAGCGTAAATTCAAGTACGAATATTACATTATGGCTTTATAAACTTTTCTTGTAAACTATGATTATATGATTGAGCAATGTTATGTATTATTTTATTTAATGATATTAACAATTCACATCTAGGTGTTACTACAATACAAACCTCTTCACAACAATATTACGAACAATTCTCTAGTAATGTTGCTGAAAATAGAACTCATGAAGGTTACCTTTATAAACGAGGTGCTTTGCTTAAAGGCTGGAAACAGAGGTGGTTCGTATTAGATTCTATAAAACATCAACTAAGGTATTATGATGCTATGGAAGATTCTCATTGTAAAGGATATATAGGTATGTAGAAAATAATTCAAAATTGGAATACTATAGTATAAATTTATAAATATTTATAATTTTACAGATCTAGCTGAAGTAGTTTCTGTAACTCCAGCTCAACCAATGCCAGGGCCACCAAAGAAAACAGATGATAAATCATTCTTTGATGTAAATGTCTCATTTTGTATCATTTATTATATTTTCAAAAATGAAATTTCTATTATATGTCTTTATATTTGCAGCTTCGTACAAACAGACGAACATATAACTTTTGTGCTGGCGACGCAGCAACTGCGCAAGAATGGATCGAGAAAGTCCAAGCCTGCTTACAATAGCTTGATTATAGTTCTAATTTAAATTGTGCAAGTGACTGATAGATTAAAACAGATTTTAATTTTGTTACATACAATTGTATAGTCTAATAGTACGTATTATAGACTGCAGTAATTTGCTTTAAATATTTTGAATCCAACAATCGTTGGAATGAACAGTATCATAAATTGAATGTGATGTACTCATATCCTTGACATAGCATTATTATATAAATGTATATTGTAACTATATATAATTACGTTAAGTTTTAATTATTTCAGCTGGAAGATAAAAGATCATAACATACTCAATTAAACGTTACATTTTTTATTTTGTTTATTATGTTTTTAATTTTAGATGGATATATATAGAACAGAAAATATGTTAAAATATTAGATGAAGTACCTATTCTGCGAATTATTGTTAGTATAATTACAGTTATAATTGGAAAAGTTACGACCTTGCTTGTTAAAGAATAGAACGCGAATTAAAATAAGGGCATGTTTTTTTTTTTAAATCTCATATAGTATTTGCTTAGTAATTCTGCTATGTTTATTAGTAAAATTAAAAGAAGTCTCCTATATCTTTAATTTTTAGTTGAAATTATTCTCGTATTTATAGCACTTTTTATATGAAATATATAATCTTTTTTATGCTCGTGTTGCACATACCACGAATAGATTTTCAGATAAACGGAATGATTAAATTTAATAAAAGAAACAAATTACGTACTTGCAATTTATTTGATACTTTGTTCATATTGTTATGAATTTTAAATATATATTCAAAAGTAGTGTTTCAAATTTTGTAATAATGGGGATTAAAATAAAAATTGCTTCATATTTATTAAAGCGTCTTTGTTCGAAGAACAACTTACTTTTATTTCAAATTTATACATTTTCCAAATAAAAAATCAATTTATAATCTATTAGTTCTCGTTACATACAGAAAAAGTAAAGTCGTTACTTATATACAAGGTAGTCTATGGTTTAAGACTATAGGATGGAATCACGCCGCGTACATATACGACCGTGTCTCCCACCACAAAAGATCTGACAAATCATCGGATCTGTGTCTACGTATTACATATACGAACGTGATCGTGAGAGTTTTTACTCCATGATTGGAGGGCGTTTTACTCGTAGAATTGTCAATGTTCTGTCAGTGGATAATTTCTCATATATTTTCGATTGCTTAAAATAGTTAAGGTATTTTAAAAGGAAATATTCTGTTAGTAACATTTCTTAGTAATCGTACCAATTGTCGTAAATGTTAATGATTAGAATTTCATAAACCTCGTAAAACGAAAGCATATAGAAATAAGGGTGTACAAGATTTTTAATTATGGATCGTTATTATATGGTGGTTTATATATTTTTTATAAAAATATAAAGAATACTTTGATTTTTTATTGAAGGTGACAAAATTCTAAATATCTCATATTGTAGTTAGTATTAGTAGAATGCTACTATATATACATATATCTTGAACATTGATCCAAGCTATGGTTTGCTATATTGAATCCTTATTTAATTTTCACACGATATCATTGCATTCGCAGTACATCGCTATTTGTTTTCAGAGTGTTGATTTAATTATCAACAATATTATTGTGGAAAGCTCTTCCAAAAATCTAAAATGACAGATTCAAAATATTTCACCACTACTAAGAAGGGGGAGATATTTGAACTTAAATCAGAGTTGAACAATGACAAAAAAGAAAAAAAGAAAGAAGCTGTGAAAAAGGTGAGTTAATTTATTGTTAAAATGTCCTAATTATTCATAATTTTGTATAAAAGTGGAAATAAGTTACAAGCAATAACAAAACATATGACAATTTGATATTCTTTCAATTAAACATTTATATTTCATGAATAGTTGAGTAGTTTTATGCAGCATTGGTATGCTTTTAAAAGGTAATATATTTTTATAAAAGGTAAGTCATAAAAATCATTGTTAATATCAAAATATTTTGCTTTAGACATTTATAAGTTATAAACATACAATTTTTTTTGGTAAATCTGTTTCATGCTGACCAAAGAAAAGGATGAAGTAAAAGCATACAATAATTTCTCAAATTTGAGAAATTTTAATAATACTATAGTATATGCATTACATTAGACAGTACATTTTAGGCATCTTCTTTCTATAAAAACACAAATTTACAATGAATTGTTTGAAATATTTATTTTTATTAAACTAAGCATAAATTATAGTGGTATCTTTATTTAATTAATAGCAATATTATTTTAACAACTGATTACAATCAGTATAGTTATTTTCAACTTTATTATGAATATTTTTTTATTACTTATTTATTACTTATTCAAATATAATATTAATTATGTTTAGGTAATTGCATCCATGACAGTGGGTAAAGATGTATCAGCACTTTTCCCTGACGTTGTCAACTGTATGCAGACAGATAACTTAGAACTCAAAAAGCTGGTGTATTTGTACCTGATGAATTATGCCAAAAGTCAACCAGATATGGCCATTATGGCTGTCAACACATTTGTTAAGGTAATGTAGCTTAAAAACTTAATAAATACTTACTATGTTTTATTAATGCACTTTTACCCTCTATATATTTTAATGACACTTGGATGATGTTGAGAGTCTCTGTCTGCAAAGAGGCAAGCTGGAAAAACTTTGTGTAGTAATTCTTTTTAAGTTCTAAAAATTTTTCAAGTAAATTTGACATTAATTTTGCAGCCTGCCTCACATCATGTACAGACCGTGCTTTGCAAATTACATCAGTTTGCACAGAGCTGTCTGCGTTATGGGACGGAATGTATTATTTCTTTTTCTTAATGAATTGCTTATTTTTCAAAGGGCACGAGACTGGAATTTGGCTGAATGAAATATGGCACTCATCTTAAATATCTTAAATTACATAAGAATATATTAATAATCTTTTTATTGGTTTGTGAGTTGTTACCACCAAATTCCAGTATTTTTCTTCAGTTAAGCATTGAAAATAGGAATGGAATTATAACAGTTGTAATATTTAGCAAAATTATTAAAAAATTCACTGAAGGAGCTCACAATATATGTGTTAGTTTTTTTTAATATTAATGCACTAATATATTTTATGCTGATTTTCAAAATTGAGCATGGAACTTTTTCTACAAGCCATAAAAATGTTATTTATATTTGAACAGCTTATAGGAAAGTTGTATAATAACACAGCTATATATAATTATATTTAGGACTTAATTGGTCTTACAAGAAGACTAGATGTAAAATAATCTCAATAGTAGAATCAAAAATTTATTTTTTTAGATATAATGTTTACCGTGTAAACAGCATGAATAAACCAGTTCCTTAAATGTCCATTTTATATGTGTGACTGCATTATAAATTGCTGCTTGTATGCAGTGCATATATTTACACTATCTGCACGCAAAGTGTTTTGTTCTTTATACAAAATTTTAATCTTCATTGATAAATGTAATCAGTGTTAAAATTAATATTTCATAATGCAATTACTATAAACACTTTGATGTATACATTTTTAAATGTTTGAATAAATATCATGTAACATATTCTTATGTGCATGACACTGAACTCTCTTAATGTGAAATTTATAATTTAATTCTTAATTTATAAATCGCTATAAAAAGTAAAGAACTATAAACAGAAAAATCTTAAGATGAATATCTCGTGCTCTTTAAAAAATGATCAGTTCTGCATCATATTACATTAAATGGTTGATAAGTATAATATTTAACAATTAATCAAAATGGTGACGGTGACCAATTTGACCTTTTTCGTTCTGACACGCAAAAGGAGCTAGCGACATCTCCGATGACAAAGGTACCATACCACTTTCTACTTCGTTAAAATTCATGGGTTGAGATAGATAGCCACTGCTGTGACTAGACTTGAATCCCTGGCTTGCCCGATTTTTGCGCAGGATTGCGAGGACCCAAATCCGCTGATCCGAGCATTAGCAGTTCGCACAATGGGTTGTATACGCGTGGACAAGATTACTGAGTACCTCTGTGAACCACTGCGAAAATGCCTGAAGGATGAGGATCCATATGTTCGTAAAACTGCAGCTGTTTGTGTGGCCAAGCTTTATGATATTAACGCAGCATTAGTTGAAGATCAAGGATTTCTGGATCAATTAAAAGATCTTCTGTCTGATAGTAATCCCATGGTAAATAACTTAAATTTATTTCTCACTTAGTATCAACATAAAAATCATTATTTATTATTCCATTCAATTTTTATATTAGGTTGTTGCAAATGCAGTAGCTGCTTTATCTGAAATTAACGAAGCAAGTCCTAGTGGACAACCTCTAGTTGAAATGAATGCACAGACTATTAATAAATTATTAACAGCACTCAATGAATGTACAGAATGGGGTCAAGTTTTTATTTTAGACTCCCTTGCAAATTACTCACCAAAAGATGATCGTGAAGCACAAAGCATTTGTGAACGTATTACTCCTCGTTTAGCTCATGCTAATGCAGCAGTTGTTCTATCTGCTGTTAAGGTGTATATTTAGTGAAAAATTAATATTTATAGTTAACATTAGAAATGATTATTTCATTCTTTAAAAATAGGTTCTTTTCTTATATAGGTACTAATGAAATTAATAGAAATGTTACAATCAGAATCTGATTTTGTTGGCACATTAACAAAAAAATTAGCTCCACCCCTGGTAACTTTACTTAGCTCTGAACCCGAGGTGCAATATGTAGCATTGCGAAATATAAACCTTATTGTACAAAAACGTCCAGATATTTTAAAACATGAAATGAAAGTTTTCTTTGTTAAATATAACGATCCTATTTATGTTAAACTTGAAAAGTTAGACATTATGATTCGTTTAGCTTCCCAAGCTAATATAGCTCAGGTTTTATCCGAACTGAAAGAATATGCTACAGAAGTTGATGTGGATTTCGTACGAAAAGCTGTGAGAGCTATTGGTCGTTGTGCCATTAAAGTTGAACCATCCGCTGAACGATGTGTTTCAACTCTTTTAGATCTCATTCAAACAAAGGTATTTCAAAATATACTTAAAACAATAATTATTAGTTTGGATGTCCTTATACATATTTTTGTTGTATTAGGTAAATTATGTTGTTCAAGAAGCAATTGTTGTTATAAAAGACATTTTCCGGAAATATCCAAACAAGTACGAAAGTATTATTTCAACTCTTTGTGAAAATTTGGATACACTTGATGAACCTGAGGCGCGCGCATCTATGATATGGATTATTGGAGAATATGCAGAACGTATTGATAATGCAGATGAATTACTTGAAAGTTTCTTAGAAGGATTCCATGATGAAAATACACAAGTTCAATTGCAACTACTCACAGCAATTGTTAAATTGTTCCTTAAAAGACCTACGGATACTCAAGAACTGGTTCAACAAGTTCTTAGTTTAGCTACTCAAGATTCTGATAATCCTGATTTACGAGATCGAGGATTTATTTATTGGCGATTACTTAGTACAGATCCAGCAGCTGCCAAAGAAGTTGTACTTGCTGAGAAACCTCTTATTTCAGAAGAAACTGACTTGTTAGAACCAACATTACTAGATGAATTAATATGCCATATTTCAAGTTTAGCTTCTGTATATCATAAACCACCTACTGCTTTCGTTGAAGGTAGAGCAGCAGGTACTAGGAGATCATTGCCTGCTAGAAGTAATTCAAGTGAAGATTCAACTCAACATAGTGCACAACCTCATGCTCAAGTTATTCCTGCTCAAGATTCTTTAATAGGCGATCTTCTTAGTATGGATATTGGTACACAAAACTTGCTATTGCTTACTAGTATTTCCATTGACCTTACAAATCGTGTTACATTAAATTGTGTTGTAGGTGGTTCAACTATGGGCACTCCAACACCAGCTCCTCAATCAGGATTGGGTTTAGACTTATTAGGAAGTGGGTTAGATGGAATTTTGGGTGGAACTGATGCTGGAAGTAGTGCACCTGTTGTGTCTCAAACTACTACTGGGCTTCTTGGTGACATATTTGGTTTTAATCAAGGTCCTACTTCTTATACAGCACCTAAAGTTAATTGGTTACCTGCTGAAAAAGGCAAAGGATTTGACATATGGGGAACATTCTCAAGGAAGTAAGTACAAAAGACATAAATATTTATTTATTTATTATATAAAAATAAATAAATTTATTAATAAAAATTTTATTTTATTTTTATTAATAAAAATTTATTTTTACTTATTCTACAATAGAAATGGACAAATTAGTATGGATATGACATTTACAAATAAAGCAATGCAACCTATGGGTTGTTTTGCAATACAATTAAACAAAAACAGTTTTGGCTTAATACCAGCTGCATCATTGCAAGTACCAAGTCCTTTAAATCCTGGTGCTAGTATAGATACTAGTGTAATATTATCTACTGCTGGTGCAGTGCAACGAATGGATCCCTTGAATAATCTCCAAGTCGCAATAAAAAATAATATTGATGTGTTTTATTTTGCTTGTATTGTTCCCATGAATGTATATTTTGCAGAAGATGGACAATTAGATAAAAGAGTATTTCTTAGTACATGGAAAGATATACCAGCGCAGAATGAGGTATTAGTTTCCTTATCTATATCATCATTAAATTCTCCAGCACTTTTTAAATAAGTGGAAACATTTAAATATTTCAGGTACAATACACATTAAAAGGAGTAATGCTGACGGCAGATCAAGTTGTACAAAAAATGCAACAGAATAATGTATTTACAATTGCTAAAAGAAATGTTGAAGGACAAGATATGTTATATCAATCTCTTAAATTAACAAATACTGTTTGGGTATTAAATGAATTGAAAATTCAACCAGGAAATCCTGATGTTACTGTAAGTTAAAACCTAGATCTAAAATTTTGTAGTTTTTATCTTTTAAAATGTTTAATAATCAACTTATTTCAATTACAGTTATCTTTGAAGTCTCGTTCGGTAGAAGTGGCACCAGGCATATTTCAAGCGTATAATGCAATCCTGCATTCTTAAATAGTAAATTAAACCATTTGACATTAAGTTATATCATATTTCACGCCTTAATCCAATAATTTGTTTATATAAATCATTTTTATGTATTATTGCATATAACTTATCCAGCTGGAAGTTATTAAAAATATTTGTTCGTATTTTATCATAAATAACAAATTTAATATACTGTTAAACTTATCATAAATGGATGTAACTCAAAATAAAAAAAAATTGTGTTAATTACCTATATTTATCGCGTTTTCTATATAAAGAAGGGGACGGGCGAAATGTATTTTATATACAGAGTGGTTGGTAACTGGTGGTACAAGCGGAAAGGGGGTGATTCTACGCGAAAAAGAAGTCGAAAATATAGAATAAAAAATTTTGTTCTTTTTTTTAATTTTTCTATCGAGACAATGATCTACAATGAGATCCGTTATAACGAGATGTGATAAAGTGCACGCGTACTGAACGAAAATTCAAAGTCGATTTTCTCGAAAACAAAGCCTCAAACGAAAAAATTGTTATTCTATATTTTCGACTTCTTTTCTCGCGTAGAATCACCCCCTTTCCGCTTGTACCACCAGTTACCAACCACCCTGTATAACTAAGCTCACTCTTTTTCTTTTAAACTATATGCTTCAGCTTCAAAATTATTGAAGAATAAGATTGTTTTACAGTTCTTATTACAAACAAAGTTGGGATATAATGAATAAAATTAATTTTGTTAATTTTTACAATAATTCTGTTTATTTATTGAATATAAAGAGAAATGTCTGTGTATATCATTATGTTGCCTTAATCGTGGTTACATTAACATTGGACCTTTCTCCTAAATGAGCAACCTTCTGTTAAACGTGCTTTGCCACCTGTAGATGTGCATAATATTGTACGACATCCATCACATTCTACCGATCTCTGAGCATGTGAAAAGATGGTTTTGATGGCATAACATCCAGGGCATTTCACATCCATAAAATAACTATTTGGTTTTTGTACAAGTCTTTTTAACTTGTGCTTCCTTTTCTCTTCAGCTGGACTTGGATGAAGAAAATCTTTAGCAAGAGGCATTCTGCAAAAGAATTAAATTATTATAAAATATAAATTTTAGATTATTTTTTAGATTTATATTATCAAATAAAATGTTCTATGGTACTTTCACGATATGGTGCAATACAATAAATAATTATATTTTGGTTTGAAATTTATATGTCCTCAATTTTTAAATAAAGCTAGATTTAACTTGAAAATATAAATATCATGTACTTTATGAAACTTTACTTGTTGGTATTTAGATGCTATATGACAAGTTATATGATATAATATACACATTCTAGTACTGTTTACCAACGTTTATCTGACATATAATTTCAGTTTAATTTTAACAATTTTTAATTTATTCTATAGACAGCAAGTGAAAAATTTAAACAATTAATATTAAATTATACTATATTCGTTACTCCATGTATATTTAAATAATTACAATGAATATTATCAGTATGCGAACTGATGCTACATAAGTGTACATACTAATATAATAAAATAAAGTAAAAGTAAATGATTCCTTCTGTTATACCCATATAGAATATAATTTAATATTTAGTTTGACACCCTTACTTACGTAATTACTTTCGTACTTCGCTTTAAATTCAATAATCACACTCTTCACCACGTGTTTCTGCAACAACGTTATGAACTGAAAAGAACACGGACCGACTGATTTTACACGAGCAAATTCCCTATTAATGATTTACTGTTGCCAACTAATTAAATTTATATTACTCAGTCGTAAAAGAAACTAAAAGGTAATATAGTCTGTCCAACGAGATAAGGTAGTAAATATAAATAAGATTTGATTGCAATTATTGGCTGCCGACTAGTGACATTCGAGTGTTACGCAAAATAAAAATGACGAAATTTTCTGGGGCTTTTGCTAGATTAAAGTTAGATATAAGTTTAGTTCTAAAATAGAATAAAATTAAAAATACTTATTAATATTGTTTGCAACACTTTTTTGTGATATTTTGTTCATTTAAATAACCCTTTCAACATATTAAAGTTTGAAAAAAATCGGAGATACTGACCAAATTGCTAATTATTACCAAATATTTAATATATTTCTAGCCAATTTTTTGAGCGCTGCAGTCAAGAACAAATATTAAAACGAAAGCATATCTAACTTATATATGATTTCAGTCTCTAAACTTCATAGGCCATCTTGTGCATTGTTCAATTTAACTGTGTAAAAGTATTGCTTATCATTTCGTTTTGAAATGTCAAAACTTGGTTGATTGATATCATCGAATATCCACGTCTTTAACGCGAACGATTATCATAAAGCGACTGCTGTCAAGCACTGTTACGCACGTAGTTGAAGGATCACATACAGATTTTGTGTAACAAAGAACTTTTCAATATCTTTTATTAACCTTGGCCTGGTCATCATAATAGTAAGTATCGTCTTCAAAGAAAGTTAAAAATAGTTCGATTTAACGAAAAGTTTAACTACACCTATAAAATAGTCTTTTAAATTGAAATGTTGTTCGCTCTGCGTAGTATATAAAATTTCGTAACATAGTGTTTAATTTTTGTCTATTACGAAACTAAAAAGTTTTCGATTTCTCGAATTATTTAGACATTTGATTTGATGAATAGGCAGTTAAGATTAAGTGCAATTTTGTAATTGAAGAATACTGTTATACCGTATGGAAATTTCATGGACTATAAATCGTTGGTAACCTATCACTTTCAGATAATGGTTGAATAGAAATGAGAACATTATGTGAAGTAGTGAAATTGTATCAAATCACATAATTTATATGGACTAAGATACATTGAGTTATAAAATTCTGTGAATGATTTTGATCTATTCAATGTTGACATGTTGGATCAAATAAGAATGTAAAGAACAATGTACAATGCATCTACTTTATGTTGATACATTATATCAAGAACTGTGTTGATTCTGTGGTTAGTATAACTTTTATAAAATTTATGTTTTTAAAATAAAATTTGAAAATTCATTATGTTTTACATATATGTACATAAATTACAATATAATATAAATATTTAATTATAAAATAATATTAAATGTAAAAGTATATTAAATTTAATATTAGAACTTTTAATATTAAAGAATATGCATGAAACTTTAATCCACAATATTTATCATTTCAGTATACATTGTTTTGGCAATTTAAATTACAATAATGAGTAGTGAAAATTTACAAGAACATCTATATCAAAATACTGAAGATATGGAGCCACCACCATCTTTGCCTACTTTCCAAAATTTTAGTCATTCATGCGTAAATGTATGGATGGAAAAAATGAATAAAGGAATACTGTCATGTACCCATTTTAATGAGCATTGGAGAGTCTGGGTTCCACGGATATATAGTCCACAACGAAATACCAATTGTCTAGATTGGGTTTTTGATGAAGAAGCAGCAAAAAAAGTACTTTTTAATACTTTAAAAGAATTTATTTGTAATGGAGATCCAAATATTGTACTAAAAGAACTAAGTCAAATGGATAATGTGATATGCGGTAAAGTGTTCAAAATGGGTGAGGCTACATATAGTTGTAGAGAGTGTGGTGTGGATTCAACATGTGTCTTGTGCGCAGATTGTTTTAAGCAATCAGCTCATCGTAATCATAAGTATAGAATGGGTACTTCTAGTGGTGGAGGATTTTGCGATTGTGGAGATATAGAAGCTTGGAAAAAAGAACCATTTTGTAACACACATCTAGCTGGAATACAAGCTAAAGAATCTCGTGGAAATAAATTACCTGGAGATATAGCAGAAAGAGCAGTAATAACTTTTGAGGCAATATTAAGATATTGCCATACAATGTTATCTTTGGAACATACAATTGGATTACCTCCTGATTTGTGTTCTAATAATACAGCGGATGATGATTATTGTATAGGAGATTATTGTACAGTTCTTTTCAATGATGAGACTCATACATTTGATCAAGTAATTAGTACTCTTATACGTGTTATGCATTGCTCACAAAGAGACGCATTAGAGTTTGTAACAAGTGTTGATAGGGATGGCAGAGCTGTTGTAAAATGTGCAGAATTCCATGAGTGTAAAGAATTACAGAATGATATTGAAAAATTCACATCACGACATAGCAATCGAGCATTAAAAGTACTTGTAGTTCATGCTCATGTAATTGCTCACCAAATATTTGCTATGTTACTTTTACATTGGTTACAACAATTTATAAATCCCTGTGAAAGTTTTAGAGTGCTTTTCAGTAATGTTGCGCTCAATACAAAATTACCAGTTATTTCCATTGTAGAAGGTATACTTATGAAAGATTCACAGTTATGGAAATCTGCTAGAACAGCATGGCACAGATTACTAATGTCTGGAATGCTTATGGAATATGAAAGCAAAAGAGCTCTAGCAATTGTTTTTACATATAATTACGGTTCTATTATGAAAGATTACATAAGAGATGATCATGATCATTCATTTTCTATTGTCTCATTCTCTGTACAATTATTTACAGTTCCAACATTAGCGCACCATCTTATTGCACATCATGATGTACTGTTTATCTTATTAAACACGTTTATTTCGGAAAGTTCACGAAGATGTAATGCAGCAGGAAAGTTGGAATTTGAAAGAGATACTCCTAATACTTCATTTAAAAGAGCTCTATATATGCTCCAAGATTTACGATATTTACTAAGCTCCAAACCAGATGTTTGGACTGATGAATTAAGAAAAAGCTTTTTACAAGGACTTTCACTTTTGCTCACATTACTTAGCAGTATGCAATGCATGGATTCTGTAGTGAGACAAGTTGGTCAGCATATGGAATATGAACCTGAGTGGGAATCTGCATTTAATTTACATATTAGACTATCTCCAGTTATTAGTCTTGCATTACAATGGTGTGGTTCAGATCAAATTGTTCTAATAAAAGCTTTTCGGTTAGTTTTAAGAAAGCTATATGAACAGCCAGGACATGAGATTGGTCCACCTCAAGTGAGGGAATTAGCAGATCATAGTGCAACGTGTCTCCAATATGACGTATCATCTGAGCCAGTATCTATACATCTCCCACTTTCCAGATTTTTAGCAGGTCTTTTTCCATATCTTGAAATGCATGACTTACATTTTCAGTGTGCAGAGTTTATCAATCATACAAAGCCAACATTAGAACAGATCATAGAACCGGTATTAGCAACTCAAGTAATGATTGCACAAGTACATAGTGGTATGTGGAAGAGGAATGGATATTCATTGTTGAATCAGTTATATTTTTATCACAATGTTAAATGCCGTTCAGAAATGTTAGACAGAGATATTATCTTGCTTCAAGCCGGAGCATCTTTAATAGAAAGTAATGAATTTTTGATCCATGTTTTAAATAAATTTAATCTTTTACAATGGGCAAGTTCAGACTTTGATGTAAATGCTGTCAAATATCTTGAAGATGAAAGTATCAGGCAAACTTTAGTTGAAGAATTTCTAGGATTACTTATAACAATAATAGGAGAAAGATATGTACTTGGAGTTGGACAAGTTACTGCAGATGATATTTTGAAAAAAGAAATCATTCAACAATTATGTATTAAACCTCTTTCTCATTCAGAGCTTAGTAAAACATTATCAGATGATACATATTTGGAAACTGAAATGGAAAAGGTAATACAAGATATTGCAGATTTTAAAAAACCTTCACAAGTATCAGGAGGGAAAGGTGTATATGAACTAAAACCTCACTTATATTCGGAATATAATGTATTCTTTTATCATTATACAAAAGAGGAAGTAAGTAATTCTGAAGAAACACAACGAAAACGAAGAAAAGCTTTAGGAGAATTACAATGTTGTCCACCTCCTAAACTTCCTAAATTAACAGAAGTATTTAGTTTAGTAACTAATTTATTACAATGTGATGTTATGTTACATATTATGCAAATTGTATTAGAAAGAGCACTTAATTGTAAACCTCGTAGATTTTCAGAATCACAAGTACATAAAATTTTACATCTTATTGGGTATGCTCTTCAAGAACAAGAATCTGGTTATTATCCTTTTTTTGCTTTCACAACAAGGGCTGCAAAGTGGAAAATCTATAAATTGTTAGAAGGTTTATCTAGTACTCCACGTATAGAAGCTCATAAAGATTTATTAACATGGATTTTAACAAAATACAGAGAAGTTGCTGGTAATACTCCAATGGATGTTAGTACAACACCTACTGCATCACGTACAGAAAATGTTGAAACTGATAAAGAATGGAGAACAAAAATGGCAGCAGAAAAACGAGCAAGAATAATGGCACAAATGGCTGCTATGCAGAAACATTTTATGAAAAAGAACGCTGAATTATTTGAAGAGGCAGCTTTAGATGTGAATAAATCTAATGACCAAGACTCTAGTATGAATTCAAAAAAATGCCCTCAAAAAATACCTGTTGCTGTTGGTATTGGACAAACATCCAGAATATCCGGTGAAGAAACTTATAAAACTTGTATTTTATGTCAGGAAGATCAAATTGTAACAGCAGCTGGTCAAGCAATGGTGTTAGCTGCATTTATTCAACAATCTACAGTTCTCTGTCAACACAGGGCTAATACTAATGAACCTGATCCATTATATCTTTCTGCAAAGCTTGGTGCATCACCACATATTGGTACTTGTGGTCATGTAATGCATGTTAATTGTTGGCAAGAATATTTTAACAATGTTCTTGCAAAAGAGAATAGAAGACCATTCCGTTTGCGACAACCGGCAAGTTTTGATGTGGAGAAACATGAATATCTTTGCCCACTTTGCGAATGTCTCAGTAACACTATCTTACCTCTCTTACCAGCTTTAAGAACATTACAACCAACTCCTCAAAATCAACCTGAACTTGATTTTCGTACATGGTTGGAGGCTTTAAGTATTACAATGCAAGTTAGATGTGGATTAAGTGAAAATTTACATAAACCAAAATGTATTCAAGATGAACACGATCCGACATGTCGGTATTGCATAATGCCAGTTCCATGTCATATACAAGCTATTCGTAATCAACTTGGAAATGTAGAAAATATGTTTGAGTTAAATTATAATCAAACTGGTCCATCCATTTCAGAAAATTTAATATCTACAATTCAACTTTTTGCACAAGCAATATACACAAAAGAATTTGGCACCGAACCAGATGAAGATGATGAAAGAGTACCATTATTAGCATGGAAATCAACAGCATACAGTATTCATGCTATAGAATTTCTTCTCCGTGACATGAACAAACCTTTATTAGGTGCTTTGTCATCTAGACAAAGAGACAGTCTAGAAGGACTTGCAAGAATTTCTGCTGTATTGGGATCTAAATGTCAATTACGTACTAGTACAAAAGTGACATGGACAGATAGGGATATTATCCAAAATAATGCAATTTCTCTTTTAACTCTATTGTTAAAAACTTCACCTGAAGGCCCAAGTATTTTCGATTGGGATCCATTTGGAGTGCTTATTCCTTTAATTAATTCATTTCCTAGTCTTTTTTGTACAAGCTTTAAGGCTGTACCATCAATCATTACTGGTGGAATATTTGAATTTTATGCCTTACAGCTTATATTTATATCCCTAATAGTAAAAATATTATTAACATCAGACTTTAATGAAGAGATGGATGTAGATAACCCAGAGACAACTGAAAATACATTCTCCGAATCTATCTTAACACTGGCTCAAGTTTTAAACATTAATGTTGGCACTCAAGTAGTTGCTAATATATGGAGACGAGTCACAAATGCTTCTTTGCCTTTTCTTAGATGTTGTGCTCTCTATTTTCATTACATATGTGATGTTCCAGCACCAGAAGAACTAACTAAAATAGATGGAGCTACATACGAAAATATCTGTGCATATTTGGGATTACCGACAACATGTGATGAATTAGTAAAGCCAAATTTAGATATAATTATAAAATTAATAAATATTTGGAAAAGTCATCCCACTGTTCAAATGCATCTATCTGGTGCTAGTACAGTCACAATAATAAAAGAACCTTTGAAAGTTAACAGATTAGTGGAGCTTCCAGAAGATTATAGTGAGTTGATAAACATGATATCGTCGTTTACGTGCCCAAATAGCGTCCGTGAAGATTCTAAAACACCGACGCTGTGCCTAGTATGTGGCGAAATGTTATGTTCTCAAAGTTATTGTTGTCAATTTGAATTGAACGATGCACTGGTCGGTGCGTGCACATATCACGCAAGTAAATGTGGAGCTGGAGTAGGATTATTCTTACGAATACGAGAGTGTGAAATTCTTTCCCTAAGAATCTCGAATCGAGGATCGTTTGCTTGTCCGCCTTACCTGGACGAATATGGCGAAACGGATCAAGGTTTACGAAGAGGGAATCCACTTCGACTGTGTCATGATAAATACAGGCAACTGAATCAAATGTGGTTAGGGCATGGGCTATATGAATCCATATCAAGGGCTATTGAATCTTCAAGTAGTCCTATGTCAACCCGGTGGCAGCATCTATAACCATTCTAGGATTTTTATGCTCTAGCCTGGACATTTAGTTATGGATACTAAATCTATATTTAGCAGAAGCAATCATAGCAATAAATACTATGATTGTTAATTATCTGTTTGATCATCGAAAGAATCTGATGAAATTATTTATTTTGATGATACAGTGTGGATGGCTTTGTATATTTAAAATGATTGGATGTTATTCTCGTTGCAATGTCCTTTTAGATTATTTCAGAGTTTACGGAATTTTCTATTATTGTGTAAATTAAATATAAATTTCTTTATAATTATTGATAAATGTATGAATATTGTTGCTTGTAGAAATTAGTTTGTAATATTATTTGAATAATTGTCACATTGTTTACAAAATTCTAGGATCATATGAACAATCGAAGTTGTATAAATGGAAAAAGTTTCTGTATTAGCTATTTTAAAATACTACTAATGATAAACATCACTTTTTGTGTCATTTCACATAAATTTCATAAAATACATTGAAATCATTTTATGTTATAAATTGTTAAATGCTTAAAAGAATCAAGTATATACAAATTTGAAAGTTATTGCAGTAATTAAATATTTATTTCAGTTTTAGAATTTCTTAATCAGTAATGCAACACATACACACACACATAGATAAATGTTGAAAAGTCATAAAATATTAAAATTATTTCCGTAAATTCAAATAAATACTGTGGCATAATATTTGTTTTCTCATTGCTAGTCTTTTAGTTTATTTGATATGATAAAATATATAACTTGATGACACCTACATCTTGCATAAGATTAACTTTTTTATATTAATTAAATTAGTTTCTTTTGCATCTAATATTGCAATGAGTTAACTTGTATATTGTACAGTTACTTAATATAAATTTATTTATGTATAGGTTTATAATATATTTACATACGATATATATAAATATTACTCATATTCTGGATCAGTTTAGTAAGTTTAGAATCCTTAATTAACAATACCGCCAGAAATTGTAATTATAATTATTTTCAATTTTGCTTATATGCAATAAGTTTTAACAAATAGCATTAGTATTTGTAATGACATTTAAGACGTTTTAATAACGATTTTATTATTAATAACAGAGTCTTTATCATTTATCATTTTTTTTTTTTTTTTTGTGTGCAATATGTACTTGTTGTTTTATCTAATTAAAAGTATGCAGTAAACGTTAATAATAGCAAAAAGATATTTTACATCTGCGAATATTAAAAAATTTTGTTTTAACGAATTATTTATATATTTATAATAGATTATTTTATGTTACATTACAAACATTTTCATTTTAATTAGTGAGAAGAAATGTTCAGTTTTGTCAATTATGTATAATATCTGATAATACATATACGTATTGACATTGACTAAGTATAGTATAGATCTATCACTCAATATACCTTTGTGTCATGCTTCCAGAGCTGCAGAGTTCTCTTACCATTTTATTATCGTTTCCAGTGTTATCGATTCAGTGTAGAATATTATTAAAACGTTTGTAGTGGTTGGAATTAAAACAAAATTTTATTATGAAATCATTGATTAACTATTTACTATGTATGATATAATATGATTAAGTATTTATTATAATCGATAATGTCGCATGTGACTCGAAAATGGTACAGCGGTCAATCAGGTCAGGTGACCCGTGATTCGTGAACTCGTGAACCATCTTCGTGACAGTCTTGATTCCCAAAATATAGGACACGAGACATGACATGACATGACGCGAAAAAAATTGCATCTGTATGCCAGGTGTATTCTATATTGATTCTGTACTTCCTCCGTAACTTTCATTGATTTCAGTCATTTTTAGTCGAAAGCTTCATAAATATTGAGCATATATGAGGACATCTATCTTTCAAGTCAATTGTAATTGACTGATTCAAATGTGCACTGTACCTTGATTATGGGATTAATATAAATAAATGATAAGTAGGCTTCGGTTTCAAGCTAGAAATAGCTTCATACGTAGCTTTTTTCGTCATGTTCCTTAATTTAAAAATATGTAGTCGAAATTAATCAGCTTTCTCAGTCACTATATAGGAAAGGCATGGTTTTTACCACAGAGGACTGTGGTTTCTACGAAGATACAAGCATTTAACCAGTTTCATCTTTTTTCTAATGCGTTAGACATTTCATTTTTCTGAATGATGATATTAATATCCAATACCACTGAAACAGCTGGATAACACAATGAACTAAATTTTCTGTATCAAAGCAATGAAATAAGAGGTAATTATATTTACAAAATCAGCATCTTCATCTGTTAGTTTTAATATTCAATACAGTAGTGGAGACATAGAAATAAAATTTCATAAACATTGGAATAAATAGAGATTACAGAGGCAGCCTAGTGATTAACCTCCTAAGATAATGTGCATGATGAAGTTTTATAAAATTCATAAAATATATGACAACAATAATTTTTTGTCTCTCTTTAAAGAAGAAGAGAAAAAAGAAAAATCTTGTTAAAGAAAAGCATAACGTTTCTAGAAAATTCGTTAATATATTTCGATATTAACACATGTGAGAAAACGCGCAGTCGCAGAAGAAAGTAGAGGGTACTATACTCGGCCGACAAGGGAATGGGTTGCAGTGTTGCGTAGTAGGAAGGAAGATTGTTTTATTGGTAGCAGGATTTGTTTTTTAATCTTATGAGAGGAATCAGTACGATGATGAGTGACACCGGTTCACGTATCTACGTGCGCTGTGTGAGCACATTAATGGAAAATGTCAGGACTAAGTGTACGAGCGGTGATAATGAATTGTGATCCTAGTAGTTGTCCTCGTTTGACAAAAGAATCCTTGTCGAGTGTCCGTCTCTTTCCTGGTCGTTTACGTTGGTACTCGGTAATACCGGTCTATCGATACGGTCAACCGTGGAATGGCAGCAGCCTTAAAAAAGAATCATTCACGCAGAAGGTTGGCCGCCCTAACATTTCTTTCGAATATTTCTCTTGATGGCAGCCACCGCGATACCAAATTAGCTGTTCTATCGCGGAATAGTGTTGCTCATGCACGTACCCTGAGTGATAGTCAGGCTCATCAGGTTGAAGTTCGTCAGGCTGATTTGACTGTTTCTACTGAAGAAGTTGTCGATGACTCTACAGAAGAGCATTTAATATCCTCATCTGCAAAGCAAACAAGCTCTCCGCAATTAGTGCCAAAAAGTGGTGAACACAATTCATTTAGTTCAAATTCTGACGGGATACTGACTCCTGCAAAGGCAGCAGTGGCTGTATTCTTAGAACAAGAAAGAAATTATCCACAGCTCTCTACTGGATTTCATAGTTCATTCAGAGAACGGTAAACAATTGTTTGAATTTCTTTAAATGTAACCTATATTCTGTTCTACCTTACCAAAGATGTTAGCTTTAGGCTTGATTTTTTGTAATTTCGCAGTTTGTATATGTGAGGTGTGTGTATTTACAGAACTAAATCATCAATTGTTTATATTATAAAGATTTGCTTCAGTTGTTTTGATGTTCTTTATGAGATAAAAAGTAAGATAAATACTACTTAGAGTTGTTCATAAATATTACATAAACTTTCTTACATATAAATAATTAAATTGTTGATTTTATTATATACCCTTATTGAATTAAATCGTTTTATGTAACTAGAATAATATCAATTGATATAATTATTTATTTCTAATAAAATTTATAATTATTATAATTTTCATTATTTATGATTATTATCTATATGTATGCAATTAAAGAATAAATTTTAAATAACAAATTAGAATTCTATTAAAAATTATGTAATATACAATGCTTTTATCAAAATAATCTTCTTTTTTATTATATAGCTATTTCTTACAATTATTGCAGTTAATATTCTGTATTCAATGTGTTATATATTTTGTAATATACTTAATAACATGTCTTTCATTTTTATCATTTGTAATGTTTTGTACATTAGTAGTAATCTATATCAGTATTGATTTTATTGATTTTATAAACCAAGTAGGAAATATATTCATTAAAGATAAGAAGAATGTAAAAGATACAACATAAGAATATATAGAGAGAGTAGCACATTTAACTAATATTTGCCTTATTTTTCAAAATAATATTAAATAAGTTATATATTGGAGTGATATGACTTCAATAGTATAAAGCCAAAGTACCAAATGTTCAATGTTGTAGTTCATTTAAAATTATTATAACTTTCTCTACATATAAAATTAACATTTATGTACATCAGATGATAGATTTAGAACTAATAAAATCTATATTCCATGTAATATTCATTCAGTAGTAATATCTTGTGCAATATTCATATATTATTAGGAATAGAAAATATAAGGTATTTATTTCTGTTTCTTAGTACTGGCACAACTGGCAGTGAATATTCTTTACCTGAAAGGCGAGTTGGTTCTTTACAATATAAAAAGCGTATAACTCATCAAACATCAACTCTTTCGGAAGATATAAAGCATCAATATAACAGTTCTAATGAAAGTATTGGTTCTTTACGTTCAAAACCACAATCCTCAAAATCAAAATCAAAGGCATCAAATAATATACAATCTGGTTCTGCAAATAGTGGCATAATACCAGAAGTTACAAGAGAATTGCGTTTAATGCAACGACCTGTAAATGGTTATAAGTTTGGAGATGATAGATTGGTTTTGGTTTCTAATAAACGTGTGCCATTTCTAGTATTTTCTGCTCTTCCATATAATAAAGGACAAAGATCTAGTTGGTAAGATAAATATAATAAAAATTGAATAATGCTATATTTAAAATACATAATATTTCTTGTAGTATAGTATAACTGTAGATCTTTTCTTCTTGTAGGTCTGAATTGCGTAAAGATACAGGACGAAGAAAAAATATATCTTCACAGAGACCATTATCAGCAATTAATGATAATATTGATCCTTTTGGTTTATTGGGAATAGAGCGTGCTAAAGACGGCCAGGTATTTAATTCAAAAGCATTGTTATTATAGTGATAATATTATATTGTTTTATATGATCTGTTATAAGAAACTGATATTGGAGAATGTCATTCACAGTCTGATTTGCAACACTGCTTTTGTTAACTAACAAGATCACTTTCTATATGCAATGAACTTATAACTTTAAATTCCTTAAATTTTGAATATTTTTAGGAAATATCTTATGGGCAGTTGCTTGTCCCATCTAGACAGTTTCAAAAGGACAAAAAGTTACATTTTAGTGATAATGAGGCAATAGAACTTATACCTAACAAACATCCTGTAGTTTCAAGGTACTTATTTTGTGTAATTACTTAATATATTTTCACTTTTGTCTAGTATTTTATCCCCATTTCGTAAGTACAAATATTTTGTAATATTATATTACATAATTTTGAAAAAATTTTCCATATAATATAGTATTTTTATATATTTCCTGTTTCACATATTTTCATTCATCTTCCATATTTCACTTATATATTCTCACAGAATATGTATAGCACAATTTTTTTTTGTCTTGTAATGAAACTTTTCAACCATATTTTGCAGGACAAAAACTATTACATGGAATGTGGATCACTCTAAATGGTAAAACATATAAGCATATTGTACTAAAAAAAGATTTATATTACAATTGTATACAGTAGAAAATATGAATTATAATTTATATTGTTAATTAATTTGGCATAGACAATTCTTATTAGTATATAACTATGTATATTTTTTTCAACACTAAATACATAGCACATGTATTATAATACAGGATTTGTATGATTAGTGTCAAATAAAAAAATATATTTATTATACATATAGAAAAAAAATCTTTATTTGAGTGATAATTGAATTTGTATTGCTATTGTTAATGAAAAGTAATTACTTTTGTGTGAATATTATATCTTTAATATAAATAGAAACTTTCATTTTAGAATTGGTGAATAGATAAAATATTTGCGTATCATCATTAATATACATATCATGTACATTTTCATTTATATGTATACATATAATCATTTTTAACGCATATATGTTAATTAATTTTCATTAATTATTCTTAGATTTATTATGCCGTATTATGTATAAAATATTTGAAGGTTATAACAAATTACACGTGTTTGTTACTTTTTCATGTTGTGCTTTGTACATTGAAACCTTTTTCAGGTGTCTATCATATGATACGGCTACATATCGTACTCAGCATTTAACGCCCGAATCTCCACCATTATCTTTTAATACTGATTCCAAAGGTATAGTGTATAAATCATTTGAAGTAGTAAACAAAATAATATATGATTATGAAATATTTCTCTTTGTAATTATAGCTTATGATTGGGATGAGCAATCATTACAATACAATCCTAATTTGTTGGATGATCCGGAACTTATAGCTGGAAAGCATAGAACACTGCTTACATTTACATCATACATGGTATATATACATATTTTATAAGCTTGTGATATAATGTACAATAATATATTTTTTTATAACTGCTTATCTTTCATTTTTTGTATAGGCATCAGTTATCGATTATGTAAGACCATCTGATTTAAAAAAAGAATTGAATGACAAATTTAAAGAAAAATTTCCGCATATACAACTTACCTTGAGTAAATTAAGAAGGTTAGTATTAAAAAATATGACGTTATCTACAAGTATGTAGTACTTTTTATACGATATTTATTTATATGTTACAATGATATATACCTATAGTTTAAAACGAGAAATGAGGAAAATAGCAAAAATGGAATATGGTATTGATCTTCTAACAGTAGCAATGGCTTATGTATACTTTGAAAAACTTATTCTTCGAAATGTTGTTACGAAACAAACGCGGAAATTGTGTGCTGGTGCATGTTTGCTTCTTGCAGCAAAATTGAATGATGTTAAGGGTGATGTCCTCAAATCATTAATAGAGGTATTTATTTCATATGTAAACATTTGATATCAATATATTATATTATTATGTGAATCAATATTATATGGGGAATACTTTTGGATTAAAGTTTTATGCGATTTACAGAGAATTGAAAGTGTATTTCGTCTAAACCGCAAGGATTTAATTACATCAGAATTTGCTGTTTTGGTGGCCTTAGAATTTGGTTTACATCTTCCAACATGGGAGATATTTCCACATTATCAGAGATTAATATACGAATCTTGACCTTCTTTCACGACGTTTTTCTTACGTAGGCCCAGAACATTTTCTTCATAAAATTAAAATTTCCGAAACAATTATGAGAAGTACAATACATAGAGTTTTTTTTATATAATAACGTACAAAATTATAAGTAAAAGGGAATAAGAATTTAAAAGCGAATAGATACAATATGGTTACTAACTAATTTGTTATTCTGTAATATCGTAAAAAGAAAAACAGTTATAAACAGCTTGATAGGCATGAATAAATACAGAAGGGATATTACAAAATATTTCATTTTTTCTTAATATGACTATTTACAATAAGTGAGCTTTAATAATACGAAGATCTTATATGATAAAGTTGTTTAATATTTCGTAAATTTATAAACATGCGTATTTGTAATTAGAGTAATTGTACGGAATGGCGGAAATTGCTGCATTGTGTGTTATTATGCGTAACAAGCTGTAAGAATTACAAATAACAGTGTATACTTTTGAAACATTGTAAACACTTAAATATGTTCAAATTTTTTAAGTACTTATATAATTTTTAATTTGTTTTTAATGGTCAAAAAATTACGTTATGTATAGTACTTAGCGTAGTTAATAATTCCTTTCTGAGACACAATAACTTATACACAAAGATGATGTTAATTATACAAAGTGGTAGGTAATCTGACAAACTTATAAAGAGGAAACAACAAATGCTAAGTTTAGAGTCAATAGAGTACTTTTAAATCTTAGAGACATCAGTTATAGTGATTTGATCATATAAATGTAAATGCTTCTTCCAATTTTTATAATGTATAAATGAAACTATGTTTCCGAAGCTTTTAAAGTTCTAAGGTTTACTATAGATATTAAAAAAAGATTTTCGTGCTTTAAAAAAGTTGCATAAAATTTTATTGTTTCACGAAAAGTTTATTTTAAAATATATGTATTTAAACATTTAAAGATTTTATTTAAATATTACAAAATTTTATTGTTGTTTTAAATTGCTTTTAGTTTTGTAATTCTTTTAACATATGATAAATATCTACTTATAGAGTCATTATTTACTGGAAAAAGATAATTATTAAACATCCAATTATAAAAATTAATATTATTGAAGAATAGAAAAATTATAGATGAAACTATCAATGAAGTACTTTGTTTTAAATGTAATGAAAATATTTACGAAGTTAAGTTATACTTTTTCTTATTATTCATTATTTTAATTGCTTTTGCAGCAAACTTGTGATGTTTTAAAATGATAAATCCCAAACAGTGACTTATTTTTTTATGTTTGTTGGCTATTAATGGGATGAATAGAAGAAAAATTGGCGAATATATTATATATTATTAATTAATATATTGTATATTATATATATATTATTAGATATTTGACATAAGTGAAATCTTCTTTGGATGAAAACTCAATCGTTTTTTCTCGTTTTCCCATTTTTTTTTAATCTAGTCAAATCAATTCACAATTCAGTTTAATTACTTTTGTTTATAGCCTTTAGAGTGGTTCATTTTTATGAATTAAAGTTGGCACAGAAAATGATTGTACAATATTAAGTAATAATAAATTATTACTTACTGCATGTGCTTAAAGTGCTAATTTTTGCAATCATGAATAACAGTTTGCCAAAATAAAAAAGTTACAATCATTTTCCTAATTCAATTATATCTTACAACCTTTTCAAAGCATTTGAAATATATGAGATTGTATCTATAATTTAGATTCATGTAAATTATAATATTGAGAAGTATGCACACTAATAATATATATGTTGCTACTTACTTGATTAAACAAATTACAAAAACCATATTATAAATTATTCAAAATTCGTATGATGTATATCAATATTATCAAGTATCCCTTAAAATGTAAAGTAAAACATCAGAGAGATGCTATAATAAACCTTTTGCATATTTGCTGTAATCGTACTTTGTAAATTTTCAGAGGAATATTTTGCTATAAAATTAACTTTACTCAGATCTTCTTTTATGTTAGCTTTCATTTGCATACATAAAGAAGCATCAAAGTATTTCAGTTCTTTAAATACTGTTTTCACAACAAAATTTTGTTGTGCATGCTTTATCATAGAATTTTACTTGTAAATTTAAATTTTGAAATATGTGTTAGCATTAAATAATATGAAAAGGGTACTTTTATAAAATATGTAGGAATTTTCGGCAGTATTTATAATGTTTTTTATATTGACGTCATATCTTTATATTAACTTTAATAGAGATTGTGTATAAAATTATTGTGTATAAAAATTTCTATTTTAATATATCTTTAGTTTTATTCGTTGATTAATCTGTATTGAATAGTAAATATTTTTTTATTGTTATAAATAGTACAATAATTGTTATAGTATAAAAAACTAACGACCGTGAAGAAAGCCTTAAAAGTTTTCATTTTTTATGTTAATAATATTTAAGACAGGTTTTGACTGTATTATTTCAAGAGATTGTTATTACGCGTAAAAATATACGCTCAAATTAGAAGAAAATTGTTAAAAAAAATTTTTTTACGTGTATTTCTTTCAGTTTACGTATGCAACTGAATGCCAGTAATAATAATTCAAATCAGTACATATCTTAAATTTTCATAATTTTCATAAATCTATAGTGTTCATCCTATATTAATTACATAACTTAATTTTTTTTAGAAATTACAAGAAATTGCAGAAAATTTCATATAAATGGCGGTTTATTTGTACAAAAACATAAAGATTAAATGTTAAATTGTCATATGTATGTATTTTCATTGTACATAAAAAGTTATGTGTACAAACTACATTTTTGTAATGCTATTGCTGTTAAATTTTAATTATCGTAATATCGAATTTCCATATTGTGTTTTAGTAGACCTTTCGGATATCGATTCGCAGGATTTCATCCTTGTAAGGACACGTTACTGGCAAGGATTATACACTCTTGATTTTCAGAATTTCTGGATTATTATCTTTTAATGTTAATTCTAAATATTTATAGTATCGTTGATTATCGTTTTTTAATGACTATCATGGAAATGGTAAATCATTATCCTTGTCTGTAACAATAAAGCAATGTTGTGATTTTTTCATTACGAACCAATATATTTAGTGAGATTTAGTAATTAGGTTATAGATGTAGGTCTACATATATTATACATATTATATACAATAATTTCACAGTCAAAGTGGACATGCCCCACGATTCTTTATTTCTAGTTTGAATTAAAGTTATTCGGGTATCGTTTCAAGTTTGTGCCATTATTAATTATTCACTTTACATAACTTTATTTAAATTGGGGAACAATTATAAATATTCGTTTTTGTTCAATTTGCCTGCATCCTCGACTGATTTGAGTAAAAATATTCGAGATGTGTTGTATATAATTCTTAACAATAGACTAAGTGATGTAGTTTTATAACATCATAAAATATCATGTTCAGGGTAATTCGATTGAAATCATTGAAGATCCTTTGACTGTTTGTTATTCGATACTTTCAGGTTGGTTCTCCCAAAGTTAGTTGAAATGAACATAGTCTACTACAATTGTGAACTTCCGCATTAATACATCAAATATTGTACATACTTATTATTGTACCTACTTATGTATCTCATACATGTCCTGTGTGTGCGTGCTCACGTGAATATTTATTTATACTTGTACAGAGTGATAGCATTAAGACTGAAAACTTAACGAAACCAGTTTTCAGTTTCCTCTTTCGATTTTTCTTAATCGGCGTGAAAAACTCCCATCATGTAATAGTTAGCCGGTAGAATTATGAATGGAAATCTAGAAGATGACGGACTTTGATACGACATACATTTATAAATGACGATTTGGTAGACAATGAATTAAGATTTGACCAATGGATCAACGATTTCAAAAGTATATCTGTTCATCAGAGATTTCTATACACATACACACACACACACATATATATATATATATACATTTATGTACCTACTTACGCAAAGCAGTCCTTTACGTTATGTGATATAGTTTTTATTTGCGTAATGCTAAAAAAAGTATTCGTATTAACGTTTAATTTATTACAGTTGCAAATGATCATTCTCGATATGCTACATCAAAATGCTTTGTGAGATCGCGAATATAATAATGCTGTGATTACTTAAAGAAGAAATCGATCGAATCTTAGTCGCTCACAAATTTAAAATGGTCGTTTTATTTCGATTTCATACTATAATCAACATTGCTCTTTGCGAACTCTTTCAGTGACAGCTTTTGGTAAGCGCGACATGTGAAACTTCTTTATAAAATCATTTTCTTCCCACGGCAAGCGTAGGTAAGATAAAAATGAATGTATAAAAAATATTTAAATTGTGTAACGCAAATTATGCTTATCACATTTCGATCAGCTGTTTTTACTGATTCACCGAAGAAGTTATTGGAAATAACATCTGAATTGTATGCACTCACGGTACGAGTCAATTGCAAGATACCTTATCACATTACAATATAGTATCATAGGATGTTGTAAACAGCGATTGATAGTTTGTGTACGACTCTTTTAAGATAAATTGGATAACGAATGTATAAATACAAATAAAATTTGAGGAAAGATATTTAAAAGTCGTGTTCAAAATTTTAGATAGCTCCCTAATTTAAATTTTACCTGCTTTAAACCCTTTTTTTTCTTGCCTTCTAAAAAGAAAAAAAACTTTTTACCTTTATATATGTTTATTTAATATTAAACACGATAGTACTGAAGTAATTTCAATCTCAAGACATTTTTGTTTAACGAATTATTTTAACGCGATGACGAAACTTCACGCTAGTCGGACGTGCGAATCGCAGTTGGCTAACGCGAAAAGAACGCGCGAAGATGTAAGGAGGAAGCGCACAGACGCGAGTGTTCAAAGCGTGCCGGTGCCCACGCGCGAAAATCCATCCGGAAACGCCACTTTATGTCCTCTTCGCGATGGTTCAGAAATTAACTTTCCTCACGTTCATACCGGCGTATTGCCTACGAAAAGTTTTCAATGATTTCGCAGACAATTAGAAGTAAAATTACTTTGCAGGATTTTCGTTTGCTACCTTTACAGGGTTCACTTTTCAAATAAGTTTAAGAGAACAAATACCAAGGTTCGCGTTTACATTAAGTAACGATGTTACAAAAGATTAACTTTATATAAGAAAAACTGAGATAAAATTATATCGGTCGTAAGCGAAGAGGCACAGATGTTTCGTCGCGTTCTACGCAACATCTACAACGTGTCATGTTATCTTGTTGTATATCGAGGAGCAGAAAATTCTTGTCTCATATGTGTTTATTCTCAACTGCCCTGAAATAACAATAGCTTCTAACTGTTTCTACTAACAGGTATAACTTATCTGAAAGTTTATTTGATATGTGGTGATTTGAAATTTGGTGATTCGGAGATTTTTGCGAAACACATGTTACAAGGTTTGATGTCGTGTGTCTTTCTTTCCTCCTTGAAGATAAGATTTATACAGGGTGGTTGGTAACTGGTGGTAGAAGCGGAAAGAGGGTGATTCTACGCGAAAAAAGAAGTCGAAAATATAGAATAAAAATTAAAAAAAAATTTTTTTTTTTTAATTTTTCCATCGAGACAACGATCTACAGTGAGATCCGTTATAACGAGACGCGATAAAGTGCACGCGTACCGAGCGAAAATTCAAAGTCGATTTTCTCGAAAACAAAGCCTCGAACGAAAAATTTGTATTCTATATTTTCGACTTCTTTTTTCGCGTAGAATCACCCCCTTTCCGCTTGTACCACCAGTTACCAACCAGCCTGTATATGTTTGAAGAATTGTTTAGTTTGAAACTTTTCCCTAGCGTCGGAACATGTTCTGCGACACTTGTGATTTTGGTCAAGGATTTGGTGGTAACAAATAAATAAGTGAATAGTTTGTCAGATGATCGAACAAGACTTCCGTTTGAGTTCACAAACATTCGCAGCAAAGTGGCCACTCCAGAACGAAGGTTCTCGTTTTCGTCCTTTAACGCCATAAGATAGAGAGTCTACTTACTCTTCTTCCTTCTGTTTATCTCTCCGTCCAAAGGTTTCTGCGGTAGAAAATCTTAGACGAAAAATATTTCAACGCGATGTTAAAAAGCTCTATAAATCTAGTCGTCTGAAGAAATAAGCTTGATCGTTTCAACGTTAAAATTATTTCTTGCTTGTTAATGATCAAGTAATCCATGTATTAGTGAATCAAAGGAATTTAGATTTAAATTCAATTCAAATCAAATTTAATATAAATTTAAATTTTAAGAAGTAATGTCTCTCTAATTGGGCGTATGAACATCGTAAAACACGTTTCATGAGAATATCATTTATATTTTTATATTTTATGTATTTTTTGTAAATTATGAAAGAGAAACATGCGGCACCGGCGGAACGTGAATTACGATTTTACTTTTTCGCTCGTAATTGAAGCTGTCTCAGAAAGTAACCACCGTCTTATT
This sequence comes from Bombus picipes, assembly GCA_014737485.1. Classification (NCBI taxonomy): domain Eukaryota; kingdom Metazoa; phylum Arthropoda; class Insecta; order Hymenoptera; family Apidae; genus Bombus; species Bombus picipes. The sequence goes on from JACXIP010000092.1 coordinate 178,050, forward strand.
ATGGGGCGCATAACTGTCGCGTGCGACGGGCAGGAAGTGAGCCGTAAAACCTATTTGTCGGCTTCTCCATACACACTTTCCCGTGCTTAGTCGTATCTCTTTCCTCCGTTCCAAGCTTCTAGCACTTAAATCCTCTCCAGATTACAGGTTTCCGTAGATTCACGTGAAATATTTATGAAAATATTTATAAAAAACAACGATGAATTATAAGAAGCTAATTGATCGAAATAGAAACCTATGAGAATTTATTGCAATTTGTATACTTGAATTTTATGAAAGAATATAAAAAATGCTTTGTTATTATTTTAACGTCATATTTATATTTTCAATCTGGATGAACATGTGTTTCTTGCTTTTATTTACCAAATTTCTTTTTAGGAATATAAATTCCTTTTAGGGTAGTGACGATTGACACTAATTAGGTATTTAGGATTAAAAGGAAAACGATGAATAGAGCGTTAAGTCTACCTAATCGCCGAAGAGAAAACGGTTGAATACCGAAAGGACGTAAAATTCTCAGAGACCGCCTGCTGACGAAACTTGAAACTGATCTGCTAGCAGGCGTGAAACTTTATTACTGAATAGAGATTGCGGTATTTCTCATGGTGATAGCAATACTATCGTTTACTTAATTCCCCAGATGGTGAGCACCGGTTAAGATCGATATACGTATAATTAAATTATGAAGTACATCCTAATAGATTAAATATTTTAATATTTTATATTCAAGAAATATCAAGTATCGTATAAATATACGAGCATTGTTTTGTGGAAGGAAAATGTTAAATAAATTTCGCGTTTATCTTCTAAAGGAAAGAAATGCACGAAGAAAACATGTAGCATCTGTTGGTTTGCAAGAAAACATTTCGTTGTTAGATAAACTGTAGTTCCCAGCAGAACGAATTTCTGTCCCTTTTCGAAAACAGCTGCATCTCTTTACCGAAGTATTCTCTGGCTTTCTTTATTAAGAATTTTTTCCCTATTTTAAATATTATATACAGTTAGAGTTTGGAGTACCCTTTTGGAAATTTCCTGCTGAAATTTCCCTGAAACTTCAAAGCACTCATCTAGAAGTTCTTCTTAAATTCAAATAAAATAGAAATTAATAAGAGGAGAAATAATAAAATATCGAATGACATCCAGTCTAGAGGATCAGAATTTAATCCTGTTACATGCAATCACCAAGTATAATCAATTACATAATATGAGTTAGACTTTCGATTTCATTGAAAAAGGAGCAAGAGAGTAAAGACGAAGAAAATATGTTGATTTGTACCCACCGGTAGCAAGCGTTCCCAGGAGTCTGACAAGTTGGAGTTCGAACTCGGTGATACTCGAAGCGGTTACGATGACACGATCGAGAGACATTACAATACTGCCATAAAATAGGATGACTACAGGTAGCCGGAGCTGTCAGGTGAAAGCGCGCGCGTTTTGTTGTGGGTATCGCTTACAGTTAATCCACAATCCGGAACCCACTACAATGGTACGATGACCGGCGTCGTAGGCGGTGAGGGGACGCTTTCTATGCTGTAAAGAAAAAAAGCAAAGCGACGACAGAGGCAAGAGCGGTGGTGGAGGAGAAAAAGGGCACATAAGGGAGCGAGAAAAGCGTAGATTTGTATCTCGCGGCTCTCCGTTTCGTTCCGTTCCTCTTTGACCGCCGACGCACCGCGGACGGATTCTTGATTTTATCTTCTCACTACGTCTCGTCGCCGAGACTCGAGAACAAACTATTAACGGCCGTCTGCTCGCCCGGATTCCGTAATTTATGGTGACGATTCCTCCGTTCTCTTGTACCTAACGACTCGGGCGTGCATCGTCCCTTAATGCGATCGTGTGCTAACACAGCGATTCAGTCGGAAGTTTCAAATGCGCCGATCGACCGCGTAAATCCGACGCGCGATCTCACGCGGGCTCGCGCATGCCGTATGATTGTTTTCTCTCGGGAATCTTAAATGCTTCCTGAACAGAATCGATTGATTATATTTGTTTTTTTTTATCGTAAAATGCGAAAACCTTTCTTCGATGATGGTACGACTTGAGCAATAAGGAAATGTTTGTGTTATTTGTTTATTACTTATTGTATAATTAATACGCCGATATATCTATGTAGATTGATCGAATAACACAACAGAAGCCAAACTGATCTATATTGGATATAAACATTTAGAATGGTTAAACACTAATTATATCCTGCTACTAAAATTATGAAATTTTATTGAATATGAAATCGATCATTTTGGCATCCGTATAACTTAATAGATAAAAAAGGATCGGATCTACATTTTAAAAAGGACAATCTATTTCAATCTAGTTCAATGAAACAGTGAAGAAGATTCATATGGAAACATCTGCACGAGAGAAATTTTAATTTGAGCGAGTTTAGATACTTTTTCGTTTTATGGTTCCAAATCCTCACTTCGAAAATCAATTTTTGTACAATTCTTTATATTAAATCTCATTTTGTGTACGTTATATTTGACGTTCATTTCGATTCACTAATCTAACACGCGATTGTATTGTGGTTGTATATGTATAGATATGTTTCGCAGCCAAGTTGTAGCCAAGTTGGAATTGCATCGACCAATGGGATCGGCGTGGGCGCGGCACTCTTGTGGTGGGAAAAGAGCACTGACCAATGGCAGAGGGAACCGTCGAATGCAGCGATGGATTGCTGCAACGGAGTCGTGTGCAATTCCGAGTCGCATCTTCAGTCGTTGCTAAGCTTCAATGCGGAGGACTTGGCTCGAATAGATATTTGTACGAGTTCTTGTGTTTTGGTGACATCGTGCGGTTAAATGATACACTTTCATCGATCGAAAAATGAATTCGATGATAACTATGCCAATGGAATTACAGCTACAACTGATGCAACATCAACAAATGCTCTTCCGTCAACAGCAGCTAGCTCTTCGACGACATAGACCAGGTTAGCGAGAATATTTTTATTTTCATAATTTTATGTTGCGACAAATGCAGGTTGATATAGATATTTCTAACTGTATGAATTGTGTCAATTTTGCAATTGGAAATTTCTTATTAAAATTTGACATTTGATGTTGATCGAATCTTTATTATGTAGTAGTTACGTACGTACTTCTTTGAGAATGATTAAACTTTTATCACTGTACTTTTTAAGAATATAATCTTCAATACCGTTCGATACTGCGAATTGTGAAAAGAGTATCATCTCACAATCCTATTTGTATTGTAATGTTTGTATATCTTGTTTGATCTTTTTCTAACTTTTATGAGTTGTATGTAAAGCCAACAAATTCTGGTTGTTTATTTTTGACCGATTATTTCTGATATTTTCGTTAATCATTCCCCGAAAAGTCTCTCCATTTATGTTATCGCCGAAATCTTATTTTAACGTCGATGTTGTAACCAGAGTAAACAAAAAAGATATTTATTCCACATATTGATGTCTGCGGACATTCTCACAACAATACTAACGACCAAAAACCAATTCCGACGTCAAAAGTAATCCTCACCGTAAATTCAAAAAATTCTTTCTCTTGCCCCCATCCAATCTCGAGACCGACCTCCTATGTCAATCTCTCCAATTCATCCAATTAAAGTCGCGCGGAATGCAGTCGCGAACCGCTTAAACATCTCGATCTCCATCGTTCACCTTCGTATATAATCGCCAATTCTTCAATTTCGTTGTTTCTCACGTGTCGAGAAACGGGGACGAATACCTTGTGCGAAGAGGGTGTGTATAATACGCGTCAAGTTATCCGCGAAGGCGACATAGATCCGCGGGAGTTCCTCTAGGGGCCAAGATGAAAGGCGCCGACTTTCGGTCGAGCGAACAATCGTTATCTGTGCTATACAACGGCTCGGTACCGATGTCCTCTCAGTAGGAAGAGAAAGAAGATGAGCCGATGGCCGCAATTATCCTGGCCGGGTCTAATGCCTCGACCGCAGAACCGCGAGACAAGTGCAGGGTGAATCGCTCATGCGGCCAGGCGACGACGCTTCTATAGATCCACTTGGAAAAGGTGTTCTTCCTGGCATTCGAGTTACCTCATCCGCGCAATTTCTTGTCCCTCTCGCGCTGATCCAGTATCTAGGTGGAAAAGATCGCAAGGATAATGATTTTGTTGAAGATTCTACTGTTTTCCTTTTTTTTTTTTTGTGCCTTTCCGCCCCTTCTTTTTGCGTGAACGGTTCATTTCGCGCTTTTTACTACGAAAATATCGCCCTTCTTTTTGGTCTGTCCGTAATGACGTTGCTTTGGTTATTTGTTTTTTTTTTTGTCTCTTACGAGAGTCATGGTCCCGTAGATTCATGGGAATTCTGGTTGAGAAAGCCGACGAACCCTGAAGGACCCGATTCTTGCCGATAGAGGTAGTCTGAGTTTGTTGTTAATTTTATTTTTGATCGACGATGTCTGAATTATGAAGATACTCATAGATATACGTTATGAAAAATGTACCAAAAGTTTAGTATAATTTATTTAAGAAACAAGGGTTGAGAAAATGGAAAGGGAAATCAAGATCTGAGAAGGTTGATAAATCCAGACTGAATTCAATAAATTAATAAAAGCTTTATTTGGATGTCTTTCAGAGGATATACCGAGTCCAAACATGTGGACGTTGCCGTGTTTAGGTGGAGGACCTCCTCTGCCTTCGGAAGTGAAGATTGAATTGCAAAATCGGCAATTGTGGCAGCAATTCCATGCCGAGACCACAGAGATGGTAATTACGAAGGGGGGCCGGTGAGTGTACAGACTATGATTTTCAATAATTATACGTTTAATAATTTAATATTAGCGTACCAAATATTCGTATAAATATGGTAAAAATTAATAATTATTCGAAAGTGGAAATGAGGATATAACAATATTTTTTTCTTTTCTTGACATATATTACTGAGACTTTTTACCTTGGATTCCATTGGGGTTGAAATGGCCCGTCAGGCGCCATGTGGCCACACCCTCCGTCGCTGTCGAAACCTTTACCGTCTCCACCTGAAAAAATGTGACCTATTCTCCGATTGTTTCCATGGTCATCACAGTTTCTACTTACTAACAAACATTTTCTTGTTGGTTTTTACTTCACTTTGTACGCCGTATGCTGTTTAGGGACTTAAAAATGCTTTCTTTTTCAACTTTCCGTCTATGATTAACGTTTGATTTTTCTTTTGTCTGCTTCGTCCAGAGATAAAAGGACTATCACGCACTAATAAAAAAACATTCAGTATTCTTATATGGATAAAAGCTTGTCTGAAATTAAAAATCTAGACTTCTGTACTTTGAGATTTTATCAGATTCAATCTTGATAAGATCTCAAAGTTTTCACGATGAGTCAAATTGTTCGAATGCAGTTTTCGTACTATACTCATAGTATCGGTTACAATAGGAAAATGGACGCTTTTAAGGAGGAACGATTCTAAGCGACGACAGGCCGATTAGTTTCACGGAAGGTAGTCAGGAAAGGTCGTAAAAGTAAGGTCGTAACGACGTGTCCGTGTTTATCAATGACACCGATCTCCGAATCGTTCTACGAAGGTAGATTTTGCGAGAAAAGTCGTATAAACCGGACGGATGTAGGACGAATCACACTTCCGGCCGTTCTATGGCGGAAATGATCGAGCTACCAGTCACTCCTTTTCAAATACTCAGGCGTATCTATGATAAGATTACTGGGAATATTGCGTTGTCTCTCTGTCTTGTGCTAGATATTTCGCTGATGTCAGCCAGAGGGCTACGTTTCGTGAACGCGGAAATGAAAGGGGAGGGAAACGCCAACGTGATGTGAATGCGACAAGATTCTTCAAATATTTCGTAACATCCGGTCATCTGGAATACCTATATGTTACGAAATGCAAATAAGCTTTTCCCGGCTTGTGTACGCGTACGAAATTCGTTTTAAAGTTTTAGCGAATAACTTTGACGTCGAAGATTACTTGGAGAAATTTTTTTATTAAAATTCCGTAACCAATTTTTCCGTCTATCCTATTGCTACTTTGTATGGACCAACTATTAATCCTTTAGAAGTGTAACGGATTCAAATTTCCAATTTTGAAACAACATTTATGAATATGAATTCTTATCCGAATTTTAATGTGAACTGTTCGAGTTCTACAATAAGAAGAATTAGTGATCTCTTATACATCAACTTTCGTTCCTTCACAGGCTTAAATAAATGAAGTTTTATTGTACATCCTCCATGACGAATAAAAATATCTTGTCTTAATCGAAGAAGGTATGTTGTTTAAAAATTCGTATCTTTGATTTTGTCTTCTATCGCGAAAAGCAGTACTCCATGGAGAAACAAGATAAAAGAAATGACTGGTCACAAGACGATCCGTGGGCGGTCGGGATTCTACAATAGTTACAAAGGTGTTTGTCCGTCCTCATATCCGTGCCTTCCGGTCCCTAGCTACGATTCTTGCTTAGCGAGAACACCACGTGCCAACCACGTGCACTCCGTTACAGGCCTCATATGCACCAATCAGTATTCCGTGACACGATCGACTCGTTTGTTCTCTTCGTTCGCTTCTAGCGGTTTTCGATTCGTTTTGTTGTCCACGATCGGTTATCCTCCTCTTCTTCTGACTACCACCTTGGCCTCTTGCTGTTAGCGTCCTTGCGTCAAAATGAATAGGTTCACGGAGAAAACGTGCGTTCCAGAAGTAATCCCGAAGTTCGGCTCGTTTTCTCTATTTCTTCCTATCCTTCTCTTTTCCCCTTGCAACAAGGGTCTGCTCTTCTAAAGCGGAGATAATTAATTTCACGTTTTGCTGTGATTCGCCTGTTATTGATCCGCTACGAGCATCTTTATGGGCTTACGAGTTTATGGTAGTCGCCGGGGCTAGAAGAAAAGCTGACCGAAATTAATGCTAAAGAAACGTCTTATGTATGATATTGAGGAAAAGAATAGTGGATTTTTTGGAAAATTCGTGCCAATTTCTAAGTAGGACATCGCGAATGTTTACATTTTTGTGAATTAAAGAATAGGAGTTCAGTAGAGATTTGTTTGTCCCACTGAACGTTGTAGCGAATACTATCCTTTGAGTATTTTATGTATTTAAATCTATGAAATTTAAAAATGTATATAAAATAACCAAATACAATATTAAGTGAACGAAAAAAATCTCTGCTAATATTTTTTAAAGACCTTCTCATATTTTTATCAAAGTTGCGCGATTTAAAGAAACTGAATCGATAACATAGGTGAAGGTATATTTATAATTCGAGCTGCCGTTCGGCTATAAAGTCTAACGAAGTTCAAATTGTACCACGTGACTTTCGATTCATCTAATCTACGAGATGAAAGAAAAGCGGGGCGCGTGCTACCGTTCTGCACTCGTTGTTGTATCGCGCTATTAACAGCATTATCTGGTTGTTCGATAATGTCGAGAGGCTTTTTAAAAGGACCAGACGTTCGAATCATTGGCGCACGGGTCTTCCAGCAGACGTCGCGACGGTGTAATCCTCCACTTATAAGGGCGCCACTTTTAGTGGATTCAACGACACTGAGCATGGCGTCGATCTTGAGAATATATCATTTCAACTTGAAATCAATCGATGAATAATTGTTTGATAATAATAAATTTGGTGATAGAAAATTGGAAATACCAATGAGATGATTCATTGGGATTCTCTTATCACAACTATGCATTGTCTTTATAGTTTTGTATTGCTCGCTATCTTTGTTCTCTGACTTAGACTCATAAGGAGGATACGTTTTTATACGATTTTTCTTTTAAGTCTTCAAATATGTCATAAATGTAAAGGATCAAGTAGTAATTTCGAAAATGGGTACAAGTTGAATTTCCCACTGCTAATTGAGTCCATTAGTTCAGATACGTATCTCCCGTAGCTTTATCTAACTTTGAAGTACTAAACAGTGAAGTACCATTGTAATCGAAGGTTAAAACGAACCTTTCATAAGTTTAACATACTTTTTTTCACCTGCGCAATATTGACTGTTAAAGGTAGTTAAAAAATTGTTAAATTTCTTTGATAATTTTGTAGAGAAAATGGAAGAGAAATAATAAAATCGTATTCATAACATAAAATCATACAATCATAAACTTTGGCAGAAGTGAATAAAAGAAATGTGCGAACAAAGGAACGGCTCAAAAACTGCAATTAGATATGCAAACGGCCCGAATCACCGCAGATTGAGTTTCGGTGGTTTACTCACGGGATTATCCGCGAGTTTGAAATGTTTACACGAGGGAGAAAACTTGCAGTTGGGATCGAAAGATAGTGGTCGTGATGTTTTAAAAAGTCGCAGGAAGTAAGGAACAGCTCGAGTAGTTGGTTCGGCGACGCCCACTCGTCGTTGGCACGTTAATGACCGAGAATATTCTGTCCCTTCGTTCTCCTGTCGTTTACTTATGTTACCTGTGTGCAAAAAACTTACTTGACTTATCGTGAACAACGTTGAAAAGTTAAACTCCATGCCTCCAAAAGCACTTATGGTGCCGATGAAACAACTTTATTTTAACTATTTTAACTATTTAGTTCGAAGTCTTGGTCTTTTATTCGGAGTTCATTTAGGGGATGTCCGAAATGTGAGTGAATCTTAATGTGCTTTTTGAATGACAATGTCACGATGTGGGTTATTTGGGTTGATAATAAGTTGGATTTATACGCCTATTTACATTTCATTAATAATCCTTCGTCATTCTAATTCTTAACCCTTTGTACTCGAGAGGCGACTTTCAGTCACCACGGTATTCCATGCTGTAACTCCAGTGGCGAGCGAGAGGCGATAGTCCCTGTTTATGCTAGATTTCGACATCTCCAATTAATGAGAGTGCAATATTGGTTCGTAAATTGGTTCCTTAGCTCCTTGTGTTCTTTGTTAGGAAGTGTAAGGTGTTAGATTTTAAAATGGAAATAAAATATTTAATCCCATATCCCTCCGAAACTATGGTTCAACTATGGTATTGAAACAACGTCTCCAACGTTAGTTCGGATTCGACGATCATGGCAAAAGTATTATAGTTCAGAAACCTTAAAAAAGTGGTTTTCGGAAGTGAAATTGGCTCAAATGAAGATGAACTTGATTTTGAACTGTTGAAAAATGAGATTAATTATATCAAGAATGCATCTTGGCGAATGATTTATAAGTTATCATACAAAAAAATATAGAAATTAATATTACAAAATCATAATTTCAAAGGTGTAAATATAGATAAATTATTAGAATATAATGTTTTTGTAAGTTAATTTGTATATGAAATCATTTTACACTAACTGTAAGACACGCGTCACGTATACGCTAAATCTCTCTAATACGCTAAAACGAAAAATTCCTCGAGTGCAAAGGGTTAATAGTGGTTTTAATGAACGATAATTTTTTGAGGAATCGAAATTCGTTAGACAAAATTATTAAAGCGAATCCTTTGTGGTTTCGTTACAGGCGAATGTTCCCGTCGATTCAGCTGGCAATTACGGGATTAGAGCCTCGTGCTCGTTATTGCGTTCTTCTCGAAGTGGAGCCGGCGTCCGATCGTCGGCACAAGTACGTCGGCAGCGGTGGCGGATTGGAGAAAACTTGTGGGAATGCAAGAGGATGGACGTCGGCTGGTCCAGCCGAACCTCAACCACGAATCGATCGAAGAATTTACTTGCATCCGGACAGTCCGGCAACCGGTACACACTGGATGCAGCATTCGCTTAAGTTCGACAAACTAAAGCTGACTAACAACGCTGTTGATCCCAGGAATAATGTGAGTACCATTTTTATCTATTAATTATAGCAATTTATTATAATTAAACGAAACTTTAAATAGTATCTACATATTTGTGAGAAATGAATATGAATTGATTTCATTACGTAATTGATTTCAAAAATATTTGTTGCCTAGAAGTCAGAGAAATTAATTATTGGATGTGTCGATGTATTCTCCGACTCTTTGCTTTTTGATTAAAAAGAACGTCTTTTGAGTAAAGGCTTGACGGAAGTCCGGGAAAGGAAACCGAATGGTAGCGGCATTCCATTTATCTAGATGTCCCGTGTTTGGACAGGCCAGCGTGTCCTTCAATATTTTTTCTTTTTCTTTCTCTCCGCGTCTCTGGTTTCGACTTTTGCCTACGGCTTGCCTCGTTGCTCGAACCGCATGCGGGAGGTCGCCACACACGGATCCACCCTCTTAGCTACTCGTTTCACTTCCGATTAGGGCCCACTGGAAAAAAGGCAACCTCCAGTTAAAGAATTCCAAGCGATACTTCGTTTACCGTCAATTAGCTCCCAACTTTTTCTCCATGGATCGTTCTTTCGATATTTATTTCTCTTTAACAACACGCGACAATATTTCTGCTATCCTTTCTATCCTTTATATGTATTTATAAAGAACAAAAGAAGAAATATATTAATATTATTCTATCGTGTATCTTTCCTCAGTTATCTTTTTCGTTGCGATATTTTATTGCTAATACTTGCACTTCAAATATTTCAAATTTATCTATTTCTCTTTTTAATCTCACTTCGTTTACTCTGTCAAATCTTTCTATCGATACAAAATATTAACATTCCACAGACCTACATCCAGTTAAATGTACATCGTCCACCTTTTTCTTCTTCGGCCTGAGTCAAATCATATCCCTTTCCTAATGCATTAGATCAGCTAAATGACAGGGGTCTCTGTTAACCAGGTAAGGTGATCGAACCTAGTTTGACTAGGTTCCGCACGGAAGCCAGGATTGGGATTAGAATCTCGAAGGGAAAAAGGAAAACGCTGCGTGCACCTACCTTCGAGAGATTTAAGCTACTCAAAATGGTGCTGGGTACGTTGGTTTCGGTCGTTGTTCGTGAAGAACGAAGATTAACACGCTCCACGACACCCTGTAATCGATATACCTCCCTTTCTCTCGGCGAGTGGGTTTGTTTATGCCTCAACAGAACGAATCTTGGCAGCTGGCATATCCATGGCGCCCCTTGTCATTTCTTTCAATTTTTCACCAATATCCCGGAAATTATTTCTGCGGATCTGCGTCGCTTTCAGTACCTGAGGAGCGATTATTAAAACGAAGAGGTTTCTCTTGCACGCGGACTTTCTTTGACGAACGGCCAGTTTTTCAGGATTCCGTCATGAATTCATTAACATTTTTCTGTCATTTCGCTTTTCACATTTGATACTCTGATTGTATGCAGCATGGAGGTTTTTTTTTTGTAGAAATTACAAAAATACGTGTTACATTGTTTAATGTTATGATGTCAACAGATGGAGATATTTTATTTTGTTAAAATTATTTTAAACTTTACTTCATTGCAAAGAATTTTGTATTGGAAGAAGGTGAATAGATTAAATCCAGTGATCGGTGTAGCTTGGAAATTAAGAAACGAAGGAGATATGATAATAGAATTAGGGAGATACAATGAAGTAACGCTAGAGTAATCGAAGTGCTATTATGCAGCTTTGTGGTTCATGGATAGGTCGAGTGCGTGTGATTCCGAGAAGGTTGAAGGGCCAGTCTGGTTTTCAAGAATCGCGTCTGTCCCCACCGTCGTCGGCATCCTTAGCAAGGCGCCAACTTATCTCGACGAAGCGGCGCCCTTTTAGCCGATTCTTCAAACTAATTACGAATTTAATAAAATTCTCTCCGCTGTAAACTGGTCGAATGAAGGGAATCCCTTCTTCTTTACGACAAAAAAAGCGGGAATCTCCACTAGCGTTTGCGTTGTTCTTGCTATACAATAATCGCAGAATGTACCGAGTGTATCGAACAAACGATGTGTCATTTATTTTGAATTAATAAGCAATATCATCTCTATGTTGTTAGATTTTTAAACAATTGAAACACAATTTGTTGAGTAAGTATATTCTTGTTTTCAGGTTGTTCTGACATCCATGCACAAGTATATTCCGCGGATATGGATAATTCGTTCCGATGACGCAACTAGATTGAGCGATCTGTACTCTCATCCAGCATCAGCGTTCAAGTTCAATGAAACACAGTTCATCGCTGTAACCGCCTATCAAGTAAAATATTCATATAAACTTATTTATAATTCCAATGCACAGTAGTTTCAATAATTTTACATAAAATCGTATGTATATACATACCTGCGTATATCGATCTCATGTAATTTTTCTAGAAACCGTTTTGTACCTTTCTGTTTTTAGAACGAGAACATCACAAAACTAAAGATCAACAACAATCCCTTCGCGAAGGGATTTCGAGACTGTGGTCAATCACGTTGCAAGAGGAAATTCCAGTCGGAGGCAGAAAGATTGAATCGCCTGGATGACGACGATGAGAATGTGTCTTTAGAATCAGAGTCAAATAAACCATTGAATCATTCGGATATCGCCAATCAGAGACCAAAAACAGCCTCCAGTGAGACAGGAAGTTTAGATGACAGCAGTGTTAGTAGCTGCGGGGGAATAAGTCCACCTCTTCCCCCAACTATTCATCGAAATTCACCACTTAGAAATGTCGATCGCGATACACAGCCGAGATTGCACAGACCATGGGTCGATTCTTCCCCGCAATACTCGTCTTCTATGGTAACCACGACGTCCTCGTGTTCGTCGCCTAGATTCAACGATTTAAATTTTCCCGCGTATTATCTTCGACTGTTTTATCCATCTTTGGCGGTGCATTCAGATTTTGCGAAATTGCCCTATCAATCGATGGAGCAATTTTCGAAATATCATTAGGAAAGAAATTACTGATTTGTTCGGTGCGTACAATAAGTTTTCGGTTGTGTGAAACAAAATGATTGAGGATTATCCATTCGAAACATGGACGATGAACCAAAGATTTTGTTAAATGTAGAAAGAAAACTGCAATATGGAGAGGAAAATTCCAAGTTGTGTAATTTCATTAGGCATAATATCGGATCGGAATTTGGAATTCCATGAAGATATAAAAAAGATCTACGTTTCTGATAGATATATAGATTGCTAAAAAAATTATAATGTCTTTCTGAGATGTAAATAGTAAGGTATACTTAAATTTCCATTTATTTGTATATTCTCGTTAAATTGTTGATAAAGGACCAAAGATATTTTAAATAAATTTTTGACGCTAAAGATTTCCTTGTGCTTGTGATACATCGATTAAATGAATTTTTTTTTTAATAAAGAATAAACAAACAAGGAAGTCTTTACGATACAAAATTAGATGAATTTTTTCGAACATCAATATAATTCAAGATCTACGTTCGTCGAATAAGGTTAAGTGCTAGAAGTAGGTGCCTAACATCGTGAACATCACGCTATTGTAAATAAGTACAACCTAGTGCCTTATAAAATACAATTACTATAAGATATAAAAGATATACATGGTTCCTTAATATGCTCCAAATGCGAGGAGCAAATGAAGTTTGCTAGAATTACAAATGCTATATTTATATATGTAATTGTTAATTAATCAAATTCGTGTATATTATGTAATTTTATCTATAAATTTTGTACACTGCGAGCGTTTTGAAATACCAAAATATTTTTGTCAATAATGTCGTTACTTAAGATACGTAGTTTAAGGTTGATCAATGATATTTTTTACTGTGCATTCATATAGTTGTAATAAATTGCCATTTACACAAGACATTTACATTCCGTTATTATTCGTTCTTTATCCTACTTTTATTTTCCTAACTTTTAAAAAATATTACGATCTCAAACAGAATACTTTAACCAACAATAATATAATAACCAACTACGGCCAGCTATTTTGTAAGTGAAAATCACTTTAATAAATATTCTATCGTATTTTATTAAATTTCTATCTCAAATATATTATTGCTCTTTCGTGCACTTGCGCAGAAGAACAGGAGGAAACACTTATTTACGATTCATAGAATTAAATTGAACATTTCGTGAAAAACAAACTCTTGTAAAAGACAATATTCTTTGATGTGACCAGACGCGGAAGTTTCTGGATAGAAAGACATCTTGATAGCCGATTAAGCAAATCTCGGGGAAACCGCTATTCTCAAGAGGAAGTATCTGTAGAGACACGAGTTCTTATTGTCGACAATCGTGTCGCGCCTACATGTCGCCTTTCCAAGGATCCCTGCATCTTCTGGTATCGATGTCTCCCGAAACACTTTTGTACCAGCAAGTCGCCGGTTCGTCGGCTACTCGACGATGTCTGGATTTGTCGAGCTTCCGTACCACGATACATCTCCTCTCAATGCGCCCTTTTTTTTTTTCTTTCTTTCGAGTTTCCCAGCGAAATTGCTTGTGCATTGTATAAAGACTCCAACAGGCTCTTGTGCATTGGTCGAATCGTGAGAATGTCGAGCATTTAGCCATTGGGATGACGGAATGAAGACCAAAAGTCAGAGTTTAGAAGCACAAAAACGGCAGATTTCTTAAGTTTTCTAGCGATATAGTATGTTACAATACATAGTTCCAAGTAGGTATGTTTTCTTATGGCAACTGATTTGTGGAAGAATAGGGAAATGTTTGGTCCTGTTTTTTTATTTACTTCTTATATACGTATGTTATATTACATATTATACAATATCGTTCAGTGTAAATTATCCTAACATTGATTTCCTATGAAAAAACATTATATACGTGTGCTGATTTAGTTGTACTTTGTTATAATATCGCTATATTATTGCTTTTCTTATATTATAGCCGTTTGATTTAAACATCATACTTTTCCTCTTCTTCCATTTGATCTGATCAATGAAATCTTCAATTTCACACTTCAGCTTTTTGATTGAAGATCTCGGGCGAAATATGTAAATGACAGAATCTTGAATAAATATTCTTTCCACCTGGCCCCTTAGTTTAACTAAATCTATATTCGAAATTCTAACACAAATATCCGAATTTTTAAAATAATGATTTAAAGCCAAGAAGTAAGAAAATGAAGATATCTTAATCTTCGAATAACGAAATATTTGTTTTCTAATTAGATTTACAAATATCTTTAAGAAACTACCACATCTCTTCCACTATTGTACTTAAAGTATTAAGTAAAATGGAACGTAACTTTTCGCTGTGAACGACTGATCGTTGCTCGAACGTGCAAATCATCGGAACAAGCGATTGCACACCGGCGCTCCGCGAGGACAGATCGAAAAAAAGACGGTTGTCCGTTCGCTGGACATTGTCATGAATACATTTATAGAGGTTCAGTGGAGCGGTTAACGGGATTGATAGGTCGGTAGATCACGGACGCAAGATTTTTCCGGACGGTACGTACCGCGTTTGAATACGCAATCACATTCCGGAATCAGACTACACGCTTCGCGATACCGTACGAAGAGCTACTTGTCCTCAAACACCTGTATGCTTCATCGATTAAATAACGTGGTATCTGTACGATTTAGACACCATTTACACTTGTCCTGCGATATGAATTAATTTAAGGCAATCAACATGTTTTTACACCATATACTTGCATATGTGGTTCAACCACTTTCCATTTCTTTAAAAATACTACATACAAGGTTTGCCGTGCAGAATGTTGTTTCCTGTAACCGAACCGAACCGATGTTTATAATGCAATTCCCTATCTTTTTGTTTAGTTTGTTGAATAAAAACAGATTAGAAAATTTTATGCGAAGCTCTTTTTTAACCTACTGATCGGATTATTTCTTAATCTGAATTTTCTATGATCGTGGAGTTCAAAGTTAATAAAGACGGATCAATCCTAAGTAGATCGGTTCTAGTTTTTGCAATATAATAATTAGTTTTGATATAATCTATTTTTAGGGGAGGTAAAATGTCATGTAAAAAGATAATAGATTTCTAAGTAAAGAAATTACCGTGTCTACGAGATTGAGGATTCGAGTGATGAACTATATCGTCTAACAGGTTAACAGCTTCGTACTATCTAAAAAATACTGGTATGCTTATCAACTTCTGTACAAATAAGAAAATATTAGACAATAATTCTACTTCTCTAACGATCATCAATACTACCATTAATTCTTTGCTTAATATAAAATTCCGTTCCATTTTACGTTATTTATTTCGCGTTTTACGTACAGTCTTGTATGTTCTATCCTTCCTATATGTTCCAACGATTTTCTTGTCACTAAAACGTGACAGGTTTGTCCTCGGGTATGCAGCATCTCTCGTCGCCACGTCCGTTACTATATTTAGGACAATAGGGTGGATATTTGTTGGTGAAGCAAAAAGAACCCCTAGTGCCGACCGGTGTATGCTGGCCCATGGCCACATACTCACCGGCTCTGAGAGCGATTCTTGGTCCGGAAGGGCATCGTCTTGAGCATGGCTCAGCCATCGACTCCTGGCCGACGTTGTCGATACTCTGCGCCATGTAACAGACGACCCAGACGTGGCTGCATAGTTGATAATTCGGCTTGTTCTCGCAGTACGGCTGCACTTTGCCACCGTTTACGCAGAAATCCACGTGTCCCATGCGACCACCTTCTCCATAATATCCCGCATTTGTGTGAATCACTTGGACAAAATCTGCGTCCCCACTATCCAGACGATTTACATATCCAGGACGCAGAAGAGGTCTCGCTGGGTCTAGACCGATTATTCGGTGCATTCTGAACAACAGAAAGTTCGCCATGATCCCACAGATGTGCGCGCCCAACGAGTGTCCCACGCAGGTTGTTCTCGAGATAGGTAAACCTAGGTTTCGTAATGTGGTCAAAGTGCCGGCGAGGCACCGTGCTACTGGACGGAGGTTCGATACAGCCGCTGGGTAGCAGGGTGGCGCACACAAAGCACCCCAGTCAACCAGGAACACGTTGTAGCTTCCGTTTCGAAGGTAGGCGTCGCGAAGGACGGATATGGGAAGGGTGTCGTCACCGCCTGAAAAGAGAAACAAGGAATTTTAAAAATTTTATTTTTTCTTATAGGTTTTGAATGGTTTTCCTAAATAACCGATATCAGGTTACAGATAAGATAACGAGTAGAATTTAATTAAGATATTTTTCTATTGTAGGAGTTAAGAGATGAATTGAGTAGCACCGATGTATTACTTTATTCTTGTATCAAATTATAATAAGAAGCAAATTCTAATCAGGACGAGAAAATATTCTTCTATGTAAAGTTTAAGAAAAGCTATCAAATACGTCCATGATAACTTTATTCTAATACCAAAATACATGATTCAATCGGAAATATTCTTTTATCCTTTCCAAGCTGTAAAAGAAGCTTCTTCAAGTTTCCATGATAAACTTATTTTGATATCTAATTACTAACATTTAGATACATGTAAAGTTGCACCGAACAACAGATAGATTCCAATTCAGTCACTCCAACGAATGTCACTACAACTTTTCTCGTTCCACAGTTTAACACGTCAAATGAAATGAATTTGAGCAAACATAAAATATTCATGCACCTGCGTATCCGTGTATCAAAAGAACGTTCTCTTTGGTCGGATCATAATCCTGTCGCAGCCAGTCGGATTCTCTAGAGTCGAGTTCTCGTCTTGGTCGATGGAACGTATAAAGGAAAACACGAACATCAGGGTCGGGACAAGAATCTCTATCGTTTCCCCGTCTCCAGACGCAATTTTCTCGATTGTACTGTGCCGCGAGACCGTTTTGCAACGCTTCTTGGATGGGACCGCGTGGTTCTTTCCTCATAATTGAAAGAGCTTCGACCGACAGCACGGCGAATAGGACGAACGACGATTTTAACGTTAGCACGAGCATCTCGCGATAGTAGTGTTTGCCGTGACCGCGGCGATGGGAGAACTGATCGTATGTACGGTAATTCTTCGAGTGCCGCCTTGTCCTTCGTCGAACTCCCACCTTTTTCACCTATCGATCCTCGTTAGACAATTAGGGGACTCAAGAATAGATGGGAGGGGAGGACGAGTGAGTTTCACGTCTGCGTCATCGATTCTGTAATCGATGATATCTGTAGTATGAGAAACGATAAATAGTTAACGATGTCGTTGTTTCTTAAGTGTTTGGTAGCATCACTTTCGATACAAAGCTATGTCGTAAAGCTGTGACAAGTATGATAATTTTTGGTGAACCGGATAGAAATTGAGTGGCAAACACGAAACGATAAACGAATGAAGGAACCTGTTTTTCGTGCGTGGCTTACAAGGAAACATGTGTTTGGAGATTATTATGATCAGTATCTTAGCTAATCGAATTGAAGCTATTTATGATCTTTGAATTCCCTTTCATTTGTATCCATTTTCATTTTTCGAATAATTGACTACTTTTAAATTATTTAAATATTACTTAAATAGGGATGATCATACTTTTTTGCAATTCGATTTTTTAGCAATTTTATAATAACAAAAAAAAAAAAAAATGGCGAAACTTAAATATCATAGGAGATTAAGAAACAGCGTGATTCAATTTGGATCGAGCGTACGTTTCATCTTTCGTTCTTTGAAATAGTAAAGTTATCGAAAATAAGGAAAGATGCCTACGTATGTATCTATTTCATGGAAAGTTACGAAGTTCACCAGGATGTCTTTAGAAACGTTATATTGTTATATTGTATTACGTTATATTATATTACGTTATATTAAATGTTGAGATCGACTGATAGAGGAACGAGTGGATGAATTTGTGATAGAAACATATATTGAAATAAGTATAGGTATAAGTACAGGTATAGCATATGCTGATTCATATCCTCACTCTTTCACTGTTACAATACAATAGAATATGATAGCGAGTTCATAAATTTATAGCAAAGGCATTACCAAAAATGTTAACTTTGGTGTGTAACTCTAGCTGAAGGCTACAAGAAACAGCAATAACAATCTACTTGTAGCCTTTTTGTTTCTAGACACTGTAATCCAAAATAACATTTATATTTAAGGGCGCAATAATATGAATCTCTGTTTGTTTTTAGCCTTTTGCTTCACTAAATTCTATATCCTTCGCAACAGCGGTGTCCAGGTCAAGGGTATGCAAAAGAAAAAGTGTATAGCATATTATATAATATAACGTCATCTAATATCATGTTATATTCTATTACTTTACGTTATATTGCGTTATACTACATCACGTAACATTGTATTACGATGTATTGTGTTATATTATATTGTACTACGTTATATTGTATCACGCTATGTTATACTACAATATACCATATACAGGGTGGTTGGTAACTGGTGGTACAAGCGGAAAGGGAGTGATTCTACGCGAAAAAAGAAGTCGAAAATATAAAATAAAAATTTTTCGTTTGAGGCTTTGTTTTCGAGAAAATCGACTTTGAATTTTCGCTCGGTACGCGTCCACTTTATCACGTCTCACTGTAGATCGTTGTCTCGATGGAAAAATTAAAAAAAAAATAAAAAAAAATTAAAAAAAAATTTTTATTCTATATTTTCGACTTCTTTTTTCGCGTAGAATCACCCCCTTTCCGTTTGTACCACCAGTTACCAACCACCCTGTATAACGTCATATTATATTACGTTACATACTATAACGTTATATTGTATTGTGTTATATTACATTACATCATATAGTATTACGTTATATAGTGTTACGTTATATTATATCATAACACGTTATAATATATGACGTTATATTGAATCACGTTATATTATATTGCATTATATAGTATTACGTTTTAACGTTTTAACGTATTACGGTATATAGTATTGTCACGCCCCGCCACCTGCACGATCCAAAGCGCGAAAGTTAAATTGATAATTTCTTTCAAATCAAGGCAATTTAAAACGTTTATTTGAAACCGTGTTTACAGTATTTGAAGTGAAAGGCAGTCAAAGCCGCTAAAAGCTATATTTTGTAAAAACTTATCTAACTATGTCTTTATATTTGCCTAATTATGTTTTTATAACGGTATTAAGACAATTTAAATTGTAAACAAAGTCGGCAGTTGAACAAACGTTGGAGGTCTTCCCAAATATTTTCAAAAGAAAGACCCCGACGTTTTTTCATCTCCGACAGATATAAATGTAGCGACTCAGAGAAGTCAGTGAGAATATTTACCGTTCGTTAATCGAGTGAGAATATTTACTGTTCATCTATCGAGTAATAATAATTATTATCGTTCGTCTATCGAGTATATTAATTAATTACCGTTCGTCAACCGAATCATTACCATTGTCTATCGAAGAGTTACGAGGCAGTCCGCTTCTTTTATGAGCAAGTTATGCTCGTAAAGGAGAGGGCAGAGAGAGAAAGAGTGAAAAACTTTTACCCTTGTAGGGTAACGCGACGGAGAGGGATGGCGGTCAGGCGGCCCAGAGCCGCTTCACCGCCGCGACTAGAGGGACGGATGGCGCTAGGGGCAGTGGCCCCCTCTAGTGCCAAACTTAAGAGTTAGGAACTTTTAGGACTGTCTCGAACAAGAGGACGCAGGAGAGAGGTGCAACGGAAAGATAATTCGATGGAGGTCCCCGGAGCACTCCTGCACACGCGTAGGAAGGCCATCGTGGAGTTTCAGTCGGTAAGAGTCCGACACTACTCTGCTGTCGCCGATTATAAGTAGCAGCAGCAGAGTGTCTATGAGGATTTCTCTACGTATAAAAAAGAAATGTCTATCGAAGAGTTAGTTGTCATTTTGTCTATCGAAGAATCATCATCTTGTCAACCGAAGAATCATCGTTTTGTCAACCGAAGAATTTTATATCCATCAGTCTGTCAGTCAATTGTCAATACCGAAATCGAGTAAGATTTGAATAAATCATTGCATATTGTAAATTTATTTTCGAAAAACTTTTATCCTCATCTGGCCAGTATTCCCGCACATAGCAGGTTAGCCGAAAGTGGAGCTTATTGGCAGTTGCATTAAACGTCAGTTAACGCTACCTTCTCGTCGGCAACTAAATAGAACGTAACAATATACATAGATTACATTTCTTGGTGACAGCGGTGGGATACGCTTCACGGAAGATTAAAGTTCTTACGAGTATTGACAAAATATAAACAGAAAACATATCGATCGCATGAGACTCAGTGAATGAGAACACGCTCTTGACATTGTCAGAAAAAGTGAAAGCGTGAGATGAAAATTTTCGCGTATTAACGAACATGAACCTAAGAATTGTTAAATTAGAGGAAAACGCGCATATAAGTAAGGTAACAAACGAAACTGAAATACCTACATTATCGCCGATAACAATGCGAGAGACAAGAGCGATCGAGGGTAACTCCCAACCGATTAAGTTAAAAGATGCGATCGAATCGGTACTAGTGGTCGCGAAATATGGTTCCAAGGCATCAAGAGCCTTAATTGGTAAAATTATTAATGAATAAGCTTCTCGGACACGCGTTTCTCACCGTAGAAGACTGTCACATAATAAGTTTGAATGATTTTGGGAACAAATTGAAAGACATGTTCGGCCCAGGAAAAACTGTTAACGAATATGGGAGAGAATTGGGAACAGTATTCCAGCAACCAGGAGAAGATATATTAGATTATATGGACCGCGTCAGAAATCTCAGGCTGGCAATAATGGATGGGGAAAGATGCGAGTATAGCACCATATACCAAGATGTTCAAGATACGCTAGATTAGGACACAAGGGAGGCTTTCATTAAGGGACTTTCAAACGAGGTGTATTTGCGAGTGAAGGTAGCAGGATACTAATCCTTGGACAACGCGTACCTCCAAGCCGTGAGAGCAACACAGGAATTGAAATAGGCAAACGACAGAACACGATACCAACGTCCGACACCTCCGAACATTTACAACCGAAACAACGCTCGTCCCCTGAACAATAACAACAACATCGGGAATAACCGCCAAGATCGAAGATTTGTACCGCCGTCGCAGAATCGTTCAAACGACCCGGGACAAAACTCTATAACGTGTAATTATCGTAAAAGACCTGGGCATTTGTTAAAAGATTGCTACAGATTTAAAGTTGGAGTAGACGCTGGGGTAATTGTACCTTATGCGTCGGGGCAGTCGCGAACCTCAAAGGAGCGACTGCCCCGACGCATAAGTACAAACGGCAACAAGAAGACTGACGCCGCAACCTTCACACATTGCAATAAAACCCTCGTGCAGTCGTGCACGGGAACGAATGGAATATCTGGAGAATCGACAATTAAAAGAAAAGGAAGCCTACGGAAAAACAACCAAGAATGCGTAAGAATCGGATTCAGATTCGGAAGGAGACTTTTCCGAATTGTTTCGATAAAGATAAACGAAACCCCGAGCACTCCAACCGCAAGAATAGTCTCCCCAGACTTGAAAACTAAAACTAATTTGCTGTTAGACTTCGGATCAGAAATAAATATCATTAAAAAACCTGATTTACCCGATTCAGTGATCATCAACGAGCGAGAATCAATTGAAGTTCGCAAGACGGAATCTTAGGATTCGAATTTTTCGCAGGATGCAAGGCTCGTTTGGATTACGAGCGAAAGCATATCAAGTGGCGAAATATTTATATTCCCTTCGATATTCCCTTGTGAGGAACCGTAAGGGACGAGGTTATATGAGAATAACAAATACCACATCGAGAGACTACGAATTTACCACACCTACAATGGTAATTAAAGAATTTCAAAATCTCACCTCGCTTCCTAGCATGACGTGCAATGCGATTTCAAAATCAAAAGAAAGAAGAGTTGACAAAATAATTGAATTATCACGACTCGAACGCTTGAACAAAGAGGAGACAAAAAAGGTCGAAGAATTAATTCGGAAGAATCAAGATAGATTTCATATTCTAGGAGACACATAGGAGCAGGATATATAGTAAAACGTTATAACGTATTGCGTTATATAGTATTACGTTATAGCGTATTAACGTAATACGTTATACATGATGACGTTATAATGTACTACGATATATAGTATAACGCTATATAGTATAGGGATATAACGTATTACGCTAAGTAGTATTACGTTATATAGTATATCGTTATAACGTATGACGTTATATAGTATTGTGGTACGGAGTATTACCTTTTATTGTACTGCGTTATATAGCATTACATTATATATGTCGGAGATGAAAGGAAAACTGTAGCCTTCCCTTTGCAATTTTGGGAAAAGTCCCCAAACCTTTAGCTTAGATTTTATCATAGCTGTAATTACGCAATTGTTGTCATTCGATCTGATTGTAATTGTTCGAGATCTGTGATAGCGAAATTGGGTTCGAGGTGACAACTGGTCGCCGAACGTAGCCACGGTCACGGGATAAACGTTTTGCCTGACGAAGGTGTGGAGCGGTTGTATGGTTCTCTCTAGGAATGTGATTGTGGCGGCATACGGCCTCAAGAACGTGCCTGGCTACATAGGATTGTACTTTGGAGGTGTTGATATAATGGGACACACGTTGTATTAATAATCAAACTCCAGATAGAAACTGCCAAGCAACGGCGTTTGGAACTTTCTCGATGCTTCCAACGAGCATATAACAAACAAATGCATTCGTACAGCGAGAAAGATTTCCATCAGATTATTATTCGTGTGATCGCCTTGGAAAGTGATACATCGAGCAGTATACCGAGCGTCTCAGCAATCGTATTTTTGTGTCTAAAATTATTCTACGCATAGTAGAGAGTTAGCCGTGGATTCGTTTGACCCCAAGAACATTCTTAATAGCGTTCATTAAACTTATTATTCGTTAAACTTATTATTCGCAAAACATATTATTCGTTAATCTCATTAATCGCAAAACATATTATTTGTAAAACATATTATCCGTTAATCTTATTATCCGTTAAACCTATTTATTCGTTAATCTTATTATTCGTTAAACCCAATATACATTATACTTTGTAAAAGTCTTGCATATACGTGTAAATATCATCTCTGCTTCGTAAAACGATGGCTAATTCATACGAAGAATCGTTACGCGCCCTAAATTCTAATGTTAACCCGACATATAATATAACGATATAACGTACTACGTGTTATAGATTAACATTATATAGTATAACCTTACGAAGTATTGCATTATGTAGTATTACGGTAAATAGTGCAGTATCGTTGACCTGCTTAGCGTTGTAGGTGTCACTGATGGATACACGAACGCTTCTCTTCTCATTTTTGTATCGTTGAAGAAAAAACGGACTCCGGCCGCCAGGATTCGAACACGGATCCCGAACATTCATAACCTAAGTTGTTTCGTATTACGTTATATAGTATATCGTTATAACGTAACAGTTTATATGGTATAACGTTGTTTCGCATTACGTTATATAGTATATCGTAATAATGCAATACGTTATATGGTATAACGTTATAACGTATTACGTTATATAACATAAAGCAACAAGCTACAACGTTATAAGCTATAACCTTATAACGTAATACGTTATAAGGTACAATGCTATATCGTATTACGTTATATAGTATAGCGTTATAATCAAATACGTTACACAGTATTATGTTATTTAGTATAACGTTATAACGACTTACGATATATCGTATAACGTTATAACGTAATACATTATATGGAATAAAGTTATAACGTATTACATTATGAGGTACAACGCAATAACCTATTACGGTATACGGTATTACGTTATATAACATAACGTTATATGGTATAACGTTATATCGTATTATGTATATAATATGAAGTTAAATCATATTACGTTATATGGTATTACGTTATAACGTATTGCGTTATATGGTATTACGTTATATGGCATTTCGTTATAACGTATTGCGTTATATGACAAAGTTACAATGTATTACCATATATGATATAAGGCTATAACGTAACACGTTATATGGTATAACGTTATATCGTATTACGTTATATGGTATAACGTTAAGAAGTACTATGATATTTGATATAGCGCTATATCGAAATACGTTGTATGCTTTAATGCCATAACATAATACGTTATATAACATAACGTTATATGGTATAACGTTATATCGTATGGTATACGTTATATAACGTATTACGTATTACCGTTATATCATATAACGTATTACGTTATAAAGTTATACCATATAACGTATTGCGTTATAACGTTAAACCATATAACATATTACATTATAACGTTATACCATACAATGTTATAGCGTCATATCATATACCGTAATACGTTATAACGTTATGCCATATAACGTAATACTATATAACGTAATACTATATAACGTTATGTTATATAACGTAATACGTTATAACGTGATACCATATAACTTAATACGTTATAACGATATACCATATAACGTAAGACGTTATAACATTATACCATATAACGTTATGTAATATAACGTATCACGTTATAACGTTAAACCATATAACGCA
Organism: Bombus picipes; assembly: GCA_014737485.1. Taxonomy (NCBI): domain Eukaryota; kingdom Metazoa; phylum Arthropoda; class Insecta; order Hymenoptera; family Apidae; genus Bombus; species Bombus picipes. The sequence goes on from JACXIP010000092.1 coordinate 203,143, forward strand.
TTACGTTATACCGTTATACCATATAACTTAATACGTTATAATGTTATACCATATGACGTATTACGTCATAACGTTATACCATACAACGTATTATGTTATAACGTTATACCATATAACGTATTACATTATAACGATATACCATATAACGAATTACGTTATAATGTTACACCATATGGCGTTATGTTAAATAACGTATTACGTTATAACGTGATACCATATAACGTATTGCGTTATAACGTTAAACCATATAACATATTACGTTATAACGTTATACCATACAACGTATTATGTTATAACGTTATACCATATAACGTATTACATTATAACGATATACCATATAACATTTCACGTTATAACGTTATAGCATATAACGTATCACGTTATAACGTTACACTATATGGCGTTATGTTAAATAACGTATTACGCTACAACGTGATACCATATAACGTATTGCGTTATAACGTTAAACCATATAACATATTACGTTATAACGTTATACCACATAACGTTTTACGTTATAACGTTATAGTGTATAACGTAGTACGTTATGACGTTATACCATATAACGTTCTACTATATAACGTAATACGTTATAACGTTAATCTATATAACGTTCTACTATATAACGTAATACGTTATAACGTTATTCTATATAACGTAATACGTTAAGACGTTATACCATATAACGTTCTACTATATAACGTTATACGTTATAACGTTATACCTTATAACGTTATACCATATAACGTAATACGTTATGACTTTATACCATATAACGTTCTCCGATATAACGTAATACGTTATAACGTTACACCATATAACGTTATACTATATAACGTAATACGTTATAACGTTATACTATATAACGTAATACGTTATAACGTTATACTATATAACGTAATACGTTATAACGAAATACCATATAACGGTATACTATATAAAGTATTACGGTATAACGTTATACTATATAACGTAATACGTTATGACGTTATACTATATAACGTAATACGTTATA